>CM061102.1:1947500-2402500 GCA_030770545.1 Macropodus opercularis | reverse complement strand
TTTCTACTGATAAGCAGGTTCTTGCATTCGCTGAGCCCAGCATGTGTTTCTGTGCCAGGACAGCGTGACTGAAATATTTCCTTTGCTCCTGAGGTTAATAGAGTTAATGAGGATCAAAGACTTGTGTTGTGGCAGCATAAGCTGCATCCTTGCAGAATAGAAACATGTTATGAACTATGACTTGTCAGCATGGACGAGGAACACAAAGTTCTCTCAGACAGGAAAATCAGTTTAAACTTTGTTTTTTCTTATGCAAATGTCTTTTGGTTGGTTTTAGAACATTGCCTTAAGAGGAAGTTGTTTTAAGGTCCATTATCATTTGAAATGTCAGCGCTTTAATTCTCTTTAAGGTGCCCTGTTGTGTGATGCTTCACAGCATCAACGGAAAAGTGAAGAATTTCAAAGCTCTGACAAGGATCTTGACACTGAGCTCAAGGTGAGGAGAAATTACACGACAGCACTTGACAGGAGACCTAAGGTTGTGACCCCAAGAAAGAAGGCCAAGCAGAATGGAAATACAAGAGCAAGAAGTAACATCAGCTGCACGAGGCTGCGAGGTACCTGCCAAACCAGGGAAGATGTCTGCAAAGGCCGATCCGTCAAAGACAAGTGCTCAGGGTCGAAAAAGAGGCAGTGTTGTGTTCCAGGTACTGTTGGTGAGAGGCTTATTATTGTTTTAAACATTTATAGGATATTTCAAAGTCAGTCTCTGTGTCCTTGCATCCACAGAAACAGATCATGAGGTGATTCAGATGTGAAAATATTTTTTAAATAGCACCTTATGCTCAGTCTTCTGAAATTCAATGCAGCAGCGTTTAAATATGTGTTTTGGGAAGTAATGTGATGACTTAAATGCTTCAGTCTCTGTAGTTGAAGCCTGGAGTGTCCTTTGTGCTGGGCACCACAAAAACAGAGTGAGAGCATGCGACGCGCACGGCTGTGGAGCTTTCAACTCCAGAAGGTGCTTGTTTTGCTTATTTTTAAGCATAATTCCCAGAAGACGCTACATCAAACAAGGTTCAACATGACACAGAAGAAGGATTTTGAATGTTAAACTGTAGTTGTAGTTTAAGGTGATGTCCTTTCATGGCAAAGCTTTAACAAACAAATTTAGAGAGCACAGTTTTCTTTGAGGATCAGCCTGGTCCTTTCTCGTGTATGTGTGGTGGTAGCGCTGGAGGAGGCCACACATGCCCGGTACTGTGTTAGAATTTCTAAAGGGAAAATGAAACACGGCTGATGATTAATTGAAAAAGGTCTTTGGCTGTGTTATTACATTTTTTCCCTGTCACGTCTCTTGTAGAGGTAATGGCCTACATCAAGCGGTGGACCTGGTGTGTGATGACTATGGTGCTGTCAACGCTCCATTCTCTGGCTCTCTAGCAGGTCCAGTGAGTCGGACAGATCGCGCTGGGAATCAGTACCACGGGGTCAAACTTCTCAGTGATGGTAAGAAGACTGTCAGCTGTACAATAGTTAAAGGAGAATGAAGCAAAAGGAAGAAGATATTTAATATAAAGGGCCTCAGTCTCTGAAAATAGTATTAAATAATTTCTATAACATTTAGTTGTACAGTGCATTTATATCTGTGTATGAGAGTGTACTTTATTAGAGCATCATTAGTCCTCTGTTTTCCTTTAGCCCTAAGTGCACGGTATTATGAGACGAACACATGTACCATCAGATCCTTTCATGTCTGGGTAAACCACAGACATGATTAGACATCACAGACATTAATGCGGAGACGCCAGTCATTAGGATTTAATGATGCCGTTGAGCTTCTTCTTCGTTGTTTGTTTCTAAGTAGGTATAGCTTGTTTCTGCAGAGTGCTGCATGTTCTGACATTAGAAAATGTTCTATGCCTGTTAAAAACAACCCCTGCATCCAAGTCCAAGCAGGAGCTTAAGCAACGCCCTCAGGCTTTGTTTTTGGTTCCGTCTAATCCAGTGCACTGTGTGGAAATCTTCAACTTTCGTCCCCAACGTTACATCGGCCCAGTGGTGCGGGGAGAAGCCTTTGGTTATGTGTTGCCACTCCAGGAACGCTTCTCTGGCATCACATCTCACCTGGAGATTCACATGTGTGACGGCTCCGACCCTTCACCGTTCATCTGACCTCTAGCTTTACAGTATCCTGTATGTTGTGACCTTGTATGTGTCCTTGTCTTATTCAAACCACCTATAACAATACAAGTGTTCATCTTTCATAACATGAACACACCTATACATGATTACAGGAGATTTTTAAAAGCTTGTGAAAAGGAGTTTTCTGTGCATCATGATCCTTCAAGTTGTCTAGAAGAAAATAATCTTTTCATGTATTTATGACTCCTACACAAAGTTGTCTGATTCTCCTTCCTCTTAAGAATCAAACACAGTACAGGGTTTTTTGGTATGATGTCTTTACTGCAATAAAGTTTCATTTCTGCTTTTGATTAACATACTTACTTTAAATAGGCTTGCAGGAACAGGGGAGATAAATATAGAACGTGACGTGTGGGGGAATTACGTATGATCACCACTTTCCATAAAGAAAAGAACTTACTGTAATGGCTGGACACACTAAAGTCGATTTTGGTCTCTGCTAAACTATTTCCACTTCGGTTAGAGCCTCCTGTCTTTACATATAAAGTAGTGTGACGTAATATGCGTAAAGCACCAACAGATGGAGCTATTTTGCAACAAAACTGTCAAACTCGTGCACTTGATTACTAGACACTACACAGTATGTATCTCATCACTATTTTTTAATTGTAAAACAATTCCAGGGAAGTCAAAGGTTCTTGACCTGCAGCATGTCTGGAAAGTGCGACTACAGCTGATGAGGAACGAGTTACGCAGCTCCACTACACCAGAAATCCTGCATCCAGTGACTCAATAAGCTTCGGCCTTTAAAACTCAGACTCTCTGTACTTCTAGGTGGAGGATTTGCACCAGCAGCGGCGTGTGAACACGATTAGCCGGAACCTTTCATTTCAACTCAAACTGACCTGACAAATCCTGAGCTGCCCGCAGCCATTTAGTCTCCAGGCTAATTAGCTTCCGCGGGCCATGGCCGCCATCTTTGTTTAGATACGGAAGCAGTAGTAACTTGGAAATGAGTTGGAAGAAATATTATGCTATAAGGTTTGTGGTCATTACACTAGAAGAGTAATTTGATGCGTTATAGATGACGCCCACTGAACGGCAAGTGTTTTTGACGGTTCCCAAAACCCCAGGGATGCAGCTAGGCTAACACTGTAGCTTAATGCTAAAAAACACCAATCAAGCTAATTGGTAAATAACTCAACTCAGTAATTCAGTAATATAAATCGAACTAGTTACTGTGTTATTCAAACAAATAACCTTGGGTAAATAATTTATTCTTAAACTAACACTAAGGAACATTGTTGATAAATAGCCATCTAAACTGGCATTAGTTAGCGAAAAGTAATTGCTGAAGTAAATAATGGGTACAAACGAAAATAGCTCCTATGTGCGGTGACATACAAACCCTGCCCAGAGTAGTATTAGGTAGACTATGCAGGTCGAACAGGTAACTGACGTAACACAGCGTCCAGAAGAGGCTGTTGATGTGTTAAAGGTGTAGTTAATGCTAAGTTCTACTGATGGAGTCTCGGTAACACACAGGTTCCCGGTGCCTGCACTACGAGCCCACAGATTCCTGTCTCCGCTTATTGATCAATCAAAGTGCTCGACCCAGACGGAGACGCCGCTTTAAGAGCCTGGTTGAACGCAGCGTGATCCCGCAGCCTTCGGTTCGCTGAGGCTGGAGGGTTGGTCCTCGAACAGGATCCCAGTAGCTGGGACGGGAGTGGGCGAGCTGGGATAGGCTGGGAGTTCGGTCTAAGCGGGACGAGGAGGGGGACTGGTAACTTCTGGCTTGTCAGCAGCTGTAGCAGACATTGACGTAGGGGATTTGACGGAAATCAGCCTTTGTGCAGTCAGACGCAGCGGACCCGAGCGACGCGGATGACAAAGAAGCGTCGCCCTTCAAACTTTCTCAACCGGGTTCGGTCGCTCGTCAAAACCAACGGGGAAGCTCTGATTCTTTCTACGGGAGGCGGAAAGAAGGGGACGTCATGCCACGGCGCACCGTGCAAGAAGTAACCGTGCAAGATGTCCAGAAACGCAGGAGCCCGAACAAACACTACGTAAGCCTCCGTTTACGATCATCTCGACGCAGCTTTTGAGCCAGACTTGAGCAATAGGTCGAGAGTATTCGGCGAAGCGGCTTCTTTTGCTTCTTTTGCTTTCGCCCGAAGTAAAAACAAAGAGAGTGTCAAATTACACTTGGACGAGCCAGACGCAGCGGATTTTTGAAAAGTTGAAGTCACTGTTGTACGAGCCCTTAAAACAGTAAATACTGGGTTTGTCAAGAACTTACTTTGACCCTTTCTACGTTTAGTGCAGTATTTCAAGTTGACATTTCGGACCGTGTTTGCCTGATCTGATGGGGTCAGATTCAACTGACAACTGTTACGCAGAGACTGAACTAGATACAGTGAGTTTTTGTATTGAGTGGCTTGAGCTTATGTTATCTCTGACCTTCTTCAGCTTGCGAACCTTTAGTTATGGTTTTCATATTTAATTACAATATGAATACGTGTATTGTACTATTCCTGCCAGAATCTGCAGTATAACACGGTTGCTTGCTGTACAGCTTAAATTCCTCCTTCCACATGTGTGGCATTAGCGGAGGCCCCGTAAAGCATCTTAATGGGTAAATCAGTCTCTCCAGACTAATCCTCATGGCGGAGTAGGCAACCGCGAGCATCCCTGCCTTGTCATGGCTGAGGTCCTCTGAAATTCAAATCATACCTGCAGGTATGATAACCACAAGGTCGAGACAGCGTACAAACACAAGGACATGTTTGAATAGAGGAGGGGTTAATATTACCTTACCATTTGAAGTTTGGACTGCGGGTTTTGAATACTGTTTATTTTATCCCAGTTGTTTTTATTGGGGTTTTTAACACACGTTACATTACATTTTTCCATGTTTAGCTAATGAGAAATGAAATGTCATGAAATAGATGCAGTTGTTTTGGTAAAGAAGCCTTTGTTTGTAGATTTCAGCCACTTAATGGGATGTGGATTGTATTGGCATGATCTCATTACTGTGTACAAGGCAGTGGAAACATAACTAAACAACGAGTGTGTGAATTTCCCCACCAGCACTGCAAAGCTCGCGTGGGAGAGAAATGTAGGAAAGACAAAGACTCCCTTTATCTCAGCACTTTATTTATGAACAGAAACAGTCATCATTCGTATCTGAAACTGAGTTGTGGTATATTCATGTGGGTAAATATTTTAGCAGGCGTGTGCACATACTACATATCATTTGATCCTGGCGGATTTCCCATAGTGAGAAGATCTGCCAGGCTCTTAGCGGGTGTTAATGTTCCTTTTATTCACATGGCGTAGGCTGGTTTTGTATTTGTATCCATATATGTGTAGAAATAATGCCTGACAGGCCACGTACTGCTGTGAGTGTTAGTGGTCAAGGACACAGAGTTCTCGAGGCCCTGTGTCTTCTCCATCTGTCTCTAGTGCAGCCCATGTTGGTTCACTCCTTTTGGTATCTGTCTGCACACACTATGCTAATGCACTACTGTATCCTGAAGCTTCCAGAACCCTGAGCTGTGGTTAAGAGCTCTAAAAGAGGCTTAAGGTTTAGTTTAATGATTTTACCTCACCATGGACATTCTTTGCAGTCTCTTTTCTTTGTTACGAATTAAGTAAATAGTGTTGTAGTGTTCCGAAAATAGTTCTTATGCATGGTTCCTCATTGGTTTAGCTGTACTGTACATGGGTACAAGCACACATTGAATATGGAATGAACACAATCTCCATCAGCTTGCGTAGCTCCATCCATGACCATGTCGGATTCTAGTGCTCTGAAAAAGAGCGAAGGTCTGGGAGTGTGGCCAGGATGATTCAGCCAGACACAGTAAGGCACCAGAGAGTTTCCAGTCACCTCCTTGCATCTGTGTTTTTCTTTGGATGTTATACTGTTGTTTATATAAACGTATGTGGAAATTAGTTACATCCATAAAAGACAGTGACTTCCTCTTTTGTAGGAAGTGGAATGGGAAGTGACTTAATCCGATATCCTTGTTGCTTTCACGTGAAATGGTTTCAGTGACCGCTGTCTGGTGATGCCTGACGATCATGCTGTTTACGTTCATCACTGCCAGTTACTGGTACTATGAGTCAGTGGCCGTCACCCAACAAATTGGAAATGTTGAGCGTTTGGCAATTAAGGTTATTTGTGAATTTCACTGTTGGTTACTTTTGTCTTTTGCTGTTCCAGGTGTACATCATTAAAGTGTCCTGGAGTGATGGCAGCACAGAAATCATTTACAGGCGCTACAGCAAGTTCTTTGACCTCCAGGTGAGTAAGTGTGAACATGTTTAAAAGTGGTCTAGTTTATATTAGTCTGTGATTTTGCAGTCATTTACTTGAATGGCCCTTGGATATCAAAGGTTTGAACTTTTCCAGTGGAAAACACTAGCAAAGGCCACGAAAGGAGTGGAAGTTCCCAGTCCACACAAAAGTGTCCCTCTGTAAGTGCAATACTTGTAGCCAGTTGCTCCCTACCCCGCCCATATGAGACGTGTAATTATATTGCATGAGAGGATTCAGAAATGTCCCTATGAACTTAATAGAGAACCATGATGACTGTTACGACAGCGCTGATGGCCACAAAAATGTCTGAGTAATTTTTTTAACATCATGCTAGAAGTGTGTGTTGCACAAGGAGGGAATGTCATTAGCCTTTTAGTTTTTCTTCCTCCTTTTGAATGTGGTGGATCTGGGGAGCCGGCCACATGTGAGTCTATGGACCCAAGGAAACCCAGAGAGTTAACCACTTTTAATGAGCATAGTTTAGATGAAGCATACTTTCCTATACACAGTACGTTATCACTTCAGTAGCACAGTCTGTCCTGCGGACTCATCCTCAAATATAATATCATTTATATTCCCATTTTATCCATCCAGGCTTCTACAGTATATTGCCAACAGTTGCTGGTTTAATCACTGATATGTGTAGTATCTGATCAATGGCACTGCATCAGATGGGCATTTATAATATCTCTTCTACAGACAGTGAAGGCGGTTGCAGGATAATATTTTATCTTCAGCTTGATATCTGCCAATAGCCAGTTTAGTGTTTTACTAAATGAATCTGCATTGTCTGTCTTTTATAAAAACATTTCAACTTTTCCTCCTTTACTGTAGGACATGATGATGAATAAGGCAGAAGCTTGACATCATCAGGCATCATCACAGGGTCAGGATAGTGACATACTGTTGGCAGGCGTCATTTATTTCCCAGTATTGCCATATCTTTATTACCTGTCACCCCTTTGTACTGTTTCTCCAACTTATCCTGATTTGTTTCCCATCTGCTCTGCTCATCTGTCATTTGTGAACTAGGAGAATATGATGCTGTTAAAATGACAAATTAAGAATAAACACATTGTTCTTCCAGATTATCAGACAGGAAATGTTATTCACCACATCCTGTCAACACTGCTGACTCAAGCAGATGAGGTTTCTTGTCGTCAGTGACCACCCACCATGTGTTCAAGGATATCTAAAGATATTTACACCATGTTTCCAAGGATATCCAAAGATATTTACTTTTACTAAGGAATGCCTACCTGCTTAGTTATGGACGTTTCAGTTTTTATTATTCAGACAACACTACATTGGGTATTTGACGGGAGAAGTGCACAGTGAGTGAGAATGAGAATACTAATTTGCATCCATTCACCATTTTGAAGTTAGTTATGGTAAAGATTTACCTTCGGGCTCAACAGGAGAGTGAAGAAATGTGCAAAGCGATGTCATCTCTCAAATCCTCTGCAGGTCAAGTGAAGTGCACTTGTCCACCATCTTCATATATTTAGTCTACAGCTTGGCAAGAATATCATCTTTTATGGGCAGCAGATTATAATTAAAGGGATTCTACTGCTATTTTTAAATACCTCTGGAAACTGTTATATCATATTAGCTCTCAATCCTACACACAATATCGATTCTTCCAGCCGTTTTAAAGTATCTGCATGTTAATGGGAGTGAAAAACAGTGTAGCTTAAATGCCACAATACAAAATGCTCTGGAACAAGGCGCATCTTACAGCATTCACTTGCCAGTACTCAAGCAAGGGTCAAATGTTCTTCTCTCCCAAGATGTTTTGGGTCCTTACCCTCATCACCCAAGCAAACATCTGTATTTAAAAACCGGCCCAAAATAATGAGTTTAATGTCACTAGTGAGGTGGTGCATGGTACGACCAAATAATCTACACGTATATTCATAATTTCTGCAAGCTACTGAATGTCAACTGAGCAAACAAAGCAATTAGCATATTAATTAGAAAAACTATGTTCTAGTCCCTGTTTGTTAAATAATAAACAGAAAGAACTGAACAGTTGGTTTTAGAAAGATGGAACGTGCTGGAAAGTATTTTGTTGCCATTTTCCATGTCACTGGAAACAGTTTCCAATTTGCATGCGTGTCTTCTCAAGCTCACAACCTTAGTCTATCAGTATTCCCAGTCTCTTTGGATACAGGATACACATTAACTTTACAGCTGTAGGGAAAACATCCAGTACATTCAGATATGCACAGCTGTGACATATTTTCCATCTGTAGTAACTAACTTATTAGAGGGGCAATTTACTTTGCTCACTACATCAAGTCTTTGTGCTAATTACCTTCTTGTGGTCAGTAACTTTTGCAGTGTTTAGAATAAAAAGCAAACTGAAGGACTGAGCAGAGAGAGCTGTAACTTAAAATAAGCTTTTATGTACAAACATTGTTCTTCCTCTTAATACAGTGGAATACATTTAACTAAATTAATATTTACTGGCGGAGTTGCACCCATACGTACGTTTTGACACGGCCTCTACTGAGAGGAACAAAAATGGGGCCTGTGCTTGTTACAATCAGGACAAGATGATCTTTAACCTCAATGCTCGGTGTGTTTGCTGTATGTGAACATGGTAGAGGATGCTAACTAGGCAAAATATGTCAAAGTAAAAACAAACAAGTGGGACGTCATATATAAATGTTGAGGAAAAACTGGTAAGAATTGCTTTTATACCCATTTCTTATCTCTACCTGTTTATTGCTTGTAGCTCAAAGTGGGCTGCGATGCATAACAGTTCTGTTCTTCTTGCCTTATGGACTAGCAGTTGAACATACCTCAGATGTTTTTATTTATATCTCAGTTTATCTTTGTAACAGTACTGTTAAAATGACGTCAGACGATACAGGAATAGATGAAAGAAAGACAAACAACTAAAACACTACTAAGACAGACATGTTACAAAGAGAACAGACATTGTTTATTATATAACATATATTATATTTTATGCTTGTATTAAATAATGTGGTTGGTCTTTGGTCGGCCTTTATGTGAAGGACGATGATGCAATTGAAGCGGATGTGGACGAGACAGAAGACTGCCTTGGTCCTTGAATCAGCAAGAATTTGTTGAATGAATGGCTTTGCAGCACCATGGGCATGTTAAGAGGCTACTACCATGACCTCATGGCAGTGGCATCCTTGCATTAAGTTGAACTTTTTGTGCTATAAATTCTGTAATTACAACAACCAGCAAAACCCTTTTTCAGCATCACTGATCAAATTAACATTTAGACATGATAGCAACATTATGAACTTTTTTCTATGTATTTATTCAATTATTTAATATGCTGAATAATGCTTTGCTTAGTATCACCTTTTGTTGTGGGTAGTGGCTAGACTACGTACTGCAAAGTCAAATGGTGGCATTTCAGGCTTGTCTTGCCTACATGCCATCCTACTCTTCGTATAGCACAGTCTGTTGTCCAGCTAAATGAGCACAGCAGGATCTCATTTAAAGTAGTGACATGGAAAGTCATGTGGATTTTGACTAGACCCCACCTTGGCGCGTCGTCTCCCTGCTTGTAGAGCATGAATATTTGATGTTGCCTGCATGATGTAACTGGTATTTTGAAAAGACATCTTTACTCTCTCCAGATGCCTTTTCATGCTCGAGTGGTTCCGATTACAGAGTGGATATAAGGTTTAGAGTAGACACAGAAACTGGGTGTGTCTGCGCGCCCGGCCAGACACATGGTAACAATTACCATGTGTGAGGTATTGCCTCTTTTGTGTCTGTCTCTATCTCTGATTGCAATGTCTCATTAAATATGGTTCTGTTTCAGGATTTGAAGCATCTCACTCTGTTATCACTCGATTCATTCTTTACCTTTTTCTTTTATCTCCAAAGGTCACAACCTAGAAAGAATCGTAAGCTGAGTGACTCTATTTTAATACAGTAAAGTTCCTGACCCACTGTTCTACTCCCTATTTTGTCCATCTCTGCTCAGAACCATCTAATGCAGCCTGGAGTTTGCCTTGACCATATGTATGTAGGATTTTTAGTGACTGCAATTCTGCTATGACAGATTTTCCAACATTGAACTAGAATAAATACAGTTAAAAAAGTATCCTATGTGTTTACTGGATTAGAGCAATGAGTGATTACACACATCTATTCTGAAATAACAACAACGCACCATTGGACAAATGTTGATTATCCATTTGTGTTTGGATGTTTTTGGACTGCATAGTTTAAAAAATATTGGCCCGTACATGTCAAAGCACAGAGACATTTAAGTGAAAAATGAAAACTTCTGCACATAGACATTTGTGACATTTGACAGTTTGTTCTGACCATCAAATACCTCTGAGTAGTACAACCTTCATAGGTGATCGTTATCATTGTAAAGTATTCTCATCGTGTTAACCCTGTCATTGCGAACGTTTCCCTGCTTTAGCTGCCTTTTTTAAACCAATAATGCACAATGTCATACAGCATAGCCTCACTTTGATTCAGTTTGAAGTTTGACTTGGGAGCAGCATTTATTGAGATATATAAAAAAAAAATGCTTATGTTTTTTTTTAGCTTATGAATTTTGCTGCTTTTGTTATACTATTGAGTTAAACGATCGTAGCCTTGGTTCAGTATCAAAGACGTTTTCCGTTGTCCTAGAAGTACAACCAAGAGTCCACACTTGGATTTTATGCAGCCAGGTGTCATTTTATTGGCTTCAGCTGCATGGAGACTGAAAGACGCACACGTGCACAAATGTTTAAAGAGACCCAAAGGAAGGATTTGTTGGATAAACACATTAATGGTGAACATGATGGAATATTAGCTGCTATTACTGTAAGCATGGCGCAGTGGTGGTTTTCATAGTTTCACAAGAATGATAGCGTAAAATGAGAGAAATGGTTAAAGATGCAAGTGATCACTGCTCTCTGGCCTTAAAAAGACTGGAAACTGGAATGTTCCACGATGTCATTGGTGGCTTGCTGTTAACAGCCTCTTAGCTACAGCAGCATATGTAGCAGAAGGAAAAAACCATACTGTACCATCTGGCAGACCTCTCATGTTGGCTAAATTCCGTGTAGGAACTGCTGATTTTGGCAAACGTGAACTTGAAAGGCATGTTTATTTACATTTGTAAATTAAATATTCAGTGTGCTAATTAGTTCTAATTGTGTGTTTTGTAGATGGAATTGCTTGATAAATTTCCAGTGGAGGGAGGCCAGAAGGATCCTAAGCGCAGGATAATTCCTTTCCTACCAGGTAAGAGTTACAAAAAAAAAACGCAACTCATGGAACTGAACTGATGTGTTGCTTTTTCTGCAATTTTGTGAAACACTGGTGCATCACTTGGGTTGTTATTGTATCTCCACCTTATTTCCTGCTCTGTTTGATGTATTTTTTGTGTATTTCTTAAATATTAATGTGGATCAGCTGATCGGTCAGCATATGGATTTTAAACATGTTGTATTATACCAGACATGAAATTCAGAGTAGAGTAGGAGCTTTCGGTTGCCATGTCTAGAACCTCACAGGCTTACAGATGCATTGTTTCATGTTTTTTTGTTCACCCAAACTGAAATAGTTTTAGATTTAGATGCAGCAAAAATTCAAACTTATTTAGTAGAAAGTCTTGCCCAACGACACTTCCCACACCTCTCCCACCAAGCCAGGGGATGTGTTTTTAGTTTAGTTTTTTTTCTTTTTTCTGCCATGCAAGCCTGGAATTAATTAGGAGACTATGCACCCGAACACACACAGTTCTAGTCAGTCTGATGAATTCTGAGCAGACAAGGGAAAGGGGGATGAAAACATGGCTTAGTATAAGTTAATATGTCATCATGAACCATGATCCACTGGTAGATCGCAACCAGCATCAGCTCTCCAGACGAGCCCGGTTGACTCCATGTCGTACAAACTGAGTCAGTCGGCTAATCAAACATTTAGTGGGTTATATTGTAACATGAACATACAATGCTTCACCTTTTGGTTTCTCTGTTCCTGTTATTTTACATAGCTTCTCCCACTCCTTCAGTTTTCAGTGGAGGAAAATAACAAGTGAATATCCCCCTAAATCCCTAAACTGCTCCTGCGGAGCTGCTAAGACACAAGATTGATTGACCACACTGCGCCCTGTTGAACTCTCTTTGAATGCCACTGTGGAGCTGTTGGGATTTGTGATAGTGCTTCTGAAAAACAGCCCGAGAGAACGAGTCTTAAATCCCTGCTAAGATTATTCATCTCTTTAAAAAGAATTCTGAGCTACCTGATTTGCTGGACAACCTTTCCAACAGTCAAGAAAATCATTAACTTGCTAAGCATTGACTGGACAAAACAGGGAAATGTTTTGGTTTTTTTTCAAGCTGTATTTGTTTTTTTATCTCCACATCAGCAGTTTGGCATGTTGTGCTTCTGCTTCATTTTTTCCAGGTATACACCAAAAATTTTAAATCCTTGTTATTTGTTTTTAGAATATATTTGTCTTCTGAATATTGAGGGAATCGTGACATTGTTGTTTGTAAACTTTGAAAACCCGCTGATATACTTCTGATTAGTGATCTTGAAGCTGGGGCAGATGGAATGTGGGTCTGTTTCTTTAGGGCCCCTGCATTATAACTTTGGCTCTGAGTTGTCTCTCTGAAATTCGCATTAACTTTTTTTTTTTTTTTTGCTACAAGTGACAGAACAACCAAACACAACGTTTCTCCTTACGTCACCTACAGTCACCTTTTGTGCCATCACGGAGTGGCTACAAAAATCCTCCCCCATTTGTTCAGACCTTTTTTTTAATAGACGTGGCAGTGTTGAAAGGGTTTTGTGTAGCTGTTTGATCCCCTCGGTCACTGCTAGCGGTAAAGTATACACTACAGTACCTCCGACATGCCTCCAGCGTTGCAGCTTTCCTCCACTCCCTCCCTCACTCACTCCACAAACAAGGCTGCACTCACTAGCTGCCGTGCATACAGAGTAAGCAGTGTTGAGTCAGTGCTGCTGTCCTGACCCTGGAGAGCTTTGGAAAACTGTCAAAAAAGCTTTCTGTTTGAGCAGTGATGAGGGAAGGGGACGAGGAAATAAAGTAGGTGTCTGGAGGGTGACTTTCAAACCTCTTTAGTTTTTAAGAACTGTCCTTTGTGTCCTTTCGACTGCTCATCTGGCTTCATCTAGTTATGCTGCCTTGTTGAATTTACCCCTGAAACCGCTTAAATGAGGAGAAACTAGAGGATCTTAAGTTTCCTGCAGACCATTAGGTTAGATAAGTGTTTGTAGCTCTTACTTGTTATTGTTATGGTGGCAGTGCTTAACTGTGCCCGTGATTATCTGTGAGTAACAATAGTGGGGTATCATTTAAGCTGTAATGCAGGAAAGTTTTACTTTCATTAAATTCTATATTCATGGCAAGGAGAAGCCAGCTATTCGCCAGTAGCTCGTACTCGTTACCCACCTCATTGTGCTGTCATAGTTAGTGATGATGTCACTGTATTGTGTCTGCATGCTTCACACGCCATACTGCATTACCTACTTGTGCTGTTATTTTTTTAGCTACTGAAAATGGACAGCAGCTGTGTGTGTGTGTGTGTGTGTGTGTGTGTGTGTGTGTGTGTGTTGTTTTTATGAAATTATTATACGTTTTGTGTTTACTACTGTACAAACTTCTGTTCTTCTCACCATTTTCCAGGAAAGATCCTGTTTAGGAGAAGCCACATCAGAGATGTGGCCATGAAAAGGCTAAGGCCCATCAATGAGTACTGCAGAGTGAGTATCTCCTCCAATATATAACTAATAATTGTGAGATGATCATTTTTCTACGTTAAAAGCAACACTGGCTGGCGAATATTTACACTGAGGACAGACTACCCAGTTCATGTCTATCCCATTTGTTGACTATACAAGTTGGTCTGTGACTATCAGATGTGCCAGCTGCCAAAAAGATGGACAGACACATGGCTTGATATATTAAAACTAAGCTTAAAGTCACCCTGTGGGCTTTGCATAAGGTCTTGTTCCAAGAAAAGATGAAATGCAAATGTAGCAGTTAATAAATAAACATAAATGTCTGAGAGCAAATCCTCATTTGCCCACAGATGTTCTGTCACAGATTTAGTGAGTTGGTGCACAAAGTTACATTATAAATTTATAACGTATCTATGTTGTATGATTTAGTTTCAAATAGTTCTGCTCAGAAATACAGGGTGAGGTGTTGTACATCTTTATGGGTGTTCCATCAGTCAGGCATAGGCCAGGGCTTGCTGTTGCTGCGTCTGCTCCAGTCAGCACATCCACAGCCCAGAGACTTTGTTTTTGTTCAGTTACTGGCTTGCCTCAGGGTTTCTAAGCGATGCACACCTCCCCCTGCCTCTGTGAGGGGAAGTTTGAGGATGTTTAGTGACTGACTTAGCCCTTACTCACCCCTTGTGTTTTCACCGCTTTAATTTTATCCCCATAAGCAGAAATGCAACTGTGATAAACAATGTGGAGGACTGGAGGAGCTGGCGAATGCACAGCACCGAGTGTCTTCTGTGGTCAGAAGGAATGTAGACACAGCAGGGTGTAGACATCTTTAACCACTTACGTGAAAAATAAAGAGTTTTGGAAAGGAATGTTGTCGGTTCATGTCTGTGGGTGTGGATTTTTAACAGACCGTTTGGTACTGTAGTCAGTCGTTGTCTGAAAAGGTGTAAAAATGTCCGTTACCTGTGAATCACACAACGAGCGGATAGAGAAAGAAAATCATACGCTGGTTAACTATTTACTAGTTTGAAATTCAAGCAATGGGAAGTTGTTTACCTCACAGGCCGTCCTGTGTCTTGGACAACATCCTGGGACCATTAAATAGTCTCTGTTTATTATGTGCTTTAGTATAAATGTGTGCAGTTGTTGTGATTTATTTCCAGGTCAATCATCTGCAGTGTTCGTTCAATAACAAGTTTTGGGTAATTGGTCTATTAAAAGTGAGATGAATGGTCTTCTCGCATACCGTTCTTTGATCCTGGTTCCTCTGAGTTCCTCTGGTACTGTATATGAGATCTTAAGTCTTTTTTTAGGGAAGAGCTGAGTCAGCTATTCTTCAGCTGTACAGCTGAAGCTTTAATCTGACTCATGGAAATTCCCTGGTGTGGTTTTTTTGAAGCCAGGAAGCAGAGGTTCCAAACGCAAAATAAGGTGGAAAAACATGACATTGAGGATTGTTTGCATAAAACTCGACCAAGACTGCTGAGCTGGGATGAACAGCCAGATCTCACAGCTTGATGAGGCTTAAAACATGTGTGAGTAAAAATAATACATTAAACAATACATTGTGAGAAGAAGACTGTATGTCCCTACTTTTAAATAATTTTTTTTAGGACTATTTGGGAATGTTTCACTTTGCTACATGTGAGAATGTATTGTACACAGATAAATTCACAATTCACTGTGTCATATCAGAATTTGCTACCAAATCCTCTCATCTATATTGTTTTTTTATGAAAGAAAACGCATGCATGCGCTGATGCACACACGCATCCAGGCCCACACAATTACCTTAATGCTGTCTGCTGCAAAGGATACCCATAAAGTCCATTTGCTGTAATGTACCCAGAGCTTACCTCCCTGGGGAGAATAGTAATGAATGGATGGGCCACAGGCTGACACAAGAGGAATAAATCCAGGCAGAGGGAAGGCTGTTCAGAAGTCTGTCTCAAGCGCAGCACATGCTGCAGGAGTAGCCGCTGTGGTCCTCTACAGGTCCTCGGGTGCTAAGATATGGATGTAAATACATGCCACGAAGCAACAACCATTAAATTCATTAGTTAGACTGTCTGTGCCTTTATTCTGCTGCTTTATTTCTAAAGAAATTGTTGGCACAGACTTGTGGTCATAATTATAATAAAACAAATGTGCCACATGGGACAAGGACACCTTGGTGGTTGGGTCTTTGGCATTCTGTTCATATCCGTAGACGGAGACTGTGGTACCTCTAAGGACGGAACTGAAACACTTAGGAGTATTAAAGTCGGAGCCAGCACAGGAAGCTTGATTGATAGCATTGAGCTTTGGTCTGCCAGCAGACAGAGAGAAAGGAGTAGCCTACCTCCCTGAGCGCTAAGAAAGATAGTCATAGGATCTTTGGTGGCAGTTATTCTGTCTTCTGGGTTAGGACATCAAGCTGTTAATGTGATTATCCCTGTCAGTGTTGCCCTTTAGACGTTTCAAAGAGAGGGAGAGTGATTTGAAGAGACCAATCAAATGCAGGCACTGGAGAGAGCTACAGTGTTGGAACATGAGAGTGTGGTAACATGACTTGCTCTGTGAGAGCACGCCAATAAAGAGGGGGCTTAATGTGACTCTTTTGTTCTCCACCCGTGTTGTCAAGGCTCATCTGTCTTCTAAGACGAGGGAGGATGGTAATGAATTTAAATTCATTCATCTTGTTCAAGAACGTTGAACAACAACGGTGACAATTAGAATGAACACAAACAAAAATAAATAAGCAAAAATGTATGGCAAATAGCAAAACACGGAGCAAGGAAAAGGTTAACCGTTGTAGGAACTTTACCCAAGCAGGCAGCCAAACACTAGACTGACCTCTGCTTGACTGTATGCTGTCCTCTGCAGGCCCTCATTCAGTTGCCGGTTTACATCTCCCAGTGTGAGGAGGTCCGAGTGTTTTTTGAGACTAGACCTGAAGACCTCAACCCACCCAAGGAGTAAGTACCTTGCATCAACAAACAAATGGGGACACTACACGAGACGACGCTTTCAAGCTCTAATGCTCACATATGGCTACACCCATCATTGTTCCGCTGACTCACAGTATGTCACGTCCTCCCAGCACTTAACCCCAGACTGCTGGTAATGAGCATTCATTATACCCTCTAATGGATGTGATTTCATACTCTTGAATTCTTTTCAGGGAGAAAAACACCAAGTGGACCTTTTTTTTTTTTCCTAAATGCTGAGTTAGCTTTTAAACCTGTAGCAGCAGCTCAGTTCAGCCACCAGGCTCCAGACACGGCTACTCTAAATCTGTGCAGACCTGCTCTGGTGTGATTCGTAAATCTCTCACAACATATTAGCATCATATCCAGAGCTGACATGTGCTATTCTCAGACCTCGGAGCAGTCAGTGTTTGCGTCTAACACATACAAGCACGTGTTGACATTCACAGATTATTCACAAGCTTCAATTAGAAAATGTTATTAAGGTTGTGAATATCTTGAGGGCAGTCGAGGTTATAGGTGGATGTTTTTATAGACGTGGGACTCACGTTTTAACTGGGTAGATTGGTTTGACTTCAGCATCTGTCAGCTGAGGCTTCAGTCTTGACCTTTCTGTCGTCACGTACTGAAGTGTGGCTGTGGATGCAAAGTTTAGCTGCAGAAATGAGAGTTACTTCATGGAAATGATTTTCAGTGGCGCATATGTTTAGAATGACTGTGTGAGAACATACAGTATTACTGCTTGCTGCCATTTTCACATACAGTAAACATCCTTAATCCTCAGTTCTCGACACTAGTGCTTTATTTAGAATTACTGTATATAATATTATACTTTAGATTTAATACAATCAATCTTTGTGACTTTTTCAATACAGTCATCTTTCATTTCATTTCATTTTCATATGTCCTTGTAGCTAATGAAATGCAAGCTAAGGCTTAAAATGTTACTGAATACATCTTGAGAACCAGTACAATATTTACCGTGATGCTCTGGGTATGGAGCAGTATTAAGTATTCATACATGAGTGAACAGCCAGGAAGTCTTGCTGTAGGACAATTAATGTAGCTGGAAAAGGGATTTGAGGGCCGGGGACAGACCAGCGACATTGTTTGTTCTTCATCCCGCTCCTTCACACACCATCTCCTGTCCTCCCTGAGAGGAGGCTGCCATGGACACATACCCCTTACTCATCACCCAAAACCCCAAACATGTGTTGGGAGAAGCAGGGCGGAACGGTGGCAGTAATTTGGGATGGATGAACATAGGAAAGTCCTTGGAGTGTCTTTATTGAAATTGGATTACTGCTTTTTGCTAGTGCAGCTTGTTTGGCTGACTGACAAAAGGTCTGGTGTACAGACACGGCAGCCGCTCTGAAAGATTTATTACGGCTAATAAATCCTCACAGAAAGGTACATCTTAGACCCTGTTCATGAGAGCAGCAAAGAGAGAAGTTGTAGCTGTAAAGAGGAAGTAGAGAGTTAGAAAAGATGACTGAGAAGGGAAGCTTTCAGTAGAAAAAGAAATGTTACTTTCATATGATATTCTAGTTAGTTAAAATAATGAGGCCCATCTTACTGTAGTAGGTGTGTCTGGTGCATAACCTGACCCGGGTGCAAAACAATAGCGTAACAATAGCGCGCGCGCGCACACACACACACACACACACACAGCTTTACTATAATACTCTAATACATTATTATTGCTTTGGTTGTCAGGCGAGTCTTTTTATAGTACGGTAATGGCTCCACTTATGGGTAAAGATTTATTGAGTCTTAAGCCTCTGCAATTAACAGTTCTGCCAATCGAAGAATGCTTTATGTGGCTGAGAGCATTCATATCATAAAAGAGACAAATCATAAAAGAGATAGGACTGAATTAAGTTAGTCAGTCTTAAATGTAAGGGAGCAATATGTAGAGAACAACGAGGGAGCGATGGAGGGAACAAAATACTGAGAATGCTGACTTTCAGGGCATCTGGACGTTGGATTAGTTCTTGACTGATGCTGTGGATTGATGGTCGATTTATCTGGCTAACGTCTAAACCAGACACAGCAGATGCTCTATTGAATTTGACATCAGACTACATTTCAGAGATCAGCTATCGGGAGGCTCTTGACTCACACTGCATTCAATCAGAGAGAAGAGGCAGAGAGATGTATCCCCCACTTATGTGTGTGTTGCATATTAATGTGTGTAATATACACACAGTAAGCGAATGATGTAGTAAATGCATACATGCAAGTAATGCTCATCATCTGGGAGCTGATTACTCTTTGTTTACAAGGTCTGAACAAAAACCACTTGGATTCATTTGTCAGACCTGTCACCTTATGTTTTACTTAAGTTGCCAAACACACGATGTACCTAATTTGTTTATTTGAATTAATCATATAACGAATTCTAATGGCACAGTTTGTGGGTCAAGATGAAATCATTAGCTCAGTGAAACGATTTATTTCTTGGTAGTAATGCATAGATTCTTGTCTCATTACCAGGGAGCCCATCAGTAAGAAGAAATCCGGTAAGACGCCTTTTTATTTGTGCATTTTAAAGGAAAATGGTGTTTGATGACCTCAACTGTGTTAAAGATAAAAAATATATGTTAACCGTCGCGCAGCCTTTGAGGGGTCAAAATGAAAATAGGGGACACTCAAAGCTCGAAAACACACAAGGGTTGGATAAAACAGCCACAGACAGACGATAAGTCACAACAGGCTTCATCTAGATGGACGTTGAACTTGTTCGTCATAGACCCACACGTGTTCATTGCTTGGATGTAACACCCACGGAGGCTGTCTGATCCAACCCTTGTGTGTTTTTGAGCTTTGAGCGGCCCCTAGTTTACAGTGGGGTTGTTCTGACCCCTCGAAGGCCCTGCGAGGGTTAAACATCGGGCATTTGTGCCTCTGTTCTTCCTCTGCTTTTTTCCATTTCCTATTGATTTGTACTTTATCTCCATCTAGTGGTCACGTACATTTTACAGAGGTGAAAAACACAGCTGACTTTACACCTCTTACAACCCCATCCTCTGTCCTCTCCTCTCATCGAACATCCTGAAGTTGCATCCATGTCATTTTTTCAGTTTTCTCCATTCATTGTCCTTTCCATCAGGGTTTGTGGAGCGAGCGACTACTTTCCTAAAGCGAGGTAGTAAACAGCTTGTCAAGCTTGGTCATGCTATGTGTGTCACGTGGTGGGTTGCTAGTGGCCCGTTCACCCTCACTTTCCCTGGCCTGGCCAGGTGGGACGTGCCTCTGTTCAGGGCTTGGCTTGGCTCTTGCAATGGTTCTGTAAATAAGTAATGATCATAACTGGTCTTATGTAGCTAATTTCTTAAGTACCGGTACATGTTTTATTAGAAGATATTAGAATGAGGATAACCGTAGGATCCTAACAGTGAGTTTACATTGATGCGTATGTAACTACTCAATGCTTTCAGGCAAAGTCATGGATATACAGGTTATGCAAATCAGACATAATATCACTGAGTCTGAGTTTACTAGATAATCTGATACTTGGGTTAGTTTAATAGTCCAGGTCAACTCCAACTAGCAGCCATTCTGTCACTAAAATGGACAAGAAGTAATCTTTTATCCCCATAGTTTTCTGTTTGTTCAACCCAAAAATTTCTGCTAATTCTGCTTTTGAGAGAGATTTGCATAACTAATATTAATTTTTCTGAATAACTACGTTTGCTTCTTATTACTGAATGTTTTGTGAGTAAAGATCTTTCTGGTGTTTTAAGCTTAGAAATACACAACATGTTTACGGGAAATACTAACAATAAATCACGAACAAAAATCCCTGTGAACTATTAATACGCCAGCTGAAATCACATGCTGAGGTGGATTTTATTGTTCCTGGATGTAAATGTTTGTTGAAGAGCCATGACTTGTTTTTACTAATGGTTGAATTAAGCCTTCAGTGGTTGCTTAGTGTGGTTTGTTGCTAATATTGGTGGTGGGTGATATCGGTGCTCTTCGTTTCTGTGTGGACATCGCAGCCTTGTTGATGATCGGCTTAACAAATTCCTAATCACTCCCCAATGTCCAAATCTCTCTCTGTCCCTCTGTCAGGTCATTGTTTCCCTCACGCCATCTCTCTAATCATCTGCTCGTTTGTCTTCTCCATGATGGATGACTCCGTACTCTAGATAAGACTCCTCTCATTTAAGCTTTACTCAGTAGCTGTTTCATTTTTTATTACAGACAAATGCTGACTCTAAATTAGATGTTCGGTATGATTCTTAAAGTGGGAATGAAAAGTGACATTTGAAAAGGTCGTTACATTCAGTCAATGGAAAGAATTTTGAAGGTTCAAGTCAAACCCTGACTTTTATGATTAAAGTTTGTGGGCATCACCTTAATATCACAATAAAAAGATAATCATTAATATTCCCATTGGATACCTGATAATGAGCGGAGGCCTTTTACAGTATGGAGATATCATCCTTAGTTTTCCTGAGAAATGGAGTCAAAGGCAAATGCTAAACAAGGCTCCGTTACCCCTAACAGGAGATTCCAATGCAGCAGACCCTCTCCTCCTCGACCAGTATGTGGCAGTAACGGACTATGAAAAGCAGGAGAGCTCAGAGATCAGCCTGCATGTGGGCCAGGTGGTGGAAGTCATTGAGAAGAACGAGTCGGGTAAGTTTGACACTATTATTGTCATTATTTTCTCAGGTTTGGAGGTTGAGGTATTGTAGGTGAGCTCATGACTACTTGGGTTATTTTTGGTGGTGGGAACATCCACAGCTTTGGTTGACAATTTGTCAATACGCAAATGAAGTGTCTGTTATGTGGATTTATTTCCTGCAAGAGAGAGGCACACTGAAACAAGCACGAGGCTGCTCTGATGTATTTCTGAGGATGCTCCTCCACTTACACTCGTCTGTAACCACCTTGTACTGTATCCATTAAAGTTACAAACATCAGAAAGGTAGTTTTCCATTTCAGATAAAACATCAATGAGTTTTCCTAGAAAGGAACTAATGTGTGCGAAGGCAGAAACCAGAAACGTGTCTGTCAAAACCTGAGTTTTCACATGTCACTGTTTTGTTATGTGGCCATGCAGGGTGGTGGTTTGTGAGCTCAGACGACGCCCAGGGCTGGGTGCCTGCCACGTGTCTTGAGGCACAGGATGACCCGGATGACTTTATTCTCCCAGCAGAAGAAGGTACATAAATCTTTATTTGTGGGAGGTACAGTATTTAGACACATCCGCCCAGTTAGACGGTTAATTTATGCGCTGTTGTTTTATATACGGTAACCACAGCTTAGAGAAACAGACACAGTAGCATTCAAGGGTCATGGATGCGCAGATGTAAAGGTAAATATAAAAACTGTTCTTGTGTGTGTGCTTCGAAGCTGAGACGATGCCCTCATGTGCATCACCCTCTCCTGGTGTGTTTTCCCCCTAATAGTAGCAAATAAATATCTGGCATATAAAACCTTTGCTTATAAATAAATGCATAAATAAGTAAATAGGGCTAAATAAAATATGCTTTCATTTCAAGGCGGTAATAAAAGCTATTTTGAGGTCAAAATCTGGATTAGACTTCACAGAGAATTGCTTGAGTATCAACGGAGTAAAGTGATTTATATGTTAAAGTGGTAGAAAGTCACATTTGCAGTATTTAAAAAAAAAAAATAATAAAACCAAAACATTTCTAGTCCTTGCTTGTTAAATGTAGACGCTCAGCTCGTTGGTAATAGCTACTGTATATCGTATAGAAATGCAATATAAGAGCTGATTTAAGGCCAAGTACCAACCAAACCTGTTGGCCTTCATTTTCTTATTAAAACCGCCAGTATTGAAAATGCTTTAACCATCATCAGGATGGCATTTGTAATTACACTTCCTATTTTGCCCCACTTACTGTGCTGGGATGTCAGTGCCTCGGAGATTCTGGTCACTGCCAAGGCACGTGGGCCGTCGCAGAACTTTAGGGGATCTATTCAGCACAGGCTTTGGGCAAGGTGGAGCGCACGCCTTTCTTTCCCCTTTTGTCCTGAATGTGTGTGCACATGCATACATACACAGCTGTATGCATATTTGACCATGCATATGCATGATGTATATGTTGCATGAGAGACCCTAGCATGGGAATGATACCCTTGCATGCCAGAGGAATTCTGTTTTTGTGTGTTTAGAAATGAAAACATGCTGAATTCTGTTTAACCAGCTCTAATAAATACTTGGTACATCAACACACTAGTTCTAGGTAGAATCTCTATAATTCACTGTCTGAATATCCAGTAAAGTAACCATTCTCTCCTGTTTGTGGAGGATATATGTGTGTTTTGTGTGTTGCACATGTGTGTATCTTACGTCTTCTCACTCCACAAGATGCTGCTCAAGCCTCTGCCTCATTTAATCTGTTACCAAATATAAAACCGACTATAACTCGGTATAAGTAACATAATGGGAGGGTGTTTAGAACGGAGTGCTTTGTCTCCCAAGCGTCTCTCTTTGAGAACTTTTCCACAGTTGTCTTCCAAGCAGGATTATTTCCTCATATTGAACAACATTTTCTTTTATGACTTTAGAAGAGAAGTATTCAGTAATTTACTCGTACTCGGCCAGAGACCAGGATGAGATCGACCTTGAAAGAGGCATGATTGTTGAGGTGATACAGAAGAATTTGGAAGGCTGGTGGAAAATCAGGTAACTCAACTAACAACAAATTAGCTTGAAGAAAATACTGAACAAACAAACAATTTGTCTCAAGTGACTGTGTACACTGTGTCTGCTCAGGTACCAGGGCCGAGAGGGCTGGGCCCCAGCGTCCTACCTGAAGAAGGCTGACATTCAGAGCCAGAAACAGTCGTCAGGTGCTGCCGCCCATGCCAGTACAAACGACATAGATGGCCTGTCCAAACAGAACCACCAAAATAATGCAGCTAGAGAGAATCGAGACAACAGCCAGAACAGGCTCTCGTTCTTCTCTGACAAGAGTACGTGAATTTGACAAAGCAGGATCGTGATTTGTACAGCCTATCAAAATCAATGACGTTATCTTTTTCCTCCACAGAAGTGGGATTAAGGCACAGACCACCTCCACGCAGAGATCTTACCATTGTAGGTTTTACAAAAAATGGGATTGTGTTGGATTAGAAGTTTTCCACACACTCTTATCTCTTTATGTACATCTCTCAATATCTCACAGCCACGCGGTGCAAACCTGCCCAAGCCACCCATTCCTCCGCAGGTTGAGGAAGAGTTCTACACTATAGCGGACTTCCAAACTACCATCCCTGATGGTATTAGTTTCCAGGCAGGAATCAAAGTGGAGGTAGTTGGTTACTCCCTAAAACTGTATGAGAATGTATCTTATAGTGAAACATTTATTTCAAAAGATGTAAAATGCCTTAAACATTTTTTTTCCACCAACCAGGTGATTGAGAAGAATGCAAGTGGTTGGTGGTATATCCAGATAGATGACAAAGAGGGCTGGGCCCCTGCCACGTTTATTGACAAGTACAAGAAGACCAGTAATGCCCTGCGTCCTAATTTTCTTGCCCCTCTGCCAAATGAGATGGAAAAACTGAGACTTGAAAACGGTGGCTCTTTAAATGTTTCCAACACAGATGACAACTGGACCAAGCCTTTACCAGATGAGCCCACTACAGCACCTGAGTCCTCTGCTCGGCCTAAGCTGAGAGATTGGAAGTCCAGTGCCAGCAAAGGGGGCTCTGCCTTCACTGGGCCTTTGCCTCCAGCCCCAGCTGCTCCTCCCATCGAGGAGAAACCTGCTCTTCCACCTCGAAGGGAGTCTATTAATAAGAGTTTTGAGCTGGAGGTAGCAGAGAAACCAAAATCGGATCATTCTAAGCCATTGCCTCCAAAACCTCCAGCTCCTGGTGTCATCGTGCCACTGGTGACACCTAAACCACCCCCCTTCAAACCAGAAAAACCACTTGAGGCCAAGAAAGAAGACAAGAGCAAAGCTCTTCATCTTAGGAATGAGATGGGTCTTGAGTGTGGACACAAAATATCTGCCAAAGAGGTGAAGAAGTTTAATCTGAAACCTGTACCTAAGCAGCCACCAAAACCCAAATCGGACGTGCCGGAGGAGAAACCAGAGGGAGCTGGTCCAGCTGTGTTAATGAAAGCTAAGCCAGTGATCCGACCCAAACCTTTCCCAGGTTCAAAACCAGATCCACCAGCAGAGAACAAAGTAGACATCACCAATCTGAGAAGCAAGCTGAGGCCATCAAAACCCGCAGAAGTTGCTTCAGTGTCAGTTGATGTAGATCCTCAGAACGGAGCCTCAACTGCAGTAAGTAGCTCCCCTCCCCTTCATGTCTCTCCTCCCAGTAATCGTAAGGTTAGCGACGAGCCGAAACTTCCCCCAAAACATGTTAATGGCCAGAACCAGGAGAGCTCATCCTCCCCTGTGAAACCGCCAGTGCCTCCCCACAAGGAACCCCCTCAGAGACCCCCGGCGATGGTGCCAAGGAGACCTCCACCTCCAAAGAAGACTGACCCATCTAGCCCAACTGAGCCCAAACCACCACCTGCTCTGAAAGAAGCACATGATATTTCCAAGGGTGGACCACCACAACTCAGCAGACCCCCTCCCCCTAAACCAAAAGGGTTTGTTTCACCACCCGTAAGCAAAGAGAAAGAGGAGATCAAGGCACATAAAGTCCCGATTCCTCCCAAGCCCCAGTTGAAGAGCGACAAACCTGGTCCTCCCAAAGACAAGCTGCCACCTTTACTGAAGGAGCCCAGTAACGACGAGCTGTATCTAGCTGTAGCAGACTTTGAAGGGGATGAACAAACAGCTGGCTTCAAGTTGGGTACAGTGTTTGAGGTGCTGGAGAAAAACAGCAGCGGTTGGTGGTTCTGTAAAAATGTGGGAGAAGAAGTTGAGGGCTGGATCCCCTCAAATTATCTGAGTAAGAAACCTTAGTATGGTTCTGCCTACAAACCCATCACAACATGAAAAACGAAACTATCAGTACTTTGTAGCTACAGTAATTAGCATTTTATTATTTATTAGGTACCTTTTTAATTGACACATGTTTTATAGGGTTATTCTACCTAAACTAAACCAGCAATAACACATAGCCTTATGGGTATTGTGATGTTTACTTGTTTTCATCTAAATATTAATGAATAATTATGTAACATTAATTGCTTTCATTGCCGTATGTTAGTTACAGCCTGTGCCACTGTTAAACAGATGACGCCTTTTAGGATATGGTGCCTCTATAGCATATGCAAAGCGCTTCAGTACTCAACTAATGTTATGCAACTGTAGATCTAGATCCATCCAGTCTACTAGTAGACGCAGGCTACGATTAAATTCCTTTAGATAAAAACCGCACACGCTCACTGAGCGAGTCGTGGGACTGGGTTATAAAAGTGCTATTAGCAACGTGAAACTGTCTTAACCAAGTAGAAACGCTTTATACTCTCTGAAAAATGCTAATTAGTTGTTGTGCTAATGTAATGTTCTCGGTTTCCTTGTTGCAGTCACTTGTAACAGATGTGCACTTTTCAGTCAGGTGGGTTAAAGGTTTGCATATGCGGAAGGAAGAACGTCAGTGCATTTGATTTTAGTTTTACTCGTATTAGTCCTTTTTGTAGTCTCTGTAACAAACTATTCTATGGAAAAACATCAAAACAAAGGAGGAAAGATGTGTCTCTAACAATCGTCATGTCACACCCAAACACACTGGGAAGTTTGACTTGCAGAGCAGATCTGAACCAGCTGTGTGACGAAACACAAACTGCAGTTATGTGTGCAATGATTTACAGTATTGTATTTGTACAGTCCAACAGCTTTCTGGTGCTCAGATGTCAGCAAAGTATGACCATTGTGTAAAAATAATGTTTTACATTTAATGCTTGACTGGTCTCAAGCATTATAGCTAATTATTTTTATTGTACAGTAATGAGTCATATCCAGATGGTCATCGATCTTCTCTGATGCCCACGTTTGTTTTACTGAGAGGTGATGAAGTGATTTGAGAAAGAAAGAGCCAAGAAAAAAATGTTGCTGTTTTTCTTCTTTTCCTGTCGAGAGGTAAAAACATAATGTGAAACAGCTGCCGACTGCACATCAGGGGGTCCAGATAAAAGAAAGTAGCAAAATAAAAATGCCCCAGGTTCTATACAAGACAAGGCTTCAAACTGTAGCAATGATTCTGTTACACTTCTAGTCGCTTTAAAGTTTTATCATCACTTACATTTTATACTGATAAACAGTATGTTTTTCAGCCAATACCTAAAAGTATAACACAGTAAAGTGCAAGGCGGGTTCGCAGGTTGATGGCGTCATTTCAGTATTGTAACCTTGTTTTTTTTTTTACAATGTATTTTTCATTAAATTGTTTCAAGTCAATAAAAGTTTCCGATTTTTCAGATCAACCGTCATCTATTGTGTTTAACGGTTCAGTTCTGGGACGTTTTCGGTTAGATTAAGCCTTCACGCTCCTATACACTTTTTTGATGGCATTTCCTCTCACTAATTGTTCCGAGGAACCCAGCGCCCTTTGCTACACTGAGTCATGAGAACAAGCACGTGGTCAAATATGGCAGTGAATCGGTGCGAACAAAGTAACGACATCACGGTTCAGTAATTAGAAAATCTGCATTTATTGAGTTATTTACAACAGTGGTTCCATCTCATACATTCACACTGACACCTCCTTCATGCAAACAATGTGTAAACTGAAGCAGAGAGGAAGACGTACGTGGAAAAATGAACTGTTCCACACATTTTCACAACAAATTTAAATAGAGAGTTTCAGCTGTACCTGATTCTGGAGGCTAAACTGCTCTAAAACACTTTCTCTCACTTAAGGCAAAAAGTCCCTTGGCTACAAACTAGGCTTGAAGGCACTCCCTTAAAAATAATATGAAGAGTTATGATTCATAATCACGCTGCTCGCCAAATAAAAGGATTTCCTTCAGAGAGTTGACACATCTGTTTTTGGTTAAACTACATATTATCCCCCTTCTAAGTGCAAAGGAAGTGGGGTTTAAGACAAGCTTAGCAAAGACATACGTGTAATATTGCACTTTGGTTAGCAGGCAGTGCATTTACCGCACACAGTAAAACAATTATACGTTTAATATGTTTTTAAGTCCTAGCATCTTTCAAAGACCAACAGTATTTTGCTTTGGTTCAGGTCCCATCCAGTGTGGCTGATTCCAGTAAAAATACAACAGAAAAAATAAATCAAACACTGATTCTCATCTTCCCATGCCCGTTAAAATGTAATTACTAATTAGTGATTAAAAAAAAATTTAAACTTAGGATTTAGCCTCATCCCCATAATGAACAAGATATAAAATAAGATCATACCTTCAGAGCAGATTTTAAAAAAGAAGAGAGAGACATTTCGCATGTACAGTGACGATACAATACTTTCAGCCAGATTTAGTAAAAATAAATAAAGGCAGGCGCTTTGGCTGCTTGACCAACAAACAAAAGCAAATGATAAGTCAGTAAATAAAATCAGGGGGAAGCATTTTGGTCATTTTGGAAGACAGCACAGATAAACGAAGTGCATAACAACATGCTAAAAGAAATTCCCTTGCTGTGTGTTGAGGGCAACCAAAAAAAAAAAAAAAAAAAAAAATCACGTCCCTCCTTCGTGTCTTATCTCATGGATACGTTGGCACCTCTAGTTTAATCAAACTTACAGCTGCTGGGTCACAATTTCCTTTTTCACTGTTTAGCAATAAGGAGCAGACAATACCCAAAAATTAAAACGCTGTGGGTGAGCAGACACTATGTATAAAATGTGAAATCTAACTTAAAGTAACATGAAGGAAACAAATGGAGAGAGGTGCGCTGCCATTACTGGCAAAACAAAACTGAGGCAGCAGGCGCCTGTGGTTGTGTGAGTGAGGGCACGAGCAACAGATGCGCGGACAGTCACAGAGGCAGTGTTTATGTGTTGAACGACTCCTGATAAGGCACAAACCGGGAGAGTCTATTAGGAGAACTGGAATTTGCGCAATCGGCACTTTCACTCATCTTGAAGAAAATCTCCTGTTCCTTTTTCTTCATGTTCAGCTCATCTTCAAGGGCCTAACAGGGCAGAAGGGTTGAAATCAATACATGAACACGATGAGAGTAAGATGTGATTAATATTAAGATTAATAACACGCCCACATCTATTCGGGCATGTAGCTGGAGCCAAGTGATCAGCTTAACTAAAACGCCCGGGACTCTCTGCATGTGGTAGTTACAGTATGGAAACTCATGCTGCGACCTTTAATATTATAATAATAATCAATTGGCCTGAGAAGAACATCTCAGCGTGGTGTAAATAAATATTTCACCAAACACTTAATGACAGTATGTCTTTAACTAGCTGGTAATGTTGGTTATGACATGGCTTCCTATATGTAGTATGTGAAATGAAGGTCATTGTCTGTGTTGGAGCAACATGCACATATTCCAATTCTGATAATAGGAAACTTGCCTGTTTTCTTGGTCTTAGCTTGTCCCTCCATTCCTTCATTAGCTGATTGTGTTGCTCGTCCAGATGCTTGAGCCTCAGGGTCTCATTCTCAACCAAGAGATGACATTTTTCATTCTGTGGTACAAGTTACACTGTTAGGCTTTTGTAACCAACTGGGATCAGTATTTAACGGCCTTTATGACGGGACAGACGTGCGTGGACATTAAAGGTTTAATGTCACCTGCAGCAGCTGCAGTTCTCTGTTGTTGCTGTCACACTGCCCCAACTTCTCTCTCATCTGGTTCTCGTGTTTCTGCTGCTGATGCAGCCTTTCTGCCTTTTGCCGCTTCTCCTCCTGCAGGGAAAACTGGCGACAAAGAAAACAGACTCAGACACTGAACTCAGACACTTTTCTCAAAATGCAGCGAGAGAAGCCTTCGCCCGTTTACCAGTTTGATCTTCTCTTTGTGCTCGGCGTTGTTGCATGTTGAGCTGATGCGGATGCTCTTCTTGTACATGGCCATACGAGTTTTGGCTTCGCTGCGCTGGATCCTCGGCAGCCGGTGCTTTTCCTGCTGCTGCCTAGCTTTCAGAATCTCAATCATCCGCTGATTGTACTGCTGCATCTGTTCCCGCTCCTGCAGAGACACAGAAAATAGAAAACCGCAGAACGTGAAACCATCCGCTTGTCCAGGGCTGGGTCGCAGCCCAAGCAGAGACCTCCTTGGCCAGCTGAGAGGCATAGTCCCTCCAGCCTGCCAGTCCAGCACTGGGAACCTGTCTGCCTGCTGGTAATGTGAACTGAGACCCAGCCACCTGCCGCCGTCATCCGAGCCCTGAGCCCCAGGCCTGGCTCCAGGGCGGAGCAGCGTCACGGAGGGCTTCCCGTCTGCATCGAGCCTCCACAACAACAGGGTCATTCGAACACACAAACTCCTCCACCACAATAAGGTTGCGGTTCATTTACAAACCAAAAGACAGATTCCTGTGACCTCCGATTATGACGAGCTACTAAACCGTTACCTTTTCATGCTTCTTGAGAAGCTGATGCCTCTGGAGGAAGTACTGATCTTTCAGCTGCTGCTTCAACAGCTGGTGTTTCTCGTAAAGATTTTTTTCCTCCATGTCCCATATTGTTGCTTCACGTTCTGGTCAGTAAAGAAAATGTCAACATAGGATTCCAAAAACAAGTGATGGTGATCAGACCAGACTTAATTATCTTATTAACAGCTGTACCTCTGATTAGCTGGTGCTTCCTGTTAAGGAACTCCTTCTCCGTTTCTGCAATCTCTCTCTTGTTGTTGGTGGTGATGCTCTTCAGTGTGGTGTCCAGGTACTCCCTCTGATTGGCCAAGAAATTCTCTTCCTAAACCACAGAATATGCAAAGACACAGCGGAGGCAAACGATAAAGTCGAGCTACAGTACAGGCTGTAAGTAGCATGAGAGCAGTTCAGCAGTTTCACCAAGTCAAGTACAAATGCATGAACACACAACTCACCTCTCTGAGCTTCCTTTCTTGGAAGGAATTCATCATCTGCTTTAAAGTGTCTTTCCGCTGATTTCTGGGCATCTTATCAACAGACTGTTTCACCTGAAGAGGAACATATCAGCTGGTTCAGAATTGTTTACAGAAATATCCTAATACGTATGAAGACCCTTCATCTCGGTGACATTTCCTTTACTGCCGCAAACGTCCTCCCACTCAACCGCCTGTGGAGATTTAACTGTTTTGACCCACCTCCTTCTTTTGGCGTTTCCGGTCCTCCAGGAACTTTTGGTAATTTCGTTCCTGCTCGGCTTTGATGCGTTTGGTTTCTTCTTTGAGTCGAACCGTGTGATCTGCCTCCATTCTCTCAATAGTCTGCTTCTGATGCTTCTCCAGGTTTTCCAGCTCCGTATCATAGTGCTTCTTCTTGGCCTGGGACACACCAATAGACACAAGGACGCTGTAAGCTCAAGAGTCTTGATACAAAATACTCCGGGGCTTAAAGCACATACTCCTGTGGTTACACAAAGTTTCAGAGATCATCAAAAACACCAGCTTCAAGGTTTTCTTTCCTTTTAGTTAAAGCAGTCGGACATTTTTATTTCCTGCGTGACGTCAGACGCTGTTGTGTGCGCGGCTGTGACTCACATTCATCTCCTGGTCGAAACGTTTCAGCATTTGGTCTTTCTGCGTTTCCAGCTTGGCGTTTAACGCAGCCTGTGCACGATGTTCCTCCTTCTGCAGCAGGCGCAGCTCACGAAGCTCCTGACGCCTGAAACACACAAGTGAGAATTCTTAACGCATGCATGTTGCTTAAGTTGGCACAACGTCAGATCTAATCCTCTTTTTTTAAGTGTTGCGTCATTCATAAAAAAGAAGTTATTGCTGCGTGCAATGTTATATTTCTGCCACTAGATGCCAGTAGCAGCCTCTCTAAGGCCCATCGGGCACCGCTGTGCTTTTTTCTCAATTGTAATCATTTACATGTTGGTTTTTAACCATATGAAGTAAAGTTATTCATTTGGACAACAAAACGAAGAGCATGATTTATTATTCTGGAACATCTGGATTCTTTTGGATACAAAAACATGAACCTAAACGTAACTTCAGAGAGAGTTTGGATATTTGTGTCCTCGTTTCCCCAAGAGGTTAGAGCCAAAAAGAGCAGCAACATCCAACAGGCCTTATCGAAGAATTTAGTCTGGGCTGAGGAAGGAACAGACCCCTGACCTCTGGTCCTCGAATAAAGCATGAAAGAAGAACCAAGGGGGAGACATGTCTCATTCTCAGTTGTGTGTGTGCTGTAGGGAGAACAGCCTCCACATACCTCAGGAATCTCATCTCCTCGTCCTTTTTCTCATCATCGCTGATGATCTTGGATGTGGTCACACTCACCTCCACACCATCAATCATGAACTTCCTGGTTCGCTTCAGGGTTTTACTTGAGAAGTCCTGAGAGGCAGAGAGGAGCGAGGTCAGCTTGATTCAGACACTAAATTAGCGCCACACTGAACCTTAGCCTGGTTTGTGTGGACATTGTTGGGGGTTAAACATGGGTCAGAAGCGACAGAGGATCAAGGACATTTTTTCATGATTATATCATTTCACAAGCAGTTTTCACTAACCACCGACTCAAGGGACTTTGGTCACTTTATCAGCCTTCGTGCTGCTTCCAGCATCCCAAACCTTTGACGGTTCTCTGAAATAGTTTTTTTTTTGGCCATTCTAGTGTTCAGTCGAGACATCTCTTGTTATCCAACACATTAACGTTCCTGTCGATCTGGTTCTACGGCGTCGAGGCAGCAAGATGCTTCACTCGTCATTGTAATCAGGAGTGTCACGTGAGTAACTAAGAACACAGCCTCATGCTACAAACGCCGTTTCGTGACCTGCTTTTTCAATGAAACTAAACTTAAAGTTGAACGAGCTCTAAGCCAAGCGAAGCCGCGTCAGAGAGAATGCACCGATGACATAATACATTCCTGTGATTAGGACCTTGACCCCGCCTTATAATTAAGCTTCTAAATTTGTTATGGCTGTAGCGTGTGTTGACTGGCTACGTTTCCAGCTCAGTGTAAATATTTACAGCGATAAGGCCGAGCTCACAGCCAACACTGGATGCTGTCATTTCCTCGTTTATAAATAGTCTTTGTATAAGGAACAGGAGCAGAGAATCTAGAATAGCTGGTTAGAACGACTTCAGGAGTAATGGAAGTAAAGGGCTGGAGGTTAGAGATTGTTCCTGCGGTGGTAGAATAATGTGCTTTGTGTAAACTGCTGTCCTCTGTCCGAGCGTCCTCACGGAGCCACCACAGCTGAGCAAATAGACCCGGGTTGAGCGCGTTGAGCTACAAGACAATGTTTCATCCTGGTTATTGTATCGCTGGAGGTCTGACACATGCAGCAGCAGAAAACGACCTCAGAGGACACGTTACATCCTCGTGCTTCTTTGTGACGTCCTTCATTCACAGTTCTCAGAAGCAGTGATGTGCTTGCCTACGTTTGTCTGTTTGTACACACAGTCGCACTAATGAGCCCGAACGGGCCGACTCATTAAACCCGCCCGTCTGTCTTGCGGGCCTAAAACAGAGACGGCCCAGTCACCGTCGCTGCATCCTGCTCAATGATCGGTTCTGGAAAAACTTGACATACCACAAAACGGGCACTGCTCCACACACAGCCAGGGGCATTTCAGTCGCACTGTCTATAAACCTCCAGAAGCGACTGCACGACAATGAGCTGCACAGATCCTTCCATTCACAGCGGTGAATGCAGGACTGTGCCCACACAAAGGGAGCAGTTTGTCCTGATGAATGGGAAATGTTGTACATGTTGCTCCAGAAAGGCTTGGTGTCTAATGATAAAACGGCTTCTGTCTTCTCTCCCTTCAGCTTCCGAACGTCCCTTCCTAACCAGCACCGGTTTCATTCATGGAGTTCAGACTATTGCTAAAGTAACATTATATAAATAAACGCATGCATTTAATAACTCATCGTAAACAACCTCTGCCTCGCTCATTCTCTAGATCTCCCTTCACGCAGGACAGGCTGTCCTCTGTCAGATGCTGAACACTCACACCCCAAAAGCGCAACACAATGCAGTTTCAGTTCCTCTGTGGGTGGCGAGAAAGTTTTTCCAAGGAGGGCTTTTCCTACCAAGTCAGGGAGGCGCCTCTACCTCGTTCATACTTCAACACTGCACTGTTGACTTTATGGAGTTTGTCTTTCCTGCGTCAACCAACCAATACACCCTTGTTTTCACCGTCCTCCTCTAAGAGAGCCTCAGGAGTAGAGATGTCTCTTCTTTATTCGAGTACAGAAGCATTTGCTTCATGGTGACTCACCCTTGCAGATATCGACATGTTCCCCTTGTGTACAGACATGTCCATGCTCTCTGACGCCACGCTGCTCGAGTACGAGTGCCGCGTGTTGAGAATTCCTCCATTGATGTAAGGCGCGATCGTCTCGTTTTCGCCTACGGATGCGCGCTCTGGCGTGTCCTTGGTCAGGCTGCCGTTGAGCCCAGAGCGAGGTGCAGCTGCTGGGGAAGTGGCAGCGGACGAGGGTGCAGGAGTGACACTGGGACTTGGTGTTAACGAGTCTCTGTTAGCCGCACCCTTCCCCTCCTCCTCCGTCAACTGGATCTTGGACACGGCTGTTAAGTCTTTGGTGATGTCCACGTTCTCCTCAGATGCCTCAGATTGGAGAGGAGATGGTGGTTGCTCCATCTCTGGTGTCTCCACAACCTTAGAGGTGTATTTTACACTTAGTATAAAATATAGTCTTTGAATACACCACAGTAAATAAAGTAATATTACTACATCTAAAATCTACGGTACCTTTTCCTCCTCTGATGTGGGTGTGCTCTTCCCATCCTCAATGCCCGAGTCTGAGCTAGAAGTTTTGGTTGAGGTGTTGCTTTCAGATTTGTCCGACTCGAGAATGACTTCGCCTGCGAACTCCTCCTGAGCTTTTGCGGGCTCCGGCTGTCGGGGCAGGGGGACGGGAATCACCATGGCAGGACCCGGCTGCACCTCTGTTTGTGACTCAGCCAGCTTCCTGGGCAAAGGTATCGGCCCTGTCGGGGCAGGTGCGGTGGGACTGGGGGGGTCTGGGGGCTGGTCCACTTCCAAACTGGTTTGACTGGTCTGGCATGGCTCTATACCGGAGGCCTAAAGGAAGAAGGAGATGCGAGGAGAAAGGTGTCATTATGGAGTAGAATGACAAGAATTGGTGTTTTAAGGGTTTCAGTCACTAATGTTCTCAACCTCTGATTTTAGCCCACATGCTCTTTTGGGCGTCCTCCCTCAGTGAACTTTAGAAGGAATGCAGCCATTCCTGCTTCTAGTCCTGCACTGTGGCCAAGATGTCCATCTAATCAGTAACACGAACACCTGATGCCTAACGCTTGATACTGTACTGTGAATTATTACCAACAAAACTGTTGGCAGTTCGCAAAATATTTGCATTGAGCAAAACATACTTTGGTTGGACAAACTTACAGCAGTGCAGGAGTATCGTGTGCTGGATAGTTACCCCACAGCTTATAATGTAGAAATGAGCCCAGTTCGTGAAGCATTTACCACTTTGTGCCATTGTTCAGCGTAAGGACACGATGAGCTTTAGCTGCCATTTCACCAAGAAAGTCAAACCTAATCTCAAGGTCAACAATGTTTGATTAGCAAGATGTCTGGAGAAAAAAAAAAAAAAAAACAGGCCTAATCTTTTGGCAAATTTACGCTGTCCACATAACGACTGGTATATTCTCCTGACATCACAGAAGGAAAGGCCTCGTTGGTTCCTCTCTATTGAAGAATGGCTGCTGGTGTTGGTCGTAATCGAGGGTCAGGGTAAAGCAGCACAACAATGCACAACCTTGAATCATTTTTTCCATGTGGGGTAGTGATGTGACAGGAGCGGGGCCAAATGCAGCGCCTATATTTAACCCTGCGTGGGTGTGGGTGAAGTCCACTATTCCGGTTCCTGTTCCTTTGTTTTCGTGAGGGCAGGCAATGATCTGCACCCACACACTACGTTGACTTTCTAATCTTGTGCCCTCTGAGGGTTCATGAATGGCTCATCAGTCCTTTGGCAGGAAGGCCATGTTTAAAAAAGAGCGGCCAACAAGCAGAATGTGTTCACTTTCAGTGCATTGCTTCACGGGCAGAAGTATGATTAACTTTCTCCGTTACACGCAAGTGCTTCAGCCTAATTACATGATACAGTAAGACATCGCCTCCGTTCTCATTGTACTATGTTTTAGATTTAGTGCCAACAGTGAGACTAAAAAGTTCGCAAAGACTAATTTCTTCACTTTGCCCAGTTGAAACATATTATGCTGTGCACAGATTGAAGCTACGTGAATTAACTTCTACCCTTTCAGAACCAAACCACGACAGAAGAATAAAGAAAAGATCCGTACCACAGAGACTTCCATAGCATCGTCCTCTTCTCCTTCCTCTCTATTGTCCTCTATTTCCTCCATGACCTCAGCCTTAGCCTCGGCCACCAGCTCCCGCAGGGGGCGATTGGACGTCACCGATCTCACAAAAGGGTGCTGCAGACACAAGATACAGAAGACGGTCAGCCAAACAAAACGCAACGTGTAGGCGTTGTTAAAATGAAAAGCAAGACATGACACACGGGCACCTTTTAGTCGACAGTCAATGTACGTTACCTCGCTTTTCTACTGGCACACAACAGGTCACGTCTTTACTAAAAGCACACACCAACGACGCGACGCTGCAGAACGTTGCACTTAAAATAGCAGGAGTGAAAACAATGCAGTAATATGCTAAGTGCAACAAAAGTAAATCTAAAGAGCTTAAGAGCAGTGTGAATAAAAGACCAATCATCTATTATTCAGATGTGCGTGTGTGCGCCGGGGATCGCAGGTGTTTGTGCGTTGGAGCTTGTCCTGCAGGTCTGCATTAGCCGCCGGCTTTTAACTTCTCCAGTGACAAACAACAGTCAGCTATTGTTTAATGAGACGTGCCATCGGACAGGAGGGAAGCGAGAGGACATGGATACGAGCACAGCGCTGTAGTGGCTTTTTTATGAGCTACTGGTTTGTTATGGTCAATGTCCAAAGGAAAGGTTCTAATGCAAACGGGCTACACACATGCAAATTACCTCTGGTTTCATTTACGATTTTAGATTTTGCACAACACACTACTATCATGTTCCTTTCAATCTAAACAAATGGAGGGAATAATTAGCACAATATGAAATTATCTGTCTGCTACATTTCTGCTGCTAGAGCTGCAGTGTTCACCGGATACGAACCGTCTCAATGTTCTCTGTAAAGTGTTTTGGGTTTTTTTTTTCCCCATCTTGTCTTTTTTTACTCTACTCAGGCACCACCAGTAATGAACATGTGAGATTTCAGCGTCAAACTGTTTATTTTAACAAGTAAACTCAACTCTCCCTGCTCAGGCTGAGCCCGGCTTCCCTCAGGCAAACACTGCAGTCTTGTTGCCTTGGTAAATGTAGTCTCTGTACGTTCTTTTTTTTATTTTTTCTCACATCAACGAAGATGTGGATCAGCAGGCTTAAGTTTCATGTTCATTTCGTCAGCTCATTTGTTTTTTTCTTGCAGGAGTGGGCATTAAAAAAAAAAGCGTAAATGCGGGGCATCCGTTACCTGCACGTCACCTTCTCTCTTCATGAGATCATTTAAGCTTTAGGGTTTTTTGTGCAGACATTTTGTTGAATCCTCATTTCTTGAAAGGGCGGCGCAGAGGCCAAGGCTTGTTTTTTAGGAGAGGTTATAATTAGGTTTAGGTTAAGTTTGAGGCAACAGTTGGGGTTTGGCAAGTGGCCATTTTGGTCTACACGAATAAAACTGACTTGGCTTATTTACCCACGTTCTGAATCAGGGTGAGATTTCTGCTCCACTTCTGGTGTATAATCCACAGACCTCACAGGAAGTACCGACCGTCCACACACCTTCACATTACTGTGATGGGGTAACGTGTGGGACGAAGGCGTCGGTACAGTCTCTGGATTTACCACCACGAACCGGCCACAGACTAGTCTAATAATAAACCTGCACAAGATTCAGATAAACAAAAAGATATGATTTACAGATCTAACCTCAGTTCAGAGACAATCATAAAATTCCAAACCATGAGAAACTATGAGGGAGGAGCAGCTTCATTCATCCAGATGGTTTCCTGCCAGACACAGCCACACTGACTAATACTGTGTCATGTTGTTTTGTATACATTCCTTACATGCACGTCCCAATTTTCCATGAAAAGTCTTCAAGCCTGAGATGCATCACTGGTGTCACACATCAACATCTGTTTCTCCATATGCACACACTCCAGTGAGTAACTGCTTTGAAAAGCCTGACCTAACACTTTCTTACGTACACGGATGGTAATTTCCCGTAAAGAGCCGACAGTCAACAACTATCTGGAGTAAATTGTATCTGACAGCTGTTCGGAGCAGCAGGCATGATAAACATCTAAAACGTCCGGCTCGGCACCAAAAACCCGACCGCACCCGTCTCTTCCCCCTCCTCTGGAGAACACATGCAGAATTCCCAGCAGGCCTCAGTCTGGGGTTTTCATCTGTGCCTTGCTCTAATTGGCCAGAGGTGGGTAAATTCAGACATCCCATTGGTCGAGAATGGGAATGTAAATAGCTGACGTTCCCTCAGCTGTGGGATACAGGCAGGAAATTGTGGCTCTGAATTTTAATAGACTCTGGTGCTTTAATCCACACCCTGCTCGTTTTTCTCTCATTCCTCGGGCCTGAGATTGAGAAACATCTACGGTGTTCGAGTGTCCTATGCAGGTCCTTCAAAGGGAGCAAAGACGTCTCAAATCTGAACGCTCTTTAGACGTCTGCTCCGCTTCTGCTCAGGGCCACTGGGCACTGCTCACTTCCCTGGCACAGATCATTCAATTCAGGACTAAAAATAGAAGATTAACAACCCTGCATGTGGGTCGGCGCAAGATAAGAGAGCAAGGACGACGTTCCATCATATATCAAAGCGGACGTTTGCTAGGCTGTAATTTCTCACCGCGTCAGAGCCTACCTCTAGGAGTTGTGCCGCACTTGGACGAGTCTCTGGGTTTTTATCCAAAGCCGCCTTCAGGAAATCGCTGAACTCCCGTGACCTTAAATAACGCAAGAAAGCACATTAAATGGACGGCAGACCGTGAAGGGGGAACAACGAGTTATAACATTAACAGCATTTACAGATTTATTATGCTGCTGCAAGTGGATCGTCGTTCCTCTAAACACAACTTTGTGACGAGTCAGCTCCTCAGCCCCCTGCGGGACTATATTTGCAGCTCGTAAAAGCACCTAAGCCTCACTGCTGAGCTGTGCTTCGGCCAAAGGCAGGACAACTGAATGCAATCAGAATTATTTTTGCCCATAAATGAAAAACTGATCTGATGAATGTGCCGAACGCTTCCTCACCACTTATACGGCTCGTCCAGCGTCGGAGGTTCTGACTTGGCGATCTTCAGCAGCACCCTCATGGGGTTGAGCTCGTGGTGCGGCGGCTCGATCTGGGCAAGCTCGATCAGAGTGATCCCTAGAGACCAGATATCGGCCTTGTAGTCGTAGGGGGCGTCCTTCATTGTCTCGCACATCACCACCTCTGGCGCCATCCTGAGAAAGAGAACGCAGAAGGTTGTTCTTCTGAATAAGACTGCAAGGTAAACGTGTGGTGAGGGTGTAGGGAATGCGCAGTATGTGTATTTCCAAGATGGCAAAGATTTAGCAGATTTAAAATGGGAAAACAAGCTGCCTGGAAACATGTTCAAGGCCTTGAAAACCTTTAGTGCTTGAAGCTAGTTAATGATCGACTCCAAATTTTAACTTGCATCATAACTACCTACAGTAAAGCAGCAGCGAGTCTGCAGCAGGAGGGTTTTCCTTCTGGATGATAACCCACAGCTGCACATTCACGTAGCAGATAACACCACGGAACAAGGTTCACTGGGAGCACTCGTAACGAGTTCATCTAGGGGTCGAACGCTAGACACCAGGCCACTACTCACCAGTATGGAGTCCCAATGAAAGAGTCCCGTCTTTGCAGGGTTTTGGTGTTTTTTGCAGACACACCAAAATCAGCTAAAGGAGTAAAGACACAAAAAATAAGGAGATGTAAAAACACAGCTTACAGATCACAGGGCTGTTTCACCGAACAGGTTCTTCGTCTGTAAGCAAGAGCTACGTTTGGCTGAGGCCCTAAGATCCATAAGGCAGAAGAAAGGAACACATTTCTATCGTGGGGACTTGAATTCTGCACAATTCTTACAAAACATTTCAGCTTCATGAGGAAGACATTTCCTCAACAGCTCCTTCATCTACCGCTATAGGTCACTGTCACTGTCACTGTCACTGCGCTTCATTTATAGTCATGATTTCATCATGATTTTATGCAAATGTTTCAACAAACAATCAGGAATGAAAGTTCTGGGAGTTTTTCAAGGATCCAATTCAACTCAGAAATATAGACAACGTTGAGCATTTTGCTGATGTCACCTGCATTTGAATCAACGTGTTGTTAACATGATTGTGGAGACTGTAAATGAGTGAGTCACAACTTAATGAGTTTAAAGAGGCAACACCCAGTGATTATACGTAGGTCAGCAGAAAGCAGTCGAGCTCAGCGAGAGAATGAGTCACGTACATTTAATTCAAAATAAATGATTAGGACCAACCATGAATCAATGACGATCAGAATTACTCTGTGCTACATGTTTTTAGCATGTTGGTTCAGAAAGAAAAACAAAACAGCGAAGCTTCACGCATACAAAACTAATTCAAATGCAAACAGCTGTTTAGTAAAAATGCACTTGATCCGAACCACAGTGACCACAGAGCCAGAGCCACAGTTTCAGGCTGAACAATGTGAAGAATGTGGACAACTGAAAACATGCAAATACTTCCCAGAATGCACTTTTCCCCCTCACACCACGGGAGACATACGGGCCTCTAGCTCAGCGCCGCGGAGTTAACCTGCAGCGGGAATGTGGCTTCCACTTGCCTCATTTCGGCAGCGAGAAGGTTTTCATTGGGAATTATGAAGAGATCCACGTGAACCCTCACCCAGTTTGATGTCCCCGTCCAGCATAAGGAGGATGTTACCAGCCTTCAGGTCTCTGTGAATGATTTTCATGCTGTGGAGGTAGTCCAACGCCTCCAACATCTGGCGACAAACCACCTTAATCTGCGGCTCCGTCAGTCCTCGATCCAACTCTGGCAAGAGCAGGAGAGGAGGGTGAGGAAGGCGACAGGTGACGAAGAGGTTAAAGAGCGAGACAGAGTAGCTACAACACGACGCAGTTCTCTTATTCAGGTACTAGTGTGTGAACGACACAGGTTACAGCCGTCCCTCAGACCGAGGTGCTAGATACGTAATCCCAGGTCAGAGAAGAACTGCCCTGCAGACTTTATTGTGCTGTCTGTGTTTGGATAGCTGCAGAAGGGGCACAGACAGTTATGAGGATGTGGATTATCCCATAAAAACAGACCAGGGGGATTTCCCACACAGGAGGACTCCACCGTGTCCGTCTGCTTCGTGGAGCAATCGAGGACAAACGTCAAAACAAAAATCCTGTTTGGAGCGAGTTAAGGAAACAATATTGTGAGAAAGTTTCCCAGAGGAAATAAACAGGCTGCTTGTAGGAAGGTTACTGGTGAAGTGTGATGGCTGCAGTCACAACACTGCCAGAGGGGAGGATGGTGAGGAAGAGAGCACCTACCGAGCATCGTGGCATCCACAGCACCTCCAGGGCAGAACTCGATCATGATCTGGGTAAAGAGAGGAAGAGGCTCAGTTCAAGCACAAAAAGATCAGTTACAGGCTGTCAATCAACAGCCTTTGATTGACTCTCAGGGTTGAGGCAAGATAAAATAGTTCATGAAGAAAAGCAACAAGCTGATGCACCACATTCTTAGCCCTCAATGTTCACACCTTCACTGTCAGACAAAACAAGGGGGAGAATAATATGTCAAAACACACAACAAGAAAATAAATAAATCCAAGACACATTTTAATATATATATATATATATATATATATATATATAGAAATGTTTACAAACCTCTGGGTGAGTCAATGTCAATTATTTGAGCTTTAATAACTTTTTTGGAGAAAAGACGTGTTGGTGGCATTTTTATGAATTCCGGGAGTCATGAATTATGTTCTTAGCAAATATCAAGTAACGCTTAGTTAAAGATTCAATAATTCAATGCTTGGGATGAACAGACAGTAAATGTGAGTAAATGGGCGCAAAGCAAATCAGAAATGTCCCCATTGTGGGATCAATAAAGATGTGACGGGATTTTATCTCATGTCTCGTACACTTGCACACATTAAAGTGCAGCATGATTCATTTCTGCTGATCTTCTGAAAGCTCGCTATGACATCATTATTAGATCCACACGACATCAATGTGTCGCTGGATAGGGAGCAGAGTTTCAGTCTGGGCGACTGGCACATGAGTATGACTGTGACAAACTACGCATAGCTCCGCACACACGTAGTCGCACACATGCTGCAAAACCAGATGGGCAGCGCCGTGTTGGCACACAACTCCTGGTGACACAACGTTCTTTTGTGAAGTAATGACAGACGAGCTGTGACAGCGTCGACGACGTCTTCATTATCGCTTCCCTCATAGTGTGGCCTCCAATATTTAATATGAGTGAAGAACCAGTCAGCTTCAACGTAATGACACCAGGATTCAAAGTTAAAAGTTTATTTAAAAAAAAAACTCAAAATGCCCGATATAAATTAGTCACAAATTAAATTAAATATGTTTTTAAAAAACCCAAAAAGCCAAATATAGGGCAAGTATCTGCCTACATGCCCATGTGGTTCTGAGTGAAGACTAATAAAACTGACAGCTTCAACTCATCACACGTTTCAAACCACTTCCCTATTCCTGCTCACCGCGAGGCTAAACACACACACACACACACACACACACACACACACACACACACACACACAACTTCCTTTTCTGTTTAAACACACCTCTCCCTTCTTTCAGTAGTAACGCAGCGTTTTCTTTGACCCTCAGGTCTCTACCAGCTCTTGATGTCGTGCTGTAGAGAGGAATGTGTCCCAACTGGACACGCTGCATGCGCCGCATACCGACTGTGGGCTGAACAGTCATGCTGGCACACGTCGTCTCCATCACACGTCCACCAGCCAGTGCATGGTGTAACCAAGCCGGTGTCAAGCAGGCCGACTTCATTTTAGGGCCACTGCTTTGCTACTTCCACAGAGACTGACCTCCAGATATGCCAGAAGGAAAATAATGTGAAGGTCAAGTCGCAAAACAAATATCAGCTTGGAAGCCGCAATAAACCTGGAAGGAAGAGACGCAACCACATAAAACACACACGCCTGCACTTTGATACCCACTGAGCGTGACTAACGCTTCAGTGATCTGGGTTTTCTCTAAGGTGTCGCCACCAACCTGACAGCACATAAACATCTATTCGGCTTTACAGCATCATAGCAAGTCTCCTAGCAACCATTATTAATGCCACATTTATACGTCACTGGATACAAATAAAGGGAAATAAACGATAATAAAAAGATCACTGCCCTCGTTGCTGTAGACTTCGTCAGGCAGCATCTCACACAAACCCGAGCGTGCTGTGGCTTAAATCACGAGCTCATACAACTCGTTTCTGTTTCACCTCTTCTCCTCCGACGGGAGGCAGAAAACCTCCCGTCCACTTATTCTGCGTCACCCTCAGACGACTGCACCTCAGGGGAGTCCTACTAATGTAAACTCTACCCAGAGCAGACCATCAAGAGAACGTTGCCTGTAGTTTCAACAGTAGGACCCAGTGTCAACAGTAACAGGTTCCAACTGGTTGCTTTTTAAATTTCATTTCGTTTTCCCTGACAACCACAGATTCCAGGCTTCATCAACTAAACTCTCTTCTCTTGATTTTTGTTCAGTTTGTCCTCATGCCTCAGCAGATAAAGGCCCTCTCTTTCTCACGCTGTGGGCCCAGTCGCCTCGCTCGACTCAGGCCCAGATTGTTCCTGAGCGGGAACAAACAGCGCGTCTCTTTCTCCTCCTCCTCTCCTCACTTCACTGGCTCGACAGCCGAACGGGTGGGCCGGCACTGGAATGCATCCTCTCACCCCTGCCCAGTCCACCCAAACGGAGGCCGCTGTGGCCTGACCGCCAACCACGGGGCTAATTGTTGACCTCCAGAGAGAAGGACACACGGCCCAACAAACATATCTACAGACAGTCAGGCGCTCACATGCTCATTCTAGGAGCAGGTTTCTAATCTGGAGTGAGGAGGTTGCTCTTGATTAGCAGACCAAATGTTAACAAGTATTCCAACATGACGACATCCAGCAAAGTCTGAAGCCCCACGAACGTGCGCAGATGCAGAAATGTGGTGTGAAAACAGCCGAACTAAGCACAAACTAACAGTCCGGCTCCGAGACGTGTACCTTCCTCGCGCAGGAATTCCAGCTATGGCGAACACATCCGAGACAGACTCGGGAGCCGTGACACAGCAGCGTGTGCAGGAACAGACTCTGGAATACAGCTGGTTAGTCAGGTTTGACACACGTCACACTTCCAGTCTGTCGCCGTTTGCTCACTTACATACAATAAGTGGAGGTGATTTAGATTCATGAAGACAAAGATCCTCCATATTAATGTTGTCCAACAGAGAACGGCCTCATTATCCACCCATCTCATTCTATGGCACAACCTTAATCTCTGCAGTAACGAGGCTCAGGCTCTTCTGTCCATCGCACGACGAACTTTGCACGTTTCTTATCTCTATTTTTCAACTGACCAAATAAGTAAAGAAACTATCCTGCAGATGAGAAACTGTTGGAGCGGAGCATCACGCGAGTTCTTGCTCGCCAGCATTTAGTGGGGAAGTAAAGGTGGCAAGATGTGGGTCACCTACCCACAGCTTGTTCTCGTGATAAAACGCATCCAGCAGCTTGACGATGTAATGGTGGTCACATTTGGCCAGAATGTCGATCTCCACCATGTAGTCCTCCAGCTCCTCCTCACTTTTTGTCTCAATCACTTTGGCTGCAGCCAGAACTCCCGTCTCCTTGTTCTTGGCCTGAAAGACAGAAAGAAAAAACGTGAAATTCCATGTCCATGGGCAACAGCAGGCCTCTAGTTTTAGGATAAATGAGCTAAATTAATTTCACTTAAGATCATCTTCTCTACGGTTATAAATGAGGGTGTGTAGACAATCATGCTTTGATAAAAGAGTTTTGATACTTTCACTCTGAAGCAATTAAACTACGACTGAGTTGACAAACATTTGGCGTCAGAACAGGAAAAGAACTTCCACAACCAAGTAAAAACCACAAAACCCATCTAATGTCACCCTGGCTGAGCTAAGACACACAGACACACACACAATTCTGAGTAATTCTCAGTGGAACGAGGACGGAAATGTAAACACCAGTGGATCGTTCACTGCCTTTCAGCAAAAGCCTCAAATCAGCCAAAACCATAGAGTGACTCAGTGTGAAGTGTGTGTTTACTCCCCAACACGAGCACAAGCGAAGGCCAGATTTGAAAATACAGGCTTAGCTGCATCTCCAATACTGCATATACAGGCCACTGTGTACCCACGTCTGCAGTGCAGACTGGCAGAAGCTGAGCCTGGTCAGACGTCTCCGCGTTTTACCGGGTCTGTGGAAAAGCTTCTGAACACACGACGAGCTCAGGGAAACGCACGTTGTTTAACGGCTCGCGCTTTGCTGTGACTGCGAGTCTGAGGACGAGTGCGTTTGTCAGACGCGAACTGCCTCCACCACAGAAACAGTCACCACAGTCGCAGCACTGAACACTGACGGGCTTGAAAAGTTTTCCTTCATAACTGACTGAGGAACATTTTTCACATAAATGGAGCCGAGGTAAACGAGGCGAGAGGGGAGACGCAGGCGTCAGACTCCTCCGTATCGCACTTCTGGATTTTAAGTGGCTGGAGCAGCATCAGCAGGAGCTCTTCTGAAAAGACGAACAACTTCCTGCTGACCTTTGAATCAACTAACGTGATTTCTCTTTCGCTTTTGTTCTCATTTCATTTTTGCAGGCGACAAACATTTTCTTTGCATGCACCAAAGCCACATAGTCGGTGTTTAAACGCATACGTGCGACAGCAGACACGTACCAACGACGCACTGGAGGCATCGTCTGTTTTTGTGGCTTTAACATAGGCAGCTGTCATTTTCTATACGACCCGTCTTCCTAACACCACTGCCATCGTTCTTAACATGTTTACCAGAAGAACAGTGGCACATGGAGAAGCCAGATGTCGCCGCGTAAGGAGAGCGACACTGCACTGTTTCTAACCCACTGCCTCCTCACTCTTTAACTCTCCTCCAGAGGACAACAACCAACAGGCATGGCCTTTGTTTGCCATCTGGTCTCCATGGAGACAGGAAGGCCCTGTGGCTGCTCCGTCTTACCGCTCGCCTCAACTGGATCTCCAGCCTGGAAGTCGGGCCCGTTCATTAGTGACTTGGCTTTCGTGCAGGTTGAGTGCAAAGGGGCCGGGCAGAACAACGGGTGCACTTAGACTCAACGTTGACAGGTTTACCTAAAATGTCCATTTGTGCTCGTTTGCTGCAGGTTTCAAGAGCCACACAAAATTATACAGCGTGTAGCTGGTTTAAAAGAAGGCAACTGGGTGACATTACAAATTTTACAAGCACAGCGAGCTACAAAATGAAGTGAAACACAATTAAGAACACAGTAACCAGTTGGTCCCCATTTTAACTTTGCACTGAAAAATACAAAGAATAATTTGTCACAGTGTCAACAGAGCAGATGACCTCGTAACTGATAACGTTTGCTGGGGTTCACTAACCCGGGGGCTGAACAGACGGAACACATGTTGACACGCAAGTCTACGCAGCACACGCAGACACACGGCTGCCTCCTGGGGAAGGTGCGCACCGTAGCCCTTTGCCCGTCGTAAATCTGTCAAACCCCTTCCACCCCACCTGCATGCGCCGCTCCACGCAACGGCAGCAGCTAATAAAAACTTCCACCTTTGACAGCAGGCACCTGTGGAAGCGATGATAACTCATTCAATGGGAAACAATCGAAAACAGCTGCAACCAAACTGCAAACTGTGCCTGTGTCAAAGGTGCGTTTCCATGAAGGAATATAAGGTCAATACAATATGCAGTATAATGTTATTGTTCTATGAGCTTATGGGCATATTCAGTTTGTCTCACTGCTACAGTAACAACAGGAATGAAGGACAATACAAACAATGAAAGCGAGATGATCGTCTTATTTTTCAGAAGCTCAATTTAAACGTGACCTTTGCTCTAAAATAAGATAACACCCAAAATGAATAAAACGGAGAAAGAAATCAGAAGACTGCAATGAAAGTGACATTTATCAGCTGCACACAAAGGTCGTTCCACTCTCAAACAGCCCAGGACTCACACGTTCCCCAGCAATGAAGATGCAAGATGTGAAAGTTCTGATCGACATTGCAAAATTCCCCCACACACACACAAAACCCAGAGAGCAAATCAGGTCAGTGAAGCAGGAATTCACGATATCCCACAGACCTGCTTGAAAGAAAAGAAGCTGTGCTCAATCTCCCCTTTCTTCAATCATTCATGCTCGTGGGACCTTGTACAATATTGCCCAGGCATAAATCTCATGACAGATGAGACACTTCCTGACTACAGTAAATGAAATAAAGTGAAGTGACAAGAAACGGAAACAGAATCTAAAGTATAAAGACACACCCACGAGACGTGACCCTGCTTTTAGCTCTGATGGCACCGCTGTCATCAGCGTCACAACCCAGCCGGTCACAGAACACGGGTGAAGTTTCCCGTCTGTGCCAGTAACAATGTCATCACGAGTGACGGGGACTCCCAGTGCCGGGCGACGCCCCCCCAGCAGGGCTCTTATCAGTCACCACGCGCCAAGCTGTCCACCGAGATTAGAGGTAGAAAACCCCGCGACGACGGCCTCACTGCAAGCACATTGGCTTTGGAGAACATGGCTGTGCCACATGTGGCCTTTCACATAAAACTCTTCCATTTCCTTTACAAAGAGGATGTGGCAACCACAAACCCCCCACACATGGTGTTTTGCTGTCACTTGGTGCATAATGACTTTCTACGGCAGGTTTCCAGCGCCGCCATTAAAACATGCAAAAACGGTTCTGAGTGGCCCCAACGAATTTTAAAGGAACCTGTGTGAGTCTATGAGAACCTTGACAGCAGCACAGCGATGGGCTCAGCAGCATGTGGCTCATTAATTAGTGACGAGGACGGTACGACGCCTTGCTCTCAGCTTCACACACGCGTCCACTTTCCCACAAGTGCAAGTAGATTATGCACAGTCAGAAATCATACCACGACTCTGCGTACGGAAGAGCAGGTAACGGTCCGAGTGGGAGACGCCTGCAAACGTCCTGCAGGCTCCATTACGTCCCTGCCTCATTCACAGAATATGACCCTACACCACTGTGCAGCTGCAGGCTCATTAGGGTGTAAACAGCCTGCTTGTTTGGACGTTTCCGTCTGTGTGGCCTACGCAGCCACATGTGAAGTGACTATTCTGTGTTCAGTCCAGTTCGTTAGGTTATCCAGTGGCAGTGACAACTACGCAGCAAGGCAGAATACATAAACATCTCATTTATCATTTTATGAGCCGTCCCACTGAACTTAGATCCCTCATCTGCAGCAAATTGTCAACAACAGAAAATTACAGCTGCACATTCTGTGCCAGAGCCCAGTGAGAGATTATGAAGGTTTACGCCAGGTCTTCAGATGCAAAGCCAGAGCTTCTTCTCCCCGTGGTCACACTAAACTTTACAAAGTCCGTGTGACACTGGCTGAGAATAATTACGTGTCTCTTGTTAATTCGGTTTGATAAGCAGCTGACGAATCGTGTCTCAGAGACGCTGCGTCTCCACATCAACACCTTTAAACAGCGGAAAGCATGTGTGGTGCGCCGCCCGAGGCCTCTCCCTCCCACGGACGGGGAGATCGCTGTGAGAGGAAACTGTCCCCTGATACCGTCCCACGATTTCCTCTCTTGGCATTCGTCTGCGCCCGCTCCCTCCCATCTGACAGCTGCAGGTGTGAAGCCGTCTGCCTCCTGCCCACGCGAGGAGAAGAAGCAGGAGCCAAAGCAGAGGCTTGACATTTGTACAAGAAAAGACAAACATACTGAGGACGTGTCACCTTTGAAACGGAAACTGTTGGGGTTTGTACACATTCCACAATCTGTCTCATGTTCTACCTGCAGGGACAATGTGCGAGTACACGTTCAGAATGGATCCATGCAGATGGATCCTAACCTCATCCAGCCTCACTCTCAGAATCCATTTGAAGCCTGGGGACGCTCTGCTCAGTGCGCATACAGCCTCCAGTACGAGCTGAACACCTCAGGGAGGTGGAGTTGGACATTTTCTGCTGAGGCCCCCGCGGTGTCAAAGGCGTCCACTGTGCAGCCACTGCTTCTCGGACGGGAACGACCCTCAAACACGTCCAGATGAAGTAGCTCAGCTCGGGTGAAAGTGCTGCTGAGGTTTGTGCTAATGAAAGGCTGAGCTTCATGCATCAGGAGCCGGAGTGAAGGAACGCGACGAATATCCAGGGACTTCAAACGTGTGTCCCCTGCTTTTATAGGCGAACGTCTTAGCTGAAGGTAAATTCCTGAGCGCGACGTCTGGATGAACGACGTGGTTAAACTATAACTAATATCATGATGTCGGCCGTAAACTTTCTACAGGTGATCAGAGCTGAAGATTTTTAACTGTGAGGGATAAGACGAGAAACATTCAGCAACTACTCGACAAAACCACCGAGTCGATCGCGTCTCGCTCGGCAGGTGCCTCCTCACTCACCTTGTAGACCTTTCCAAAGGCGCCGTCGCCCAGCTCGCCCACCACGTCCCAGATGTCGTTGGGGTTGATGCCCCGGTGGACGTGCTCGTACTGCTTGAGCTTCTTCTTCATGTCCAGGGTGGGCAGACGCAGTATTTTGCTGAATCTGGCGAGTGCCATGATGTACGGTTCAGTTCAACGACGCTGTGGGGAGGCGGGAGGCTGGAGGCTGGAGGCTGTCACACGCGGAGCGTTGCGCACGCTGGGGCGCACGGTCTGAACGCTTATCTTCCAGCCACAGTCCTCACTGTCGGGGGAAACGCTGCTGCCTGAGATGGATCTATTCTACTCCATCCATGTCAACCTGCTGCTCTGGAGACACCGCGAGTCTTAATCCCATTCACCGGACGCGCGGCGACCACCTGCCGCTGGAAGACACAGTCGCTGTGTGGCAGCCTGGGCAACTTGTTGCTCCGCTCGGCTCCGCGCAGCCCCACCTTGTTACTGCGCTGCCCTCCCACTGCCGTCATGGAAATGTAGTCTGTCTCACGAAAACGAGCCGTCGTCATCACTAAGCTGCAGACAGAAAGGGACTTCATGTCCGGGTGCTGGGCGTGTCCTCAGCTGCGCCAACAGCTGGGCGTCACTGAACGCGTCACGGACTTTAGTTCACTGTGACTCATTTGTTCTTTTGCTGCATCATTTTATTATGCTTTGCGGGTGTGTTTATTTGTTAGTAGGTGAACCTTTGGTTTAACTGAAGCTGAATATTTGGACGCGTCAGTCGCCGGATTTGAAATCATAACCAACCAGGACTGTAGCGCCACCTGGCGGCACATATAGCTCATTGGACTCGTCGCCTGTGGAGCCGCTGTGGTTTGCGAGATGAATGTTGTCCATGTTCATTATTAGTAGCGTTGAAATAACTTGTTCCTATTCATTTGTTAGCAGTACGACGTTGATTGTTGTTGAATTGTTTGAATATGACCACGATGCGTCAGTGCTTCAAAACCAGACTCAGCGTTTTAGAGCTGCAGCAAACTAATGTCTGAGCATCTACATAACGCGCGTGTTGTTCTGCATACATCATGTCCCATTAACACAGATTCATGATTTAACACAGCAGTGACATTTATTAAAGATGTGACTCTGGGAATATTACACAGTTGACATCAGGTTAACAATTCCCCTCAGGAAGTATTAAAAACATCAGGACTGAAAATTTGTGACCTTCATTCAATCTCATCTGCATGACTCATTTTCTGCCTCCCAACCTTTTCTATGCTGAGATCAGACCAATTACAGACAGGAAGACCGGTGGTGGTTTGGTGATGTGGCTTCCATGTCACCCTGTTCAAGCCTGTTGGCAGTTTTATACTTGCTTCACACATTTGGTTTCTGTATTTTTTATCCAGTAATTTGAAGGAGATACGTGACAACATCTCATGTGATTCCCTGAAGGACAATTAGCCAAGAGCAAAAGGAAGCTCCTGCAAGTCCAAACAAGCGCAACAGATGCTTCTGCTCATCCTGTCGCTTCATTTGTATTAACGACATATGTGTGTGTGTGTGTATTTATCATCTACTGATTCATGTGTAGCAACAAACTAATCTCTCTCTGCCTCTTATGTAAGTTTGATCTATTTGTGCGTGCAACTGGTTTAGAAATACCTGGAAATGCTCTGCACACACTGCACAGGTGGAAACAATGAACATAACTGTTTAATCAAATTGAGCTATTTTTAGTATCAGGTTTACATTAACCGCAAATCTATATTTGTATTTTACATACAGTAAATTACATTTCTGCTTTTCCAAAATCAGAATCATGAAGTAACTTTTACTGTTTGCTGCTCTATCATCGCGTGAAGAGAATTAAATATAAACGTATATATATGTTATGTTCCAGTAAAGATATGATGATAGATGACATCCCCAGCTGAGTGATGATAGATGCTTTAAAGTTGTGTCGTACACACAGACTGCACTGCTGTGTCCTCGAGCAGATTCCACATCCAACACGTTAGCGCTCCAGAGCAGCACAGTCATAGAGCGTGAACACCAGGTCCTGTCAAACACAGAAGGAGGAAATGATTTGGAGCTGAAGCGTCAGCGCTTTCTTCTGTTCACCTTAGACTTTGTGGCTCAGTCAACGCAGGCAGGTCGTGTCTGTCTGTTCTTGTGGGGCCTGGCTTCACCGTTCAGATGAGCAGCACTGACTGATTCGCACTAATCTGCAGCATAAAGCCTGGTTAATCCTGTCAAGTGACCCATTGAACAGCAGCTTGACTGCATCCCGTCAGAGTCCGTTTGTTTGGTCACACTGATACAGAATGTGAGGGTCTGTCTTACCCCGTGGCACTTCTCCGACATGATGATGAAGAGCTGTCTCAGAGTGACGCCCAGCTTCCTCACGTCTCTGGTGTAAGCGCAGCGGCGCTGTCGCAGGCCCTCCACCAGGGAGATGTAGTCCCTCATTTTGTACATCACACACGCATTCTGACGGCAGGAGTAGCAATTAGTGTCCCTTCGCATGATTTAGAGAAGCTGAGGTTTACAGTCAAAATACCACAGATGTTAGTGTAGAAAACGTACAGAGACTTACAGAAGTGTGACAAACAGAGAAGAATGATAAACATCACAATCTCTACGCTTAAACTTATGACCTTATAGCACTTGTTTCCATGTGGCTCGGTTTGGTGTTGACAATATAAACATTTTAAAAAATTCCACTTTTCATCTTTTGAGTGTGGCTCAGAAAACAGACTAATCCAAACAAATGTAACCTGCTCACATTCTGACCCACAAACAGAGCTTTGAGCTTAATCCTGCAGAACTCTGTCATACTTACATGGACATCGAGGTAGAGGTTCGGCATGTGAGCCATGCAGAAGCCCTGGTTGAAAGAAATATGAACCATTTATGACATAATGCATCATTTCATGTGTCTTACATGAACAGCACGTCTACATTCAGCCCGCTACACTGTGATGTAACTGAAGAAAACGTTTATTTCAGTGAAAAATCTTCTTCGTGTGGAGAAAAGTGGAAGAACTCACGGTTTCGGGGTCGTTCTTCAGATCTGCAGCCCACTGGGTGAGGTCTCGAGCCATGATCAGCACCTTGGTGTAGCACGTTGGTGGGTAGAAGGGGTAGCTCAGCACCAGCGGCACCACAGACAACACAAGCCACGGGTGGTTAAAGATGGCCATGATTCACCGACACCTACGGCTCTGACAGCGCCTTTGTTTGGTCCTGTCAAAAAACACACACGCAGCCACGTATGCAAGCGGGCGAATAGTGAACACACCCATCTGTTTACAGTTATGCAGCTGAAGATGACTGACAGGTGATGACCCACTGTGTCGAACGGAAACGATCTCTGCCAGAACTGGGGGCATATTCATCCTGGTATCCCATATTTATATTTAGTCATTTGATTAACAAGCTGCTAAGTGTAAAGGACTGAGGTAAATTTACTGTATAACATGTTTTCATAATTAGATGTTATTTGAAGCAGTTTTTAGGTTAAATATTGTTGCAACTAAAACTTTAATCAACCTTTGATCCAAAGAGCTGAAGCTGACGCTAACCACTGACTTTTCCTTAGCTCAGGTTCATCATTGGTTCATTTTCCACAGAACAGCGCGTGAAATACTAAAGGCGAGCTTCAAATCTATGACAAACAGGCTGAAGTCTGCCTCGTTTCACCGCTAGAGGGAGCTGGTTCCACGCCCTTCGTGTGCGCTGACCTGCAGCCGCATGTCCAGCAGCTTTACTCCGTCTCTGTCCAGGTGTGCGATGCCTCTGTCATCACTCAGCTCATCGTGAAGGCACAGCACGGTCCCCGATGCTGCCAAACCCTTCCGAGCGATGCTTGTTACCTCTCAGTGTGTGTTGAGAACTGCAGGTTCCATTCCTCTGTATGAAGATGGATGGCTCACGCCGGCTCAGTCTGGGCCTGGTAGGAAACGTGCAGTGTGCAGCTTAAGCATATCTCTGGTCCCACAGCTGCACCGCAACCTCAACCTCTCAACCTTGGCCTGTCTGTTAAAGGGGGACTCGTGTGACAGAGCTGTCCTTAGAACAGATGGATGCGTTTTACAGTTAGGAGCTGATTCTTAATTCAGTAGGTTACTCTGTGTTAAAATGCAGTGTAACACAGCTCAAACATGTGGCCTGGTAGGTCTGATCAGTCCCTGACAGCACATCTATGCTCAGACATGCTGGCAGACGCTGAACGGAACAAAACTACAGAAAACGAAGGCATGTGCTGACATACGGCGAAAGATATAAAAGAGAAAAGCCACGAAGCACAATGAGGTGAGAGTAGAGTCATCGTCCTCTCTGCTTACACACAAGCTCAGCTCACCTGTAAAGACACTTCAGGGTCTCAGCTGGGGCGATGCTGTTGAACCAGCATCGCCTACAGGCCCTTAAACGCCTCAGCATGTTTCACCTCTGGGGGGCGCCGCTCTACTAATGACTGTCCGGGGAGAAGGTTGTACTTGTAGACGTGAACGCGCTGTTCTTATTTATGAAGAGAAGAAACAGTGCTGTTTAAAAGCAGTGTTGCGTCACACACGTATTTATTTCCTGTCCTGAGTGCTCATCAGCCACAGGCAAACCTCAGACCAGGCTACAGCCTGCCAGTCTGTGAGACGTGCCTCTCCAGACGCACGGTGTGCAGCTCAGCTCGCAGGTCTGCTCCTTTCCCCAGAACCCACCTCTCTGTCCTCTTGTGCTCTGGGACACAGTGGAGCCTTCAAGCCACGTCTCGCTCCGCTGCGTGGTTCCGGTTTTTCAGCCTGGATGTCCCGGCGCGTCGTCCAGACACCGGACAAGCGTTCACGCGTCACTGTTGCTCCACTGTCGCCTCGTCTCTCTGCAGCAAGGCGGGTTGGAAATGCTCCCATGGTCAAGCACCCGCCTTTGTTCAGAGGTAAGTGCCCAGCTGCAAAGAGGGGAACTTTGTATTCCTCACATGTTTCTACCGTTTCATCAGATAAGGGCTTCGCGCAGTGTCCTCTGCGGGCACCTCACACTGCGGCTTCCCGCACTAGTTTTGGAACATTTCCTTCTGCCTAAGCGGGACAATAAGACCTGCTGTGGTGACCTTATGGTGCAGTCTGACGATGGCATTGACGAGAAGGTTTTTATTAGGGAGGTGAATGTTGCTATGATGACGGGAAGATGGTAAGTTTGGCTGCTGAACGCACAAACGCATCTGGTCACTGAGTACAGCTCAGCTCTTCCTCTGGGTCAAGCTGTCATTCAGAAAGAAAGCACACATCAGCTTTCTTCTATCCAGTTCAGCTGGAATAGGACATTTGTAGTGATTTTGTGCCAATGGATAGAAAAGCAGCACATGGGGATGTGATGACGTGCACAAGCTACAATATAAAATACCTGAAAAGACATGTCAGTATGGCAGCAGAGTTTTCTGCAGCTGGATCTCCGGTATTGAAGAAGCCAATCTGAGTGAAGCCGTTTATTGGCTATAACTCATAAGCTTCCAGTTCTATGCTGTTAATGGGAAATGGATCATAACATTCATCAAACACAGGCGAGCTGTCCATGGTGCTGCGGTGGCACCGTGTACACGTCTCTGCTTAAAACCAAGGAAAACTGTGTGCTGATCTGGTCATTACTGAATCTCTACCTCTTTTTTGTTCCTTCCCTTCCTCTCTCTGTTCCTCCTTCCTCGCTGGGCTGGTGGTGTCATGTTTTCCTGCCTCCCCTCACAGGTTAGCCTCTTAGTCAACAGAGGGTTAGAGCCACGAGTGCATCACCCGCCCTCCTCCTGGCTGCCAAGAGTCGTCCGTCTGCCTGCGTTCGTCTAAACAGCAGCGAAGACAGAGAGAAGTCTCTCACTGCCTGCGCTACTGTGTGTGTCTGAGCAATGATGTGTGTCAATGTGAAGAGTTAAGAGGACGACGGAAGCTGATCAAGTCAGCAAAGCCAAGCCATCAGCTGCGTATATGAGTGCGCCAGGGTTGAGCGATCAGCACGTGAAGCTGTGTGTGTGTGTGTGTGTGTCAGAGGGGATAGCGTCGACCGGGCTATGAGGTTCTGAGCTGCCCAGTTAAGCCGAGGGGGAGAATCTGCAAGAGGAGCAGCGATGGGGCTCGGACAGTCCAGCAAGACTCCAGTTACTGACGACACAGACGAGGGTGAGTGATAAAAACACGCTCAGTTCTTATTTGGCTTATCTTTATTGTCTATTGCAGATTTACAGATTTCTTTGTTAACACTGCTTCAGTGCCAGGTTGTTAACTTATTTACTTGATTGTCGATCCGCGTTTTCATTTTTTCCGTTGCCACCTGAGCAGATAACACAATGTGAATTTATCGATCTGAGTCGGTCTGAAATTAATTCCACTCTGGCAGCACCCCAAGAACTTCAAATAAGTCACTGTTACATGAGTCAGTGATTCAGTCAGAATTAAAGTGGCTTTCCCAGGTATTTGCTTACTGTGGATGGAATCTGTGTTTCCGTGTATCAGGTCACAGTCAAACACGCTTCTTTTTGTAAAGTTGCTAACTGCACACGTCTGTTTTAGTCTGGTGAGATTATTGTCTTCCATTAGAGATGTACATTTCATTATTATGCATCAAACCCAAATCCTCTCGCTGTGTATATTACTGCATTGCATCGTCTAATAAAATCCATATCCGTTTTATTTTTCAATTTTTTTACTGGAGGCAGCCTGTCAAGAGGAAATCATTATTCATGGTTAACCTTACTGCTTAGTCATCCAGTCGTCCAGCTTCTCCAAACCCTCAGTGCTCGCGTGCAAAAGCGCATGCGAGTTCATGGAAGGAGTTGTTCGTGGAAGTAAACGTCATTTTGAATTAACAACGAAATTATGATTCCCTCGCTGAGGAAGCTTACACCGGAGACAGGCAAGGTGTCTTTTCAGGTCGTGTTGCTTTACTTTGTCAGTATTGTGCGACATTGCCAGGAGGCTGTTGTATCAGTTGCTCTACAGACTGTGCAGGGAAACGAGGTGCACGAGTAGAGGGAGAAGGGGGAGAAGGGGGAGGCCGAGGGGTATGCGAGGGCAAAGGAGGTAACGGGAGCAGGAGTGAAATGTTGAATTGGGGATTTACAGACTTCAAGCAAAGATAATAGAAGAACCAAAGAACTAACACTGTGTCTGACATGATCAGACAGAGAACTGTTGCTCCCAGCGCTGCTGCATCTGTCTGTGCTGAGAATCTCCAAGCGTTAGTGGCCACTGCATGCGAAGCAGCAGGGACAGCACACACTTCAGTAGCGATGCTAATTTTTCTACTTCACATCAAAAGCTGCTGCAAAGTGAGGCTGAATGTGCGTCTGCTAAATCAACAGTGAACATTAATAATGTAATACAAGCAGTAAATATGGCATTTGTTTGCACACCGCATTAAAATGGACACAGAAGTTCATCTTCTGTGACTTACTGTACCCGGACGTACGTGCGTGTGCAAACTCTGTCGAGACGCGTTCATGTGCTCAGAGGCTGGTGTGTGTCCCTCACAAACACAAGTTAGTTTCCACTCTGCGGCACCAGGAGGCTGGTGAACGGACAGGAGTGTTTGCTGCTGATCGTGCTTTATTCACACTGCAGGGGCACATGGACACGGGTACCGTTGCAGTTGTCAGAGCAACAGGGTGAGCGCTGATGCTCTCATATCGGTGGGTCCTTAAGTGAGTTACAGGCGTCTGTGTGAGACGTGAAGAAGACAGAGATGTGCACTGCGATCAGCGAAACTTTATTTCCATGCACCCAAACATGATTTCCTTTGCTGTGAGATGAGCCAACTGAGCGTAAAAAGACAACAGCAAGTGATGCATCTGTGACAAGGAAATTTTGTAGGGCTATAACTTGATAAAGTGCATCCTGTTATTTAATGACACAGTTGGAGAAAACTAAACTGCAGCTACTTGGCTTTTTTCATGTTTTTGGTGTCACAGACCACAGATTGAGTTACCCTGCAGCGTCATGTCATGTCAACGAAACAACGGCTTAGTTTTTCTCTGAACTGAAGTCATTGCTCATACAGTAGCACCTGCAAGAGGTTTAAAGTCAGTTAAACCTTACTGCAAGGTGTGTGAGTCTGCATGAAGCATCAACGTGTTGTCCAGTTTCGTGCCAATTGAATTCCCTGTGTCTGCTGTGAGGACCTGATAGGGTGGACAGACAAAAGCAAGAGGCGGACGGAACGGTCACGTAGCGATAGTGAGAAACTGAGGCTCACAGTGAATGAGCACAAATACTTCAAATCCAGTCTAATTTACCACGTATCAATCAAATTCAAAGTGACTGGCGGATCATTTCCTCAGTTCGTGGAAGCCTGTCAGGGTGTCGATTCCGCTCATGAAGATTCCTGTCATTACACGCTCCGTTATCCGTCTGTTCGTTTATTACGGCACATCCGAAGTTCTGCTGGTAAAACACGACGGCCTCCTTCTCACTCCCTCGCGCTCTTCCACGACTTCAACACCCAGCAACCCTCTGAAAACCCATCAGAGGAGAATGTCCAAGTAGATCAGGAGGAATATGACCATGTTTATCTGAGGTGTGTGTGTGTTGAGTTGATGCGCTGGTGCCTGTGTGTGGGAGCAGTATATATGGCCCATATGGTCCCTATCTGAGGAGGTTGTGTAAACAACAGAGTGAGAGGAGGAAGTGCCAGTGAAACGTGACTAACAGAGCATAACATTAACTGTCACATCCAATAGATCGAGCGACTGCAGGCAGAATCTGAGTGTGTGTGTGTGTGGTCAGATGATGCAGGTAGTGAGCAGCAGCTGTTCAGTCCCCGGGGAAACGGCATCGAGGGGAAACCTTGTGTCCTGGTTGCCATGGCAGCAGGAAACAAACAGCCCCATCTAGATCCAATTGGCGATAAATGCAGCTGATGGATGGAGGAGAGCGAGACGTGGGGTTAAGCTCTGCTTTCGGTCGTTTCAAGGAAAGCGAGAGTATGTGAGCGTACGAGATGATACAACTGCAAAAAGCTCAAATAATATGTGTTTATAATAATATGTGTATATAATAACATATAATATAATAACATTTAGTCACATCTGTAAAACGCAACTGACCTCTGGTTGCCCTGCAAATCTGCTGTAACTGGAAGCAAACCGCACATGTGACTCATCCACCAATCACATTGTTCTATGTGTAATGCGTCGCCCATGTAACGCAGGAGGACGTCAAAAGATGACACTTAGCGTTGGATGATTAGTGTCGTCGTGGTTTGACCGTACATCGTTAGATTTTGGTGATCAGCGGCCAACAGCACTGGAAAAGTGGAAGGTTGAGTTCCAGCAGACTCATGCTCTGTTGCAGTTCAGCCATGAGCACAGGTGGATGTTTGAGCAGCTAAGAAACTGTAACACTACAAAAAAAAACTAGTTTGAGGTTAAATGTGTGTTTTTGTCTTTCATATGAATTTTTTAACGTAGTCTTTGTTTCCCCACAGTGAATTTTGACCACTTCCAGATCTTGAGGGCAATAGGAAAAGGAAGCTTTGGAAAGGTAAGACCTCTTATGTGTGTTTTTCATCCAAAAACAATCAATGCTTTTGGATGAGGTTTGCACTTTACGTCAGTACCATCACTTTAAATAATGTTTGTTGTCCTATTCAAAACAAAAAGAACCAAATCAACTATCAGTCATGCACCAAACAAATGTGAAGTGACTGCAGCTCTTGATTCATGTATGTAGATCAGTTTACATCAGCACTTAAAGCAGATGCAGTGACGCACAGCGACAGATACACACAATACAGACCCACACGCCATCAGCACTGTGTCCAACAACAGATAAGCAGTCTAATCACGGTAGATGGGGAGCTGTTCAATGGGAGGAGTGATGCGATGAGGGTTTGGCTGATTAACCGTGCCAGCTGCTCCACAGATCACTCTTAGATAGCAGTAATCGCTGGCTTATTGACGCTGGGAGCGCAGACCAGTGAATGCAGCATATTAGACCACTGCTCTTTTCTCAGACATCACCAGAAACTACCAGGACAGCACCAGGTGGTCTGTCCTGCGTTTCCCTCTCTATGTCTAAGTCCGATGGCTTCAGGAGAGGATCAAATTCACGAGGAGAGGGATTAAAGAGAGCTCAGAGTTTTCCTCCAAGCTTGTTAGATAGACAACAATACGTGGCTAATGCAGTTACTGTAGGTTCCTGACAGTGACATGTGATAAAGGATGAGTGATGCGTGGATGTGCAGCTGAGTCTTAAAATGTCCAAACTTTGTACGGAACCATAACAAATATACTAAACCTGCCATTTTTACTTCTCAGGTCTGCATTGTGCAGAAGAAGGACACTAAGAAGATGTACGCCATGAAATACATGAACAAGCTGAAATGTGTGGAGAGGAACGAAGTGAGGAATGTCCTGAAGGAGCTGCAGATCATGCAGAACCTTGAGCATCCGTTCCTGGTTAACATCTGGTAAGTCAGCAGGCTCCCGACGCAACTGAAAAGACCCTATGAACAGAAGCAGGTCGTCTCAACAAAGGCGGGTGTTTGAAACAGGTTCTTCCCATCAGTCCAAACAGCCATTTGAACCAGTCGGTAGTGCATCATCAACGAATGCACTAAGAAGCAAAGAGCATCACCCATAAAAAAAGAAACGTGTCACAAGCCTCCATCTGCATCTCGCCCCCTGAAGCTGCTAAAAGGAAAACGTAGTTTGCTCACTGATCCACGCTCAGCACTTACGCGTGCGACTCTCGTCTTGGCAGGTCCTCGTCGGCCACATTAGCGGTTTGTGGAAGTCTTTTTCTTTTCTCCCTCAACGCTGTGCATGCTGATTCAAACAGCGTCTGCTAATCCAACATGACTCATCAGGTACTTTTAAGCAACTCGTGCATAATTTGAAAGATCGGCTTATCGAGGACGGCAATCGCAGTTGAGGCGCCTGATAATTATAACTTGTCAAGTTTACATCTAAAAGGCCTCATTAATTCTTCACAAGTGCTCAGACTAACATTTGAGAGGAAGCCGAGCTTTTTGTATTTTTACGTCTCTGACCTGGGAAAATCAATTACGCAAACAAGTATCTACGTACAGCGGAGAGGGAAAGGGAGACGAGCCACAGCGGCGCAGGGAGAAAGGAGCAACGCACAGACTCATCAGATAAACAATGCCAGCGCCTGCTTTCCTGCTTGATTGCATGTGTGCAGCAGAACCCCCCTCTGTGGTGGGGGAGATTTCCTCTGGAGATGTGCTTGGGTCAGCGCTGTGGCCACTTACCCAGCATCCTTCAGCCCTCTCTCGCTGCGTTGACTTGGCGTAGGTTATGATTGTCCAGAGTTAAGCGCTCAAGGTCAGAGACGGGGAGCGATTACCTGCAGCTGCAGCAGGAGCCCAGGCTTTGTTCTTCGTCTGTCCCGTCTGTGCTCGCGTCTTCCTTCTTTGTTCTCTTTTCACTCATCGTCCCTCTGGTTTTCCTCCCACACCACCTGCTTCACTTCTTTATCTGTCCTCTTCCTGTCGCTGCACTTGCCCCAGGCCATAACCTCAGGTGTCTGTCTGAGCACCGTGTGCAGCCAAGCAACGTGCACGACGAGGGCGTGAGCGAGAACAACTCAAGACAAGGTCTCACTCTCTCCCGCTGTTATAGTGCGGAAAGATGGCCACAGGCATCAGCTTTTAGTCGTCCTCCCTCTTTCACTTTTCATGTATTGATTAAAGATTGAAAAAATTATTGAAACTACCTGCTTGTGTAGCAACGACACAAGCCAACACCACAAATCGCTTTCAACGTGCAAGCGTTTCTGGGTATCACTGCATAAACAAGCTAAGTGTGGACACAGTGTCCCTCAACTCATCGGCCACCAAGACTAGAGACGGACTGTGAAGCACGTCTTCGTCCATACTTTAGCAGGAGGTGTTAGAGTGTCAGCTGTATGGTAAATGGTAAATAAGAGGCAAAAATGCTTGTTACTCCTTTTATCTACGGCTATACAGCAGAAGACACCACATGGCATCTTGCTAAACCACGTAGTCAGGCAAATGCATCTTTGATGTAACATGCTATTGTGTAAAGCACTAAACATGCAACTGTCAAAGGAGGAGTGCATTAACAAAAGCATGAGATGTTTTGGCATGAAAGCTTTACTTGCTTCGGGGAGACGCCCTTTTCGCTTCGCTATTATGTAATCTTACTAATGGGATTCGTTTCTATGTAGAGCAATTCAGCGCTACGCCCCATTCATGTGCATTTTCCGCCAGAAAAGCGAGTAATAACATAATGTTCCAAAAGGAAGTGATGTCTGCTCCTCCAAGCATCCTACTGTACTGTAACATCAAAGGTCTGTTGCAACGTACACTACAGCCTGCTTACATAAGCCTGAGAACACTGCAGGCGTCAGGTATCGCTAAGTGGTGGGATGCAGCAAGTCAGCGTGTCAAGGTGACCTCATCTCTAAAGGTCGCACGATCAGTGATGGAATAGGAAAATAGAAGTTCATGTGAGCGTTTCTAGTTCTTTACATGCCTTGGTTCCCGTGGAGGATTAGACGCAGACTGATGGGGGCTGTCACTCGAACAGAGGTGTTGGGAGATGGGAGGCAGATCGGAGAGGCCGTCCGCATCGATCCAACGTGTCACAGTCTGAAAGCCTGGCTGGCGGCGGCTCCTTCGGCGCAGGGCTGGATGATGCATGTGTGTGGTTAGTTTGTCTAATCACAACATAACTACAACTTTCTTCTGCTCAAAAGATTTGGTTTTGCTGAATTGCAGAATGGAGACCAGTGCTTTCATTTAGGGACCAGAAACAGCCATGAGCTGCTCTTTCCAACATTTAGCTGCGGTCTTTTTATGATCCCGTTTCACTGTGTACCTTAACTTGTGTCAGTACCTTGAAACAGGGCAAGACACGTTACCATTAGCTTCCGAACCCCTGTGGTTTCTGGAGACATCTATTACTGGAGTGGCCTCGGGTGCCTCTGCCTCTGAAAGCTCTCCCATCAGACCAGCTGCCTGGAGGCCACCGAGAGGTCACATTGAAATCCATGTGAATCAGAGCAGAGATGGACACTAGCAGAAGGGGAGAGGGGCAAGTGGAGGACAGGAGAGACTGGGAAAAAGTCAGACAGAACAGGCGAGCAGGGAAAAGGAGGCTTGATGCCAGAGACGAAACATTCGCCTACCGACGCCTTCCGGCTTGTTCTTTCAATTCTGCTGCCGTCACGGCCACGTTTCCATCTTTTTCTGAAGAAGGAGGAGCTATGTTCTCTCCCTCGTGCTGGCTCTACTGCGGTCGCCCTCCAGATGCTCCAGCCTCCAGTGTTTCTATTTTTTGTCTACCTCAGTTTTAGTGTTCATAGAGATATCAGCAGTAACCTGGGTGAGGTTTGCCACCCAGAGCGTACAGTACCTGTGACCAACAGCTTAACGAGCTGCATGTCTAATTCATTTTGACATCAGAGGCACAAGGCCAGCGGAGACTTCATTCATATTCAAAAACCTTCCTCGTATCAGGTCGCCAAGAGAGGGAGAGACCGCAGAGTCATTCTAAAGGAAATTGGGTTGTTATTGTCAGGAATCAAATTTAAAGTGACGAAAGAGGAGATAGCGCTGAAAGCTCTATTAGCAGCAGGTGAGTCAGCCCCAGAGGGATGTGGCTGATTTAAACGACAAACGGAAAAGTGTGGACGCAGTAGAGAGAGTTGTTGACTGTACGAGTGCGTAGAATTCAAAACCGAGCTATGCGTTATATGGCTGTGTTTTCTGGAGTCATTCAGTTTCATAGCTTCGTGATGCTAATACCAGAAAACATGGAAACGTCAGGTGTGGGCAGGTTTTCTGCTCCACTAAAGTGGTTTCGCAGAGCACACAAGTGTCCTATCGATCGTCTTAATGGACTTGGTTTCCCTCTTCGACATCAAGCCTGCGTCCTCAGCAACTACGGTAATTATGGATGGAGACAAAGATTACATTGCTCAGGCCGCTTAATTAAAGTCTAAATTTAGGAATGTGCTGGTGAAGGATTCCGGCTAAAAACCTGACTTTCAGTCTTGGGAATCTGCCGACACCCGTCGACTTCAACTGACAGGAATGAATGAGCTGAAGTCAGAGTCAGGTTCAAGTTAAATACTGCTCTTATTCTGAAGGTAATAAACGAGCTGCTGTCCCACTAGAACATTAGTGTGTGTGTGTGTGTGTGTGTGTGTGTGTGTGTAGACCGAAGCAGTCGGGAGGAGAGAAAAGGAGACAAAGACTTCATTAGATGGTTAATAAACAGAGTCCATCTCATAAACGCTGACCACTGTCTCGCTCACATTTAACGACTGAGAAGCTTGTTTTTCTTGGTGCGTTACACTTTTTCAGCAGCTCGTTTTTGACTCATGAATATTTTAAACATGTTGAGTTGAACACTTTGCAGTCGCACAATAAACGTTTAGATCCTGTAGCTTTGCGTAATACCCTGATCATATTTTCTCCGCCAAACATGAAGCCTCATAAAGCCTGTATTCTTACCTAGAACTGAGGCCCTGGAGATAATTGAGTGTCTTTACTCCATGAGATCGCGTCAATGCTAAAAACTACAAATCCTGTGTGAAAGTGAAACAATGCTTTGATATGTGAGAGAGGAGATGTTAATGTGACACCTGTTTGATCTGTGCTTCCTCTCTTTCTGGGCTGGAATCATTTCATATGCATGCCCACGCACACCGATCCACCCCATCGCTCCAGTGATCGCTCTCTCACATCTAATGGCACCAGCTGGAACTTTGAATTTTCTTCAAGTCCCATCAAAGTCCTCTCTCCTCAGAATGCAATAAAACGCCTTTAAGTCATTTTGGTTTTTATTCATGAGGCTGCAGCTGTGAATTTGGCTTTAAAATATGCACTGAGTGGATTTTAACACTGTGCATCAAAAACAGGTGTCACTTTGAACCAAAAACAAAAAACAACACATGCTGTCTATCGTCTTGAATTCTTTAATTTGCTCTTTATTTTGCTACATATAAATAAGGCAAAACTCTTATTCAGATTGAGAGATGCACCTACTGTAGCTGTTCATGTGCACCGTGTATGAACCAAACAGCAAGTTGTACCTCAGTGGTGGCGTAAAGAAACTTTTGAATCCATGCCTTCACCACTCGCAGAGAGCTCCACCGTTGATTTCATGCATGTGCATCGTCAGAACAGGTTTCTCACAGATAGTCTGTCCTCACGCTGAGGCTGTTAGCGATCACATGTTAAGTGGCCTCAGCATTATCCAAGTCTTAGCAGACAGTTTGGAGTCAGCTCAATCAATCGCCGTCCATTCAGTGCGGAAAAGCCCTGAGGAAGAGAGTTCACCAAAAAAACTACCCTCTGTCATTGAACACTGAGTCTGAGCCAAAACAGTATCTGCCACAATCAAACCAATGTCTGTTTAGCATCAGGACACGACAGCTTCTGTCTTATCTGTCAAACATATGGATTCAGAAAATGTTGGCTGGTGCAACTTTGATATTATTTATGCATGAATTAGATGAATTCAATTAGCTCATCATCTCGACGTCTGGAAAAAAGCGCAGCCTCGTGGATGCTTGACGTGTGAAATCGCAGATGATTTGTGCAGCGGCTGCTTAAATGGCGACGCTGATGCAGACTTACTGGGGGATGTCAGAGCTGGATGAATAAGTGGAATAAATGACCCTCTAAGAATGCGATGTATTAAAAAAATTGTGGGGGAAAAAAACGATTCAAATTATTTAGATGAGATGTTTAATTTATGAAGGTAAAGTTTTATGCTTCTCTGACACTTCCCCTGTTAGAGACAGCTAAGCAGACAGTTCAGCTTTCCTGCCAAATCGTTAGACCACACACTGACATAAGGAATATTTAATGGGTGTAATGATCTGCTTTAATGAAATGGTAAGACACTCAACCGGTGCGATGGAAAACCTGCTCACCCTACAGACAAACAGCAGCAGAGTCAGACGCTGCTCAGTTCTCGAGCTACAGTTCAGGAGTTTCAAACACACTGGCGACGGGACGGAGGAGCCACCAGCTCTAACGTTGTGTGCTTCAATTCATAAAAAAGCAGCATAATCTGTCTGTTAATCACTAATGTTGGCAACAGATCATGTTTCATCTGGCTTCTGTCCTCACGAAAAAAAATGTAATACGCAATTCACATTTTATTCTATTGTGTAAGTCTTTTTTTAAATAGACATTTTAACGCAGAATTAAATTCATATTTAACTCTTTGTTATGATAATTGGTCATCCAGTATTTATGACGAATAATAAAGGATTCCCTCTAACAAAGCTGATGTGCAGGAGCTTCTCCTGACGCGTGATTTGTTTTGCTCGATTTAAGCCATCGAAAGCCGAACAGATTTTATCCTCTGGGCCCACAGACGCTCCAGAGGGTTGTGTCTTCATTCTGTCTGCTAAACGTGGATTTGCCTGAGCACAAAGCCGACTTACTTTGAGTTCCTGCTCTTTCTAAACAACATAAATTAACATAAATGGATGTTGTTCTTCTCATGTTCTGCTTCTGACTTCACTTGATTGCATAACCGTCTACCTCCCTCTGGCCTCGCCTCGTCCTTCCCGCCCGTCTTGCCCTGCAGGTATTCCTTCCAAGACGAGGAGGACATGTTCATGGTGGTAGACTTGCTTCTGGGAGGAGACCTGCGCTACCACCTGCAGCAGAATGTGCACTTCTCTGAGAGCACAGTCAAACTCTACATCTGTGAATTGGCCTTGGCTCTGGGATACCTCCGCTCCAAGCACATCATACACAGGTGGGTGGAAAATAATTTGCTTTTCCGCACACACAACAGAGAAATACTTGACTTTTCCCTTTCCGTCTCCCTGCACATTGTTTCTCAACCATCCCTGAGCATTAGGCAGCTCTGTGTTCTTTTCTCCTTGGCTGCCCACTCATACATTATTTTCTAATATGACTGCTCCGCTGTGCAGAAAGGTCAAGCTGTCTTGACATGCAGGGTGCACCTGACACAACCGTTTACCCTGAGCTGCAGACTACGGCCATCATGAAATGCGCCAGCTCTGTTTGTGCTGCTGCGTTAATGGCTTAATTTAATTTGTAAAATGCAGGTTAAGTGCTTTTTGGGCAGAAATATCTGCTGCTATTGCAGAGCCACAGGCGTGCGAGGCCATGTTATTATTTCTGTTGGGTTACAGCCACTGCAGCTAAAATGCGCAGATCACACAGAATTAAGGTACAAACCAGGCCTCTTTTTCTGAGACTTTCATTCTTACAGTGATCTTGTACATTCAATCATGAATTGCTTACTGAGGCTGCAGCAGCTCTCTGCTGTTCACGGTCCCGTCTTACTCCTCCACTCTGGCGACGGAGCAGGGAGGTAAACATAGAAGGAGAAGTGTTCCCAGATCATGACTAATAGGACGGTTCGCTGCGATGAAGAACGCTAATTCATCAACACCCCCAGATAACAAATTACGCTGTTCAGCTTAAAGTAGACTACTTGCTCTTGGCCACGCTCTTAGACCACCACATGAGAGAGAGAGCAAAAGTTAATTGATTTTAAATTTGATAATCAATTCAGTGCATTGAGCATATTAATATTCAAATTATGTTTTCTATTTTGGTGCTGGAAAGGACAGACCTGCCACTTGATGTGCAGGTGTTGTGGGCGTGTGTTTGGATGGAATCAACGTCTTTTCAATCTGCATTCATTAGCTTCAAATAGGAAGAGGAGCTGAAAGTAACTATCCGCTCATCTCTATGGAAATTGAACGCATAATTTCCTCCGCCAGACTTGGATGAAGACTGTGTTACGATGCCTGCATATGTACAGCTTTCACGCGTGTGAGCAAAATGGAGACGTGCACATTCTCCTTCTGTTTTTTTTGATGATAATGGCTTCAATTAGACACAACACGACTTTACAATAACAGTGTTTTTTACACGTTTGATCCTAAAGGTGAGAGGATGAGGCAGGTCTAGTTCCTCTGTATCTATAATATACAATAAGTAATATATAATAACCCAAAGACGGTGCCACTGTATGGCAAATATGAACTCTCTGATGGGACCGGGAGCCAAGAGCAGTTCATCTAATTTGGAATTATCTCGAGAGCCTGGATAAAAAATAAATTTAAAAAAGTAGTAGCGTCATCGTGGGAGGTACAGGAGCCCCTGAGCATCAAGGATGATGCAGATTCATTTAATGACATGAATATTAAGTTCATGTTATGTTACTGCTGTTTGTTTATGTTATGACACTGAGAAATCATCTGGAACCAAAGTAATTTTTGCAATTTGAGACACATGCACAGAGTTTAACCAGACTACTGTGAATGACGCCTCCTGTGCTTCCACCTAACTCAGGTTGGGATGTGTTTTTAACCTCATGCTCTCTGGGGACTTTGAATTATTAACAATGGAATGAGTCGCAATTAGACGCCATCCTCAGGGACTCGAGGAGTCGCTCCAAACAAGCGGAAAGGGAAATGCATGTTAGCGACAGCAGAAGGCTTCACTGTGTGTTTTTCGTGGCCACAACTGCTGAATCCACAGGTGTGCTACGCTCGTAATGGAAAACACGTTGACACGTTGCCAGGCAACAGATGCGCTTAAAGAGTAAAGAGTCTCCGTGTTTCATTTAAGATGCGCTGTCTGAAAAGAATAGACTCACACAACAGTAGTTCATGAATGGATTAAAACCACGTTTTCATTTTTAGTCGCAACCAATGGGCAACAGGCCAAAGTACTGAGAGATACACTGACTAATTATTGGTTTGGTCTTTCAGTGGAAATTGCCCAGTTTGTGTAGTCAGAATCCTATTTCCATCTCTCATATCAAGTGGACTGACTCATACCGAGGCCCAGCTGTTGCGACTGTAAGCTTATTTCACGGCAGATTACTGTTTCCCCTCCCTTCCTCTCTTTCTCACCTTTGCCTCGTAATCTTCCTCCGTATTTCTCCACGTCTGTCCCTGTTCCCATGTTCTTCAGCTACTGTACTATCATTTTTTCCCATGCTCTCCTGCCCCTCATCCTCATTTCTTAGTCTTGGTTTTGCAGACTCTGTCTTTTTCCTCAGAGGGGGTGGCGCAAAGCGTAGCAAGACTTCAAATAATTCATTCGGTCTTTTATCCCCTTCTCCTCCATAATCCTATTGCCAAGCTGCCAAAGGGGGCACTAGTCTTAATTCACCTGCCTGGTTAATTTAAGGTGATAGAAACTGGGTCTTCTCATCGATGGGTCTAAAAATCAAGACGTATTCAGTGCAGACTCATTACTGTTACTGAATTGCAAATGCTTCTCATCTATTCAAGCAAGTATTTTTTATTCATATAGTGGGTTAAAGTTTTATTCCCTAGCAGAAGAAGAAGAACCATGAGAGAGGAAGTGGATGAGACAAATTATATGCTCATATTTGAGAAATACAGATTAAGGGTCAAGGTGGAGCCGAGTCTCTCAATTTATTGAACCTCCCAGTTCATCCCAGCTCACAGCAGCAGATTAGTCACCATATGATTGTAGCTCAAACATGATAGATGTCTGCTCCAAAAACATCCCTGATTTCACCTGTAGGAGAAACAAAGGCAGTGGTTCTGGTGCGAGCGATGAAGGAGTTAGAGTCAGACAGAGCTGCCATTTTTTGATGTAACTCCGCCTGAATGCTTCTCACTCTGTGAATAATTCATCACTGGTAATTGTGATGTGAGTTTTGCTCTGGCTGCTTCCACAAATGACACAATGATAAAAATCACTTCCAAATTAGACCCAGGTCTTGTCAGGCTTGAGTCAGTCAAGCGGTCGGACCTGGTAGAGGTCAATGAATAAGGAATGAACATCCTTCTGCTTAAACGTTCATACTGTTATGCTTTACTCGCGAGCCTAAGCACCACAACACACACACACACACACACACACACCTGAGCCATTTTCCATTGTCAGAGTTGCTTTACATCAACACAAATAAGAAAGCTCGGCGGAGCGGCTGCAGCTCGGTCGGCCGAGGCTGCATTTTGTGCGTGTAGTTGCGTGTTCACGTCCAAAGGCAGCGACTGTCTGGCTCTGGTGGCTGGTGGGCGTGGGAACTCGAAATGAGGGAGTCTAACACCGTGTGTGTGCGTATTACACATTCAAAACCCATTTGCTGGTGATGTGGCTGAACTGTGGGGATTCCGCAGCAGAGAGACGCACAAACACCTCTGCTTTTATTTTACAGTGAAGAAGAGAGCAACTAAAGCAGCAGAGCCATGAAAACTAGCCGTTAAAGATGAAAAGTGCAAAAAAAGTCCAATAGGCAAAAGACTGATGCTGTGCCAACGCCGTGGCTGCGATACGTCTGTTTAACTGTTTATTGGTCTTGCTGCGCGGCCTGCTCCGGTGCGTCGGCCGCTCCAGTATCAGCGCAGTATCGCGTGGCCAGGTACAGGCTTCAGTTACCTCTGCCTCTGATCGCAGGCTGTAATGAGGCCATTAGATCCTGCTAATAGCTTGTAGGGCCAGTCGACCGAGAGAAAAGCCGAGGGGATCCGCTTGCACGGGACGCTCTCATCCTTTCGGCTCTGTTCTCACTCAGAAGCCTCCAGATATTTTTGCTCCATTCTTCTCCATTTCAATGCGTTTGCTTAAATTTCCCTTGGCTCTGTCCTGTACTGTACGTCAGCCACTCTCTCTTTTTGTGAGCCAGACAGTGACTGGCTCTGCACTTCATTTACTCTATTCATCCATATAGAATAGGCCACATGCTGTTTTCTCTGTCACTGTCTCGCTGCTCTCTCTCAGTTCATACATACGTTGTACATCCCTCCCTGTTGCGCTGCAGTTTTATGGTTATGGAACATTGCCACATTTAATTAGAACTGAATGTTGATGCCATTTTGTCGTAACCTTCCGAAAGCGTCCACTTACAGCTTGCAGATGAGGTGTCACCTAACCAAGCAGCCGCATCGTGGCCTTGCTGGGACCGAGGTTGCAGCAGGTCCATCTGTTTCCATCCACTAATTGACTTTGCTGTTAACTAATAAACATGGGAAAGACTGGCAGCTGCAATGTGCAGGTGGAAACCTCAGTTTTCTCTGAATAAACAGTAAACTGCTTAAACCCACTAGATCCCAAAAAGTCCATATTATATAATTTACATTTTCCCTTTATTTTAATAGAAACACTTTACTTCATAGCGGATTGTTAATACTTTTATGCCAGCACCAGTGAAAGGGGAACAGAATTAAATTCACGGATCGTTAAAGGTAAAGCAACAGAGAAACTCCAAGTATTGATTGTGAGTAATTGGCTTCATAGGTCTCTGAGGTTTATCAAATATTAAGTAGTCCAGTCCAAAAACAAAAGCTTAAAACAAAAGAATGTTCCGGTAGCATTTAAACGACACCAGGCTGTTTTATAATGTCACTGTTTAGGCCGTTAACATGATAACAGCTGGTGAAAGTGTGAATCTGAAAATGTTAACTTGTATTTGCAGGTCATTAGTTTGTACAAACTACTGAACAGTAAACCCTCAGAACAGCAACAACTAATGTCTCGCTCTAAAGGCCACACTTCTTCCTTTTTGACTTGGTTCTGGTCCCGTCTTGATTTAGTCGGTTTGGCTGTCAGACCTTCAGCTGGTGCAGTGGACAATGCTGGGCCTCAAGTGGCCAGTGTGTGGATGACAAATGCTCCAATGCCACTGCCCTCACCTTCCCCTGACCTAAATCTAATGGGACATTTTGTAACGGTGTTTCCAAGTAGAACCAGGCGGCTTCGGTCCAGATGTCCTGATCCAGTTCTGGTGGGAGATTTCCCAAGGACAACATCCATTAAAGCAGGGACGTCTTAATGTCTGCGCTCAGAGAAAATCCTCCTCGCCTCTACATCAGCAGCTTGACTTTCACCACGTGTTCACCAACTAATGAGCCTCACGGCTTTGCTTCATTCAGACAGTTGCATTGCCAGCTTCCTTTCCTGTGCCTTCACAATGGCAGCATGGCCTTCAGCTATAAAACCCGCGTCCTTGTTCTCAGCTTGCTTTTTAGCAGATACTCTACTCTCCCTCAGAGCCAGCTTGAGGCAAATGTCAGCTAATTAAGTGTTACACGCTCAACCTTTCTCACCCCCACCCGGGCCCGCACCACTTCACCTGTCAGAAGACCCAGAAGCTGAGCCAAGCTACAGGTCGTCCTGATCTCTAGGAGTCTACCGCACACACACAGGTCAAGCCTTGCTGTTCCTAGAAGGGAGCTGGCGTAATTAAAGGCTCTCGCTGTCTAAGTCTGAGGATGTAGTATTATTTTGCCACCATTTGACAAAGTGTCCACGTCCTTCAGCTCTACAGGTCCACGAGTAATAGGACTCTGGATCCACACGCGTAGTCGTGAAGTTATTTGATATGATTTGATTATTTGAAGAAATATTTGAAATGATCAAAATAGAAGTCAGGGTAGACGGGTGAACCGTAGAAACAGCTCTGTTGCCAGGCTGTTCTGAGTCTGGAACCTGCGTGGCCATGAAGGTCCAGACAATACCAAACTATAGCATTTGGAAAAAAATATTAATTTAAGTCCAACAAGCATCTCTGATCCCACTGCGTGTGTGCTGGTTTTTCAGAGACATCAAACCCGACAACATTCTCCTGGATGAGCACGGTAAGTCTTTTAATTATGTACTGACAAATTAAGATGAAATTTCAATATTAAACGTTTCTAACACAAGATCCACACAACGAAATATTATCAGCTGTGTTACTTAGTGTGTGAGTAATTAATCATCGAAATAACATGTGGACTATCTTTAACCGTGAAAAGGCACAATCGCACCTAAGTCCCCGCGATCTCACAGGGGGAGCTGAGGGGAAATGCAGCATGGCAACCCGGCTGTCGTCACAAGCTGACGCCAAACAAAAACTGAGAGAGTGAGCGAGAGAGTTGAGATGGAGAGAAAGCGAGACAAACAGGCTAAGTCCCAAGAATGAGAGAAGAGGGAGGAAAGTGATGAGCAAACGTTTTTGTGAACAGAGAAAAAAAGGAGTTGACAAAAGGAAAAGCAGATATGGGAGGCGGACAGATAAAAGAGCAGCGATTGGCAGGAGGACGGCGGCAGCAGCTTCGTCAGCCTCAGAGATCCACTGTCCCTTCATGTGTGCGTGTCCTTTTATGCTCATGGAGGCTAGGACAGGGGTTAGAGAGGGTTCTCCCCACACGCAGACCCAAAGCAGCAAGCAGCATGTCTAATATATGGCAAACTAAATCTCAGTATATTTAATAAGCGATAGTTGGTTCCAGTTATCCCAGACGTTGGTGTAGTTTCAGTAACAGAGTGTTTTCAGGCCTATCAGACAAAACTGTGCAGCAAAACGCTTTTATTTTGAGAGTTTTTTTTGGAGGGGCCCTCTGCTCACACCTGCAACGGGATGACGTTGGGTTTGAGGTGCTCTGAGGCAGCATTAAGCAAAGAGAAAAAATAGACGAGATACGCTGCAGGGTGACATAACCCGGCAGTTGCTAAGCTAATCCCAGGGAAACACGTTAGATAACCTGCTTAACTACAAGCGTTCAACACGCAGGCGGCTAACGTTGAACTGGAAAGTCACAGACATTATACAGACTAAAAGCAAAACTAACATGCACCAACTAGACTTTCTACCCGGTTTCTACTCCTCCCCTGACCAGACATTTCCGGTCCTGTTATATTACCAGGCCTCGTCTGTGTATCGGGACATGGAGTGTGTTGAAAGATAGTAATAGCAAAAAGCTGTGGATTTATGGGGAGAAATAAATAATACAATTAATAGATAAAAACGTCATATTCACATGAAGTTCTATTTGTGTGTGTGATCAAATATTTGTAATTGTTCTGTTGACAGCATGAACCCATGTGTTCTGTATATAACCTTATTGTACTGTACTGTACCTTTCGGGGCTACCAGGGACGCTCATTCATCCAGACAATCACTCTGCGGCAAAACACACACACACACACACACACAGCTCATTAGTGTGGGCTCAGTGTGCATGGCAAAGATTCGGGGCCATCTTGCAGCACGGTGAGACACAGGTCGGTGGTTTGACTTTGAAAACCGCTGAGTTTGCTGCTCCACCTCCAGCCAACATCAGCTACAGCCTCAGTCATTTTACAGAGAACATACATGTATACTGTCAGTGATGTATCCTCTGGTCTGCAGGACACGTCCATCTAACTGACTTCAACATTGCAGCCATTGTAAAAGACGACCTAAAAGCAACATCCATTGCTGGAACCAAGCCATACATGGGTAAGAAAACAGCAAACAGTATGACAGGAATCCAAAGATGTTGATGTTGTTCTCAGTGTGTCCACACGTTCATCTCTGCTAATTCATATTAGATAAACAAGTTATTTTAAGTTCGCAGAGTTTGACTAATGCTACACCTGCTCTGTGTCAAAAAAAGCACTGCTACAAATAATAACTGAGCACGTTTCAAGCACTAAATGGCTTCTTCACTGTGTAAGGAGCAGTTCGAACGGTAACACTAAATAAATAAATAAGGAAACATGTTAATAATTGATTAGGTCGACCAGGTGTCCTTTTGTGTGGAGTTTGTACGTTGTCTTGACTCTAAATTTGTAGAGTAGTTTCACAGTGGGAGGTTTTGAGAGGGAATATGTTGACATACAGTAGTAAATAAACTGGAAGGCAGAGCAAACCTGCCATGAAGGAGAAAGGAGACAGAAAATGTGCTCGTGTACAGTGTGATAGACTTAATACAGAGACAAGAGGGAACGATCACTAATGGAAATTCATCCCGACCTTTCAAAATCACAGATTTCCTTGGGGTGGGGTGTAAATAACCAATTAAAGGATCGTAATTACATTAATTATGTTTTAATTAAAGGATTATAAACAGTTCCGCTACATTTGAAATTTTACACAGAGCCAAAGTAACAGTTTGTGTATTAGCAACAGCTTAGTTAGTTTCCCCCTCTGGTTTTTGAAAGCAGAATTACAAACAAGCTTTAAAAGGGAACAGATGTGAGCCATTTGTCTGAATAAAGCAAATCATGAAGGATTAACAAACGAAACTTTGTTGCATTGCTTCAGCGCCGGAGCTCTTTCAGACATTTGAGTGCTTCCACCCTGGCTACTCTTTTGCCGTCGACTGGTGGTCGCTGGGCATCACAGCCTATGAGCTACTGAGAGGACAGGTAAGCGCTAAATCACCACATCCTCATCGCTAGCGTCAGTGCTGAATAATACACACAGTCAACCAAAGCAGACGTGCAGTAAATCCTCAGCCGCAAAAAAAAAAGAGAGGTGCAGCCATAATCGAATTTCACGTTTAGCTGACCTTACTGGGGACGATGTTTAAATGTTTAGTCACGCTGCGAGACGAATGGCTGCAGGAGGACGACGAGATGGAATCACACTTATTTCCAGAGCCATGTAATTGGAATTGATTTCTTAAAATGTGATTTATTTAATTTTTCCACGGTCCCATCTGGAAGAGTTCAGTCCTGATGTCACGGAAGTAAACACGGGACGTAATATTTCGCTCCTCACCTGACAGGCTGGTGGATCCGATCGCTGTCTGTTCATCATGAAGTGCAGCTGCAGAATTTCTTCTCCTATTTCACAGCGATGAAGAAACAGAAATCACAGTAAACCTGAGCTGTAATAATCAGTTACTGATCGTGTCCTAACATCTCATCTTAAATGAGTTTGTCCTCTGTTGAACCTAGAAGTGACGTCTATTCTATAGCGTTTTTTTCTAGGTCTTTGTCAGCCTCCACTCATTTAGCAGAGGACTGTTGAAAGACTTTGACATCAAAATGACATCTTTCAGCTTTTGAGTCTCTCTGTAATCCCTGTCCAAGCCTCCTTCACCCGTTTCTAAAAGCCATCTTCATCTTTTGGAAGGCAATTTATTTTCACGTCATCCGTCTCTGACTTCTCACACATCTCAACACGACTCTGTCTCCTCGCCTCAGTGTGGGGAAACATTAGATGATAATTGCTTAATGCAGCTAAAAAAACGCTGAACGTAAAAAAGACATTCAGCTCGTGTGTTGCTCTTTCTCTTTTTTCTTCCTTTTCACTGTGAACAACGTGACAAAGCAGAAAAGACACTAAAATGCTCTAATCTACTATAAACAAAGAAGCCTAGTAAAGATCCATTCTGCGACTGAGGTGGCAGCCACTTAGTGCCAGACCTGAGACTTTGTGGTGAAGAACTCTCCGCTGGCTTTTTCTTTATTTTCTGATCTGTAGAGCGACTCCTCACACTTAAAGACACAGCATAAGTTTTTTACCCATGACCCCACGCTCCTATTCCTCCATTACTTCTCACGCATCGGTGCAGGAAATGGGTTCACAGAAGGTGAGCACACAGGAGTTGGAGTGAGAGAGAGAAAACTTAAGACGCATTAATTTATCAAAGAAACTCCTCCAGGCAGCCTGTGAATGTGAACACAAGCTGCTTGTAACATATTCTGTTCTCTCGTTCACTCTTATCTCCCGTCCCCAGAGGCCATATGTGATGAGATCCAGCACACCAGCTAATGAGATCCTTCAGACCTTCCACAAGGTCCATCCCAGCTACCCAGCAGCCTGGTCTTTGGAGATGAAGTCTCTTCTTAGAAAGGTAAACGCCGAATGCACATTTATATTAATGTGTTGCGGACGTTTGGAAAACATAATACTTGAGGCTCTTTGTTGCTTTTCTTGTCTTTCTCATTTGGCTTGAAAGGAATCTTTGGGTAGAGGAACATGTACTAATATGATGTGTGCGGGGGAGAAAGTCCGTGTTCATCTTGGGTCCACCAGAGTAAACTTAAACCAATTTAACGATGAGTCGCTGTTCATTAGTAACTTCCAAAACACGTTCTGTTGCTGTAGCTTATGGGTTTTGTGTTGGCAGGAATCCACTGCAGTCAAACTGTTGCATTGCTTCGTGCTCAGACTCCTCGCGCCTCATTGGCATTCCAGTCGCATGTGTAAATGTGTGCGAGGGCGAGGAAGGGAGAGAGATGTAAGGGAAGCGAAAAATGGAGGAGAAATGCGTCCTTCATGGCCGACGTTCTGTTTCTCTCCTGTCACTTTGTTGTTCTTTTCCTCTATCCTGTCAACCCCTTCAGTATCTTCCACCTTTGTTCCAATATCCTCATTCTCAGACACATCCTTAAGGGCAAACATGTGCTCACAGCTCAGTGGGACTCTTCTTAACTTCTCAGCCAAGCCCTCCCCGACAACAATTGTTCTTTCTCTAATCCTTGTGTCTCCTTCAGTTGCTGTGCATAGATGCCCAGAAGCGCATTTCCTGTCTAGCAGAGCTACAAGATCTGGACTACATGTCAGACGTCAACTGGGACGCTGTGCTGAGCAAACAGCTTCCTCCAGGCTTTATTCCCAACGTAAGCATCAGAAATCACCCGAGCGCTCGCTGACTTATGCCAAACTATTCCAGTTCTCATATTGTCCTGCTGTGTTGTTTTGCTGATCAGGTCCACCAGCAACCCTCCCCCTGCGTTGCTAAAAACTAGCACAAATGCAGCAGCAAAGGGTTTAAAAATAAAATGACCATAAGCAAGCAGTGGACACCTTAATCCAAACAAGCATGTAGCTTGGTCACAGTGTAATCACAGTTAATTAAACCATTCCTGAAGCTCTCCTCCCCTAAAGTAACAAAGATGATGGTGGAATAATATGTAGTTAGATCAGCCCACGCACTCAATCTTTCCCAGTCGAGCTCACACGCAGCTAACGTTTGAGCTGTGCACACCGCCCCCTGCTGGGCCGACATGGCTCTAATGGGTGTGCAGACAGCAAGACATCATGTGCAGGCGCAGAAAGAGAAAGTCATTAAAGTAACCTGATTAACAGCCTTAGAGTGAATACGAGAGATGACTGAGCCGGGAGCAAAACACACAGTAGCATCATTATGTCCGCTTTCGTAGCAGCTGCTGGTTTTAGTGAAGCATCAGGATGTTGATAATGGAAATAATGGCTGAACTGATTACTACTGTAAATGACTAACTCACTCCAGTAAAGGCCCAGAGCGACTGCAGCGCAGAAGTTAATCCGCAGCAGGGAAAACACAGAATCGATGGGGAACTGGTGTCAGCACCCAAGAGGGACATTTCTCAATGTTTGCGTGAAAACCAGTGAGGGGTGATGACAGCATCTGTCTAAATATAAGCTCGTTCTGACAGACTCGTTTTTGAATATACAAGGAAAACTTGTAAGCAGTGTAATGTGTAACAGACAAGTCTGTATAATCCTGGTCAAACCATATAATATTCTAGAGAACACCAACATTTACAGCTCGAGTCTGACACAAGGATGTGTCAGAACCAGTAGTGACCCCAAAAACCCTGTTAACGCCTCTAATGTCTCGGGCGTCTGTGTAGAAACGGAGGCTAAACTGCGACCCCACGTTTGAGCTGGAAGAAATGATCCTCGAGTCCAAACCACTGCACAAGAAGAAAAAAAGGCTCGCTAGGAAGACCAAGGACCAGGGATCTGATGGCTCTCCACAGGTAATTATCACACAGTGCACAAGGAAAAGGCCCAGTTTGTTTCAGAATAAGAGAACCACCACCTGAATACGGAAAGCAACTAAATAACCAGCGGGAATGAGAGAGTCACACGTCTGCAGGTCACACATTACGGGATCTGAAGAGATCCAGTAAACGATGGAGATAGAATTCTCACCCTACAGTCTGTTTTCTCATCAGTGGAGAGATTAGAGTAGAAGAGTCTGTTGGCTGGTAAGGAGGGAAGTGATTCTAAATCATGACCGTTTCCACTGGGACATCGGGCTCTAAACACACCACCGCAGCAGCGCGCTGGTACAGCCTGTGTGTGTCTGGTTGCAGTCCACATCGCAGAGACCCAGTCTGGCACATTGCTGCAGTTTCTGGAACTGAAAGTCAGGCCATGTCTTTGGCCTAGACCAGAGCCCACCGCCTGCAATAAGACGTCAGAGCTGGCCCAGTGCGCTGTGCTGTATAAAAGCTGACAGCTGCTTATGGAGAGCTGCCTGTGCTGTAAATGCCAGACGACATCTGCTTCTGGCCCATTCAGACTAAGGTCGTCCCGCAGCAGCGGGCTTTCAGGGAAACGCTGGTTGTGGTGTGGAAACATTAATATTTGCCTCATTTACTCACGTATTGTTTCTATTCATGCCCTCGCTCTGCTGGCATCTCTGTCAGGGAACAAACATCCGCGTTTTACCAGATCTGTTTACACAGGGCCGTGGGACCACTTATGATGAATGCATGCAGCAGAATGAATAAGAAACAACAGGCTTGATGTGTGAGAGGTTTCTGGAGCACAGCAGATCAATACTGAGTGAAGAAAGCCAGCTGAGCTACTGCCCGTCCCTGCTTCCTACTCATTACACTTAACCTGCTCTGGATGCATTTTGCTCTTCAGTGCTCCTCATTTCCATCAATTCTATCCAAGTCTCTCCTCCCTCATCCTCAGAGCGATGAGGGACCAACGGTCTCATCTTTAACACATAAGTTAGGCCTTTATTTCAGTCACAAGCACTGATTCAGTTCACTTCAAATCTTTATGTTGTGCAATACTCTCCACTGTGAACTTCAGTCGTACATGGATGCTTCCTTATAGACCCTTATCAACAGTTACCTTTAGAGTCCTTGGAAAAATATATACAGGGGCCAATTTTACTGTCACATTGTCCTGCTTCAGCCACTGTCGTACAGTAAAGGCACAACAAGTGTCTGCAGACGTTGGGAAATGTCTATATTCATGTTGGTGTGTTTCATTAAATGGAAAGTGAAGGTATTTTGGCAGTTGGAGCGATTGAAATGAAGAGACAGACAGAAAAACAAGAGCTGAACTGTCTGGACTTAAAGCAGCTTTTTTGAATTCCTTTACGGTGCAGTGATGTCAGTAGGAGTCATCAACACCTGATCTTCCTTTATAGGTTCGCGAGTTACACTACAAACAAGAGCTTTGTGAATGAGCAGGTGCATGCAGGGACGGAAAATGCGTAAAATGTTTGTCAGGTTCTGTTGTTAGAGCCAACAATATGTCATCGTGACAGACTACGTCGCTCCTTGAGTTTTGCCGTCTGTCATCTCACGTAAATCACTATTTGCCTGCCTTCCCCTCTATTATTACACACTCTCTTCTATTTCTGAGCTGAATCAGTCGATTGCTTTTGTTCTGCCAGTAGCTGCTCCCCCACAGCGACAGCACCTCTGTGAAGCGAGTTTTCCTGGGCTGCGTGACTGACAGTGAGCCAGCGACTCGGCTCCTGAATTGCCTGACCTTGTGTGTATTCTGGCCTTTGTTTGTGACCTCTCTGTCGAGAAAGACGCGCACAGAGAGGAGAACGTGTGCACATTTCACAGTTTTTCACGTTTAAATGAACAGACTCTTCGGGATTTGTTCACTTTGTTCACTCACCCGGTTAAATGTTTCTGTCTCACAGACACAGAGCAGCGGTCAAACAATGACGCATCTCTCCAGACAGCACCCGTCGACCTGTCTCGGCTCCACGGTGTGAGAACACCTGGTGGGACAGAGCGGGATAATAGGGCCAAATGTCCACGAGTGCAAGCGTCCTTTAAAGTCCCGTTCATTTATTTTAATAGGACCCGAGTAAAGGAAACGGATCCAACCTTTTACGATATCTGCGTCCCAGCATGTACCGCAAGACTAAGTCAACTCTAAAACACTTGAATTAGCATTTTATGTAACAGCTTCTGATTCTGTTGCTGGGAATGACACAGACTGACGACGGGAGCTTTGCTGCGTTAGTGACGTGGGTCTTTGTTTCTTTCAGAACGGTCAGTTGCAGCAGCGCTTGGACAACGTCCAGAGAGACTTCATCGTCTTCAACCGAGAAAAGTAAGGAGCCTCCACAGTCGTCACAAGTTCTGTGGCGCTAATATTGAAGAAAGACCTTTATCCATTATCAGTATACACAACGGTGTTTGTTGTTTAAATGCTCAGAAGTGTGAAGGATGATTCATTTTCCCTGTTGACTGAGAGCATGTAGGATGGTGTGAGGACAGTGATGGGGCTATTTGTGGCTGAGGGTCTGGTCCATGTCTGTGGGTGTGTGGTTGAAGCACAATCACTGAAACTGGCAAAGAGCCCCTCCCCCTTTCGGCTCATCGTTTAGTACAGTACAGAGTCACAAACCGTTTAGTTTTAAGGTGCAAATGTGAACAGTAAAGGCTGCTAACACTACTGGGTCCTATATGTTGCCGTATTAAATTGACTGTGTCTAGAATTCAACAGTTCTTCGTTTAACAGGTCAAGAAAAGCCGTGGTGGAGTGTTCTGAGATGTCCACGAGTGAGGAGAACAAGGCGATAGAGGACGGACAGAACAACAACGTGGAGCCGGCTGCCTATTTATCAGGATAGGTCTCGTGAATTGAGATCTTCTCTTACTCGCTTATCTCTAGCACCTGCCTACAGCTTGTAGATCAGCAACCAGACACACATTGTGCTACTAGCACCTGAACCACTGTTCACATATACTACAAACACAAACACACGCTACTGAGAATGCAGGCGTGATCGGACTCCTGCAGCAGCAGCCACGTCAGAGCCTGGTTATTCTGCCGCCAAGAACAATAAGTCCCATCACCCTGGTGCTTTACGGTCTGCTCAGCGAGCTGCAGTGCGAGGTCGCTTCTCTGCCAACACACCGGAGACGAGAGACGGATGCACAGCGTAGACGTCTGTGGGGAACCACGGCTTAGGAGGACACATCTAGAATTTGATAGCTAAACACAAACTGAAAGTCCAACTATAAGATGAATGACTTGGTGCCGTGCGACTTAAGAATTCAAAGTTCCACTAGACTTTGTGTTTACAGCGGCTACCACAGATTCTTTGAAGTGTAGAAAGTAAAGAGCTGAAGCGCGGACGGCAGCAGATGCAGGTTGTAGTGGCTTCACTAGTCACATTAAGTGGAACGGTTACAAATGGTAAACCTGATGCGGGTTCATAGCGATAAAAAGGTAGCAGCTAGATGTTAGGTGTTCTGCACTGAGCCTTGCTTTGCACACGCTTCTTCATCAACCGTAGCATTTATGCACTGAGAGAAACTCAATCGTAGTCTGAGTCACTACTTGTGGTTTTATAGACAGGGATTAGTTTTAGATAAGGTTCATTTTTTAGTTATGGTCTGCCTTGAAGTTCGTTTAATGGCCTTGCTCTTTTGTCAGACACACATGTGCCACTAGATAAGACAATTAACTGCTCCCATAGAAAAACACGTCAGCAGACTGAAATTCAACACCAGCCGGACACCACAGACACAACAAATCTGAAAACCAGCTGTGTGTCGGTTCATGCTGTTTAGAATTAAGAGAAGGGTGAAGGAAACAAAGAAACTAATACCATGCATGCAAACGTACTACAGTAAATATTCACTGTGGTAGATAAGGCTCGAACACATCTGCATCTGAAATTTGCAACAAGGACTCATACTATAATTGTTTCCTGTAAATTGTATGTGTACGTAGTATAAACCTGAGAGTTTTTCACCATAAGTAACTGTAATTTTTTACTGTTGCCTACTTCAATCGGCCTCTGTACTATTCTTCTGTAATATCACTCAATTCCTCGTGTCTCTAATAATCGATGTTGCATTCAAAACGTATTCAGTTGAAAACAGCTACATTTTTTTACTGGTACGATTATCTTACCTTTGTGTTGTTGTTGTTGTTGTTGTCACTGATCCAAAGATGATTTTCTTTGTAAGCTGTAAGATATAGTAGGATAGAGGAACAGATGGCCTGTAAGCAAACCCAGATTAAAGAGATGAATTATCACTCGTTTTTAGTTTGTAAGTTCGTATGTGAAAACGAGAGTAACGTTCAAGCCTTTCCAAAACGTGACGTATCCGATATTCATTCTAGTTTATTTATTCTGGGAGCAGATTTGTTTGGAGTTTTGCTGTCCTTCAGTTGTCACTGTGCGTTTGTTGTATTCACGTGTGATGAAGTTGCAGACTATAAAGGTGTGCCTTAAACCTTCTTTCCTGAACCAGTCGGACTGTGCTTTGTGCTTCATTTGAGTTTGCCTTTCTAAGAAGCCAGAGTTTCATTAAAAAAAAATGTTCCAAGCAAGAATTTAGTGGGAAGTAAAACGTTTAAGTCATGTTCAACTATTTGTACCCTCGACAAAAAGTGAATAGTAACAGGATGGTGCCCCCCAGTGTCAACTGGCAAGAAGTACAGTCACTGACCTACGAGGGATGGAAAGACTTGGGGTGACCCATAGTCTGTACGACTTGCTGTGGTTCAAATGCAAGAAGAAGAAAAGCTTCTCACTCCTTCAGCTCCTTCATTTGGAAAATATTGGTGTGGAAAAAAGTGTATTTATATATAAATGTATTTCACATGATCATAAAACAGTTTCATTACAATTAAAAACTAAAGTGGCATTAAAGTCACTGTGATAATGTAAGAAAAGTAAATTACATTCTGCATGTTACCTAAATATTCAGAGACAATGAAAACAACGATAAATTAAAATACTAAAAACATATACAAACATAACAAACACAAAGTTTGGTTTGATTCACAGTGAGAAAACTTCATTCTGACTGGGATGACGTATGTTTAGTGGCTGTTATACTGCAGCTCTAAAAGGTTTGTTTGTACATTCACCTAAAGCTTATTCACTAGTTTATCTCCAGTTTGTAGGAACGTCCCATCATCCTGGCTGCGAACCCGCATGTGAAGGGACATCAGCAAAGCTCTACATCACTCAGCCCTGAATGTTTCACACAGTCGGCCACAGCCGTGACTCACTGTCTAGAGAAAGAGACAATCTCACCCTGTAGATAAAGGAGAAGCAATGTGCAGACTAAACACCCAGTAAAATGCCGAGACAGACATAAACACAGTAATGAACGAATGGGCAGTGACATTTCAAATACGTTTAAAGATGAACGCGGAGCCGCCGGAGGACAAATTCAACACAGATCTCACTCAGTTGCAACTTGTATTTATTCAGGAAACAATTCATACCTCCACAACACACCTTTATTTTTGACCTGCCATCTCTGGGTTTTGATACAACTGTAAAAAAGAAACAACATAAAAACAACAAATGTTGTCAAACCAGCATAAATACAACAAACCGCCTGCCTCAACTCAAAATGCCTTTTTCTCGGCCCCCTCTCAGGCTTCCCTCAGTGGCTCCCCCTTATTCGAAAACAGCAGAGACGTAAAAAAGAGCTCGGATAGATTTAATACAACTGACTTGGCTGAATTTGTATCGGTCAGCAGGGCCTCTGTTAGAGGGAATGATGGCCATTCTCTATGTTAAGAGCCTGGTTTGCCAGGAATAAAAAAGTGAAGCCAGAGGTGAAGAGCTGTTCTCCGAAAGCAGGTTTTTGTCGCTCAATCATTTCATTGCATCTGTTTTATTGTAGTTGCCGACAAGTCGAAATTAGCTAAAAGAGCATTTTGTTTCGTTCAAGGTGATTTCAGGATGACAGAAGCAGGCAAAAAGCTAGAAGCAAATGCAGCGGACGGATATTTGCACATTTCTTTCTATTATATAGTTGTGATGGTGTGCAAAAAAAACGACAAACCTGTGGAGAATAAAAAGTTCTGTTCTTTTTTTGCATAAGCACACGCGTCTAATTTTCTTTAGTTTTAACATCAAAAATCATGTAATCAATAGATCATGGGGATGATGTTCATCAAATTCTTCAGGTCGGGAGGCAACAGGATCACGGATCACGTCACCCATGTTAATGTGGCCCATGCAGCTCCACGTCCCTCAGCGCTCCCACTTTAAGATCTGACAAACACGTCTCACTTGGTCCAATAAACCCAAACTGTCTGCAACAACATCATTCACGAAGCTACGTTACATCTACCGTATATACAATGTCACCTAAAGCTAGTTAATGGTACTGCATGGTCACTCATGGCTAGTGTGGGGTCTAGTGTTACTGTGCATGTTGCTGACTATGGAGAAAGCAGGCTACTGAAAAGGGGGCGACACCGAAAGCCAAACAGGATGAAAGAGCCACAGCGTCATTCTGAGAAACGCGGTATCCGTTTTCCTTTGACAACACAGCTGGCGTGAAGCTGACTGGTGTGTTTTCCGTTTAGCAGAGCACCACGTTGAGATGGTTTCACTGTTGATATGTCTGAGAGGAAGTGAGGCTAAGACGGGTCACTGTGCGCTACGCTTTGGTGGTAAATCTTTCGTTTAGATGCTGGATCAACCCTCCACTAGGAAAAGGGATACTGTTCTCATCTGAGCAAGGTAGCATTGTGACAGGTAAGGCATGAGGATTCAGTGTTTTGCTCTTAACTTTTAACTAATCGTGATCTTCTGCACCTCCTCCCTTCTTCCCTCCCCTTCCCTCTGCCCGTCCCTCCCACCTCCCACCCCCCACCCCCCAAATCCTGCAGTCTGGCCGCTGTCGTGTTCAGGATTCCCCTCGTCTCCCTGCTGTTTAACTGAGGGATGTGATGTTGGAGCGACCGCCAGGTGGCACTACAATACGCCGGCCCGCGGGCCTGGTGGGGAGGTCGTCTGGAGTCGGGGGGCCTGGGTAGAGAGAGGAGAAGAGAAAGTCAGATAAAGAAATGATGATGAGATTTTTTTTTCTCTATAAATAAACAGGACAGAAACTGTTACATGAATTATTCTCCCAGTTTTTTAATATAATTAGGTTAATAGTAGTAGTGATGATGTTATATTTCTTTGCAAACGTCTTTAGTTTTATATATTTTCTATACATATATTTATACTATGACTACTTCATGTGGTTTGCAGAAATAGTTATTGTCATACACCAGCACTATTACTTTCCTGGCACTAGAGGTTTTCAACGCACATAATTATTTGTCCTGTAGATTAATGAAGTGGCAACACAAACGTCAGATGTGTCTGAGTGCTGCTAAAACATTATTAAGAGTTTGACAGAGTTCTGAGTAAAGCGAGTAGAAAGAAGAGGAGGAGAATGATGTCACTGCATCTAACCAAACAACCTTCACGTCTCCGTCCCAGACGCGTAAATCAAATCTTCAGGTGGTGGGTTAGGAAAAACTAAAGTCAGCTGAAGTCTGACTCAGTCTGTACATTAACTCTGCAAAGCCCGAGACCCTAGAACCAGAATTCCAGGACATATTTTCCAGCAGAGGTCACCTTTTAAGTATCACACGTCAGCCAAGGTGGTTCTGATTATGGCCAATGGCTAAACACCACCCTGTTTAGACGTTCCTTTCAAAATGACTTATCAACACCTAAAAGTACTACAAATATACACGAGGCCTGCCAACAGTGAAAACAGCTGCATGTAAGGTTGCACATGGACTCATTTAGCCTGTCAGGGAGGACTAGCTAATAGACTGGTGTGTTTGATTCTGAAACCATGGAAACACTGAGTGTGTAATGGAGCATCGCCGCCTGGTAGCTTGACAAAAACTATTTCTCACATTTGTTTCTAAACCTAAGCTAATCCGTTGTTGACCTTTGCATATGGGCCCAATCAAAGTGTCATTCAGCAGCTCTGCACAAAGGAACAGCTGTCGAAAGTGAAAGATGCCTACAATGAAATCTTGCACGCTATACATTTCAGGCCTTGAGCCCACACTCATATCCGCTATAATTTATGACGAGCGTAACTGCGGCGAAAACTTCATTTCCTACTGTGGCTTAATATTAAAGAGGCGGCGGTTCGAGGCCCCAGCGTCCTGAAAAGCCCTCCAAAGCAATTTATTTGAGAAGGGCGAGATATTGTAACAAAGGGATTAAGGTGCAGAGTCGAAAAAGACGGGGCCAATTCAACTGAACTGGAAATAAGAAGCAGCACAAAACGCAGGTTCGTAATCTAGAGACCTGTTAAATAATGCAGAAATACAAATAAAGCCTAGTTTTCTTTATTTAGACATCCTCTAAATAAAGACGTAGCATGTATAATAAACATCACAGAGTATGAATCAAAAGAGGAGTTTGCCTGGTTTTCATTTGTACGTTGACTTTACGTCGACCACAGCAAGTAAAGAGAGAAAAAAGAGCCAACATCAACTGACTGAGAACATAAATTTAAGTTAACGCTGTCAACAACGTGCCTCATTAAAGGTCTGAGCAGTAACAGCAGCCAAATGCATGACATGCATGAACAATTTGTCATGTGAAGGCTGACTGCAGACAAACTCAGCCGTACTACGCAACAGGACGGTGAGACGAGCTAACGTACCTGCTAGACTAAATCCAGACTGATGGAGGTTTCTGACGGGCTGCTTGGTGGGTGAGGTGCGCGCTGAGGCCGAGGGGGTACCACCGCGGGACAGGGAGAACTCAGACACCGGGCCGTCGTACATGCCCCTGGGCACGGCCCTCAGGACCGCCAGCTGCAAGACGAGCAGGGGTGGAGGAGATGAAGTACAAACAAAAACGGATGTTCTAGGTTTAGTAGCACAAGAGAATACATGAAGCCCAGTTCACACCTGTTTTACATTTTATGTTGTTTGTTTCTGAAGTACACACATTTTTCAGCAAACCGTTTTCCTGCCAAGAGCACGTTCCAGATTTACTTCCACACACTTAAAAACAACATTCGGTGCATGTACTGTACGAGGACTTTAAGGTTTTTTTGTGTCTGTCTGTCTGTCTCTTTCTGTCTGCCTGTCTCTCTCTTTCTGTCTGTCTGTCTCTGTCTGTCTGTCTTTCTGTCTGTCTGTCTCTGTCTGTCTGTCTGTCTGTCTGCCTGTCTGTCTGTCTCTCTCTGTCTGTCTGTCTGTCTGTCTCTCTCTGTCTGTCTGTCTGTCTGTCTCTCTGTCTGTCTGTCTGCCTGTCTGTCTGTCTCTCTCTGTCTGTCTGTCTGTCTGTCTCTCTCTGTCTGTCTGTCTGTCTGTCTCTCTGTCTGTCTGTCTGTTTGTCTGCCTGCCTGCCTGCCTGTCTGTCTGTCTGTCTGTCTGTCTGTCTGTCTGTCTGTCTGTCTCTCTCTGTCTGTCTGTCTGTCTCTCTCTGTCTGCCTGTCTGTCTCTCTCTTTCTGTCTGTCTGTCTGCCTGCCTGTCTCTCTCTGTCTGTCTCTGTCTGTCTCTTTCTGTCTGTCTGTCTCTGTCTGCCTGTCTGTCTGTCTGTCTGTCTGTTTGTCTGCCTGCCTGTCTGTCTGTCTGTCTGTCTGTCTGTCTCTGTCTGCCTGTGGCGTGACTCGGTGGAATCTTGGAAGCTCGGTCAGCAGTTAAAAAGAGACATCTGTGAATGAAGAAAGCACAACAGTGACTGCTACCAAGACAAACAGCCGACTGTTACTACAGCTCCATTTTCTCATTGCTGGCCAGCTGCGAATTAGGAAATGATTGAACAATGAGATTTGTAGGTCCATCGCATCAATGGAAAAAGACTCTGCTTTCAGCTTAAGCTGCTCTAAATCAGGTGGTTTAAGAGCCATTTGTCAAATCTTTCATTTAGTCCTTCCTCTGCTGCCATTAATAAAGGGAGCATTCCTAATAAGTTGAACTTTGTGGGTCCGCAGCCAATTGTAAACTTTGTACTACATGTATGAAGACCAGCCCGTTCGACGTGTGTGTTACAGCGCGTCTCCTTGGAAACGTACACAAATCCAATCCAGTCCTTTACAGGCCCGACCACCCTCACTGCTTGGACCTTCTACACCCTGTGGCTGAACTATTGGAGGCTGATGTCAGACTTGCCTCCCCTACGTCCCATTTCACTCAGTCCAGCTCTCCCACTCACTTCCATCTCCATCATCCTAGTGTCTCTCCTCCCTCCTTCCTTCCCTGGTTGTCTTAGTGCGTCTGCATCTTCTCTGACTGCGTTCAGATTATCAACAGCAAGTTCTCTCTCCCTACATGTTTCCATCGTGCAGACACTGGTCCTTGCTGCTCTCCACCCCCCTCACCCCAACCAGTCGGGACGTGGCTGCCCACCCTGCGTCCGGTTCTGCTCCACTTAAAAGCGTCTTTACTCTCCACAGTATTTACGTTATCTGCATATCTAACACTTGTGCTGACCTGCTTTCTGGCTTTAACACGCTTGTAAGCAAAGTCGGGGAAGGGGGAGCAGGGGATGAAGCGGCCCACGCCGGAAGTGGCGTGCAGGTTCCCGTCCTCCAGGACAATCTTCCCCTGGCAAATCACGACGAGCGGGGCTCCACGCAGCTCCATGCCCTCAAAGATATTGTACTCAGCAGCCTAAAACAGAAATGGAAACGATTAGGTATCTGTAAAGAAATTAGGTTAATGCAAAAAGCCAAGAAATGGGAGTCGCAGCGCAGTGGGACGTCCTGGTGAAAGAGGTTTTACCCGTTTGTCATTCCTCACCTTGCTTCTCACGCTCGTCTGTTTGGCATGAACAAACAGCTGCAGTAATCCAGCTGGTATCTGGTGCCTCGGTTGTGCCACTCCCTCCCTCCCTCTCTGCTGCATGTTTCCCTCGTTCTTCTGTCTTTTTGGTTTTTTTCGTCTTACATCTACGTCACTGTTCATCCTCATTCATTGTGTTTCCCCCTGGTGCCAACCTTCTTTACTGGACATGTCTGTGATGGTCCCCTCCCTTCATTCCATTGTTATTTATTTCCTCTGCACTCAGCCGTTTCTGCTGGAGTCCAGAGTCAGGCCAGAACAGGACATAACTTTAAGCCAAACATGATGTCATAGATAAGCAGAGTGTTTTTTACAGTGAGTGTAGTTGTGTACAGGTCACTGATAATAAACTCGAGAAAACCAACAGTTTAAGTTATATTTAGTTATATATAGGATCAGGACTCATCATAGCGTGCTGGTAGACAGGGCCGCTCCTGTTTGGATAAGCATCTGACTGTCCATTAGGGTAGATTTATTTGAGCTGGGAGCTGCCGTGCTCTGGTTTTCTGCTCTCGAGTCCGGGCGGCAGGAAATGAAAGGGTGACATCACGATGTAAGAACCCACAGATCCCGAGAGGATGTACATGTGGCAAAAATAGTCCATTTCTCTCTGTCTGGAGACGGAGCAACGTCTGGTTGGCCTGTTGAACCTTAGGTCTTCAAACAAGGCCAACTCATCAAATCTCCGGGTTTTGTGAAGATATTGAAACAAGCCAATGAATGGCTCTATGGTGTATATACCTACATCTATATCTATGTCACATATTTTGACTGATCTGCACAAGATCGTGATAGAGCAGAAGGAAATGTCTGCTGATTATACAGATTCCTTGTTGTTGACTGTACTCTGTTAACTGTAAAATGCCTACATCACTGACAGAATGTTTTTTTAGTAAACCAGTCCTTTAGAATCCACATTTCTTTTAGTTCATAGCTGAGGATTTGAGGAATTTATCAGGCCCAAGTTTACATTAAGTGCTGGTCATGTGGCGAGTGATCTGTGAATCATACTGAAAATCCACTGAGACCTAATTTCCGTTCAGAGGAACTAAGAGTTTTCTGGAAGCTGATCAAAAATGTGCTCGCTGTCCCCTCAACATGCTCTCACTGTCTTTCCTTCTCTCCATCTCCTCCACACTCATGCACATACACAGCAGAGGAGCCATATTCTGCTTTAATCCAGTGAGCGACGCAGACAGGGCCAGGATTCAAATGACATGTGCTAACGTTGCACAAACGTTGACCGGTGCACATACCGAGTTGTGCGTCTTGGCAGTGATGGTGCGGACGGAGTCTGTGTCCCAGATGACAAGGTCGGCATCGGAGCCCACAGCGATCCGGCCCTTCCGAGGGTAGAGGTTCAGGATCTTCGCTGCATTGGTGCTGGTGACAGCCACAAACATGTTCTCGTCCATTTTACCAGTAGTCTGGGAAAAAACAAGCAAAAGTATTTGAGTTTATTATCACTTAAATATTAAAGGCTGCAGATGAAGGATGAAGAGGAAAGTAAAAGCCTGTTTGTTTAATTTTTGGCAGCTTACGTTACATCAGTAAAAGAGAAGAAGTCGCTCACCACAGCTTTGTCCCAGATGAGAGCCATCCGCTCCTCCACTCCATTGACGCCTTCAGGGATCTGAGTGAAGTCGTCCTTGCCAATAGCTTTCTGGGCCACGCTGAAGGTGCAGTGAGCGCTGCCTGTCACACTCAGGTCTCCACTGGGGGAAAACAGGAAAGGTTTTCCATGACTTTGCTCCTTTTGTGCGTCAGAACCTTGGTGCGGTTTCATAGGTTTTGGGTTCTGTACCTGGACAGTAGTGTGTTCAGATAGTCCGGAGTAGTGGGGTCAGGGCTGAGAGGCGGTGATGTTACAAAAGAAGCTGCCTTGGCCCAGTTCTTGCTCCAGTAATGTGTCCCATCAGTCGCCAGGCTGGCGCTGATTGGCTCCCCAAACACAACATTTCCTGTAAAAGTCACAGTAAAAACCTGTTAATGTATTATTGTAAATTGCATCATCAGAGGCATTCATTCAAAACCATTATGTATATTCATCAAAACCGATCTGTCAGCATTTTAATTCTGGTGATTCTCCCGAGTGTTTGTATGGGGAAAAAGATAAATGTCATAACATAACAAATTTCACTTCTTCTTCTTCTTCTTGCAGGATAAATAACCAAGGTTTCATTTCTCTAACACTTTTTCTTCGCTCACCTTCCTGGTTCACATTTTACAACCTGGGAACGGGTCCAAACAAAAGTGTCAAAACCAAAAAGTCCCTAATAAATGCAAATAGATGAAGTCATTCCTCATAAAAATATGTGCTCTTGTAACAACAGTCATTTTCAATTCTTGCCCGCTGTGTATATTTCATGCTCCATCACAGCCAGAGGGACCCTCGCTGTGCTTCTGCTCCTACACACTGGGCCTGAGAGGCTTTACCTGTCTGATCACTGGACTGGACGGGACTGACAAGGCCAAATATTCTCGTGAGAAGAGAAAAGCAGCCAAAGTCCATGCAAAACAGTAACAGCATCTTATAAGGGCAAACGTAGCTGTGGCCAAACTAGAATGTGCATTCCGATGTCTAAGTAATCAGGACGGAGGGAAACGTATGAGCAGAGGGGGAATACCACAGGAAAATTCAGGGAGAAAAAACTGGGCAGCAAAGCCATCATTACCTAAGTGCAGATGCGATGTGCTTTGAACACGTTGTTTTAAACCCTGGTCTGTTGCTTGAGCACCGGGATTTCACTGAGGCTGCCTCCTTACCTTTCTTCCGGGCCTGTGAGATGATGTCGGCGGCGCTCTTGCTCATAACGCGGGTCACATAGAGGGGACAGTTGGTTTGGCTCGCGATGGTGATGGCACGAAACACCGCCTCCGCCTCCAGCTACAGCAGGGACAGGACATTGTGGTTGACTTGGAAACGCTTTTCCCATTAGCGTTCTCTCAAATACACGTCAAATGTCTTCACCACAGCAAATTATGTATTTTTTGAGGCATATTATTTGAAAGGCTTGTTTTTAACCAAAACGGCAGACGGACGCTTGTAATTTTAGCATCGTTAAATTTCAGCATAAGAGCTTTTTTCTGGTTACACAGTAGTTTACAGTAAACTCATTAAAGTCAACAACCAGATGCTAATTTAAACATCAGCTCAACTCGAGCACTGAAAAATAATTTCAAAGTTTGCTAAATGTGTCCAATAACCAACTGAGCTTCTGCTTGTAAACTTTAGATTTCAATTCACGAAGCAACTTTCTTTGCTATTCAGTTTGTGTGTTTGCTGCTGTACACATCGCGCTCCATGACTCAGCGTACAGGCACATGTCCGTACCTCCTCTGGCCTGCTCAGCACGTGTCCCTCTGGTCCAGTGATGCCCATCTGCAGCATGCGAGCCTGCTCCTATAAACAATCACACGAGCGTTGTAGTCACACCAAAACGATGCTTCAGCTTTTTCCTACGTCTTTACGTGGCAACAAAACACACTTATCATCTGGTGCGGCCGCACACAGGCGCCTGTGGGAACCAGAGGGGTTTGCATACGTATGGACCTACTGTACATTCACTGTCTCACTGCTGAGCCAACGAGCGCAGGCCTCTTCAGTCAGTTTTGCTCATCAACATCTCCCTGGTCCAGGTTCTCTAACTAACCATTAAGAGATCGACTTCTGATGTCATTTGCTGGCTTCCATTTTTGTTTTTCCTTGAGTTCATCTCCTCAACCCAAAGTCAGTTAGAAGAAGGTGGCGAGACCAAACAGCCAGATTTCCATATACGAGACTATTTAAAATAATTAATAAGAAATGTTTGTTAGTCTCACTGAAGTAGAATCCTTTGGGTAAACTACTGGACCATATTTCATCAGTGGGGCATAATTGCTGTTTACATTCAGGAGGAAACCAGCAAAAAGTGTTTATTTGGGAAGAATTAGGGGGCAGTTCTCCTGACGTATAATCAAAAAGGTTTTAAATACATTTTATATCCAGCAGAGAAACTGAAGTTAAAGGGATCTTCCACAAAGAAGCATCTACAGTAGTAACTGTAAGAGGAGGAGCAGCTTTTGGTCCTGGAGATGCAGCAAACCCGTTGGAATATCACCACATACTGCAACACGTCCTCTGTGCTTTCACTGCCCACATGTATTATGCACAGCTTTAAACAATGGCTCTTTATCACAGCAGCTCTAATGTACTGTCAGGTCCAGACATCTGCGGGACTCCTTCAAAGTCCTTCTTAAAGATTGGACAGGACTGTGATGAACCGGATCCAACACACACATACTGTATATACACACAGGATGAAAGAATCCAGGCTCAGTCTGGAGCTCTGACTAATACCAGCTCTCAGTCCATGCAGCATGGAGATGTGCTGTAACAATGAGGTTACATTATGGCATCAGGCTCACATTTAACTAAAACAGAATGTAGACGAGTCATTAAAACGAAAGAGGTGCGAGCGAAAAGAGAAGCGATGAGGAACGGAGTGTGTTTAACTTCCTACCTCGGCGATGATCTCTCCGTTTTCAGCATGGACCTGAGCGATGCCTCCCCTCTCTGCCAAGAAGGTGAAGACCTCATACAGCTGGAGAAAGACACAGAAACAGAGTCCCTGTTGTCGTGTTGCATGTAAAATCCACGACCAGACGCTGCTGTAAAACTCAGGGGTCACGTTCAGCCCAAATTTATAATAGAAGCCCACAATTTACATGATGTCTCCGACGGCACGCTGCAATTACTGTGTGTGGTCTCCAGAGATGGTTAAATCACGGGGGACGGAGCTGGAGCTGCTCGGCCACAGATTCGTAGCGAGCTGCATGACATCACTGTTTTATTATAAGCTGGAACCATTCAGTCGCATCACGTGGTCCTCTGACCGACCCAATTAGCTGCGGCTGCATGACGCAGTCAGATTACTTTTTATTCACAATTTCACGTAATCTAATATGGTCTTATTGGATTAACTGTCCTCGGTTCATTAATGTGTTTGTCAGTGTACAGCTGGTAACAATAAAACATATTTCATGAACCTTTTAATGTGATTTGATGATCATATGCTATGCACTCTCCTCCTAATTTACTAGTGATGAGTGTCTTTACACCCAGAATGTCTGCACCACATACGTTCCTTCCTACCTCACTGTTGCTCATCTGGAAATAGTCCTTGTAAGCCATGTAAACCTGGAACGAGTTCACACCTGTAAAAGAAACACAAAGAATAAAATATGACAGATAAAACTTAAACCCAGGTTTATGTATTTTAAGTTTATTACATTTACTGGTTTCAAGTCCCACCTTTCTCCTTTATGAGGTTGTCCACCTCCTGCTTCACGCTGTCGTTCCAGTGGGTGATGTCCACGTGGAGGGAGTAGTCGCAGCAGGTCTTCTCATCCGCCCACTGCCTCCACTGGTCATAGGCCTCCATCAGGCTGCTACCAGGCTCTGGGATCACGTGGTCCACTGAGAGGGTTTGAAGAGAGGAAAGGGAGGATGACGCGAGTGACGGGGGCGACAGGTTTAGGCAGGGCCATGCCAGGATGCTACTTTCAGCTGTCTGTCTGGTGTCCTGCAGCGCTCAGCCAGTGGCGAACAACATGTCACATCACATTGTAAATATCTGCAACTGGGTGTCCTTGAACATTTTCACATTACTTCAGCTGTGGCTACTTGCAGACTGTTGTTGACCGTGAGCAATTTTATGGGTCGGACATTTGGAACCAAAATCAAATCAAAATCTTTCAAATTTACACAGATTTACACTCTGTAAACTATTCATGATCAAAGTCATCTCCGTTCTCAGACTAAAAATCCTTCTGCATCTTACTCAGCTGTAATAAGATACGGCCTCCTGCTGACTCGCCACCTGACCGGCGTCTTTATCTCATTAAAGAGGACACAATCTGCTTATCTGGCCCCTGCATGTCAATAGGACGAAGCTGGAAACAACAACGTCCATGTTGACGATGCTTTTGCATTTGAAATGTTTGTCACTTTTTATATATGTGGCAAAAGCAAATGAGGTTTGTCTCTCACACTAGAACATAATCCTTCAATGAATGGAGCCCGTGAATAGAGCTTAGTACAGTTGCACGCCTGTTAGTGTCGGAGCCACACTGGGAGACGAGCAGCAGAGCAGCATCTAGCTCAAAAGGCCTTAACCGTATTAATGGGGCTGTGGTATCTACCAGCTGTTGGCGGTGACAGGGTCTGAATCCAAAGTACACTAAGCTCACAAACACACACACACACAGATACGGTTACACAGCATGACGACACAGACTGGTGCTCTGTGTTCGTGGGAGCAGAGCTTGACGACTCTGTGCCCCCCCCCCCCCCCCCCCCCGGCCTTCTTTTGTATGATCCTCTTTTGGGTTGCTGCCCACAAACACCCAACGCTGCTTCCCATCCCTTCCTCTCTCATCCTGCTCAGGCCTTTTCTCCCCTCTGTGTAAATTTATGACCTTTCCCGCAGCTATTACCGATCATGGTGGTGCCCCCTGCGAGAGCGGCCTTTGACCCCTGAGCGAAGTCGTCCACGGTCGTGGTTCCGCGGTAGGGCATCTGGAGGTGGGTGTGGATGTCAACGCCACCAGGGATCACCATCTTCCCATTGGCCTCGATGGTCTTGACCCCACCGGGCACGATCAGGTTGTCACCAATCTGCCTGTCAAGGGCGGATGAAGACGTGTGTCATGCTTTAGTCAACAGAAAAGATTTTTGTAGCTTTGTCAACTGGTTGTAAAGTTTCCCCAGTGTCTGTCATTCCATGCTGCATATATACACTGCTCTGTTTGTGTTGGGCGTCCTTGGCTCTGTCTCACTACCAGTGTGCTGTACAGAGATGATGCGTTTCAGAACCATAGATAACCCTGAACCGGGTGACGTATCACATAGAAAAAACAAAAACAAAAACAAAGTCCAAGCCAAACTTGAAGCAATACACTGTCAAACCCTAGAGGAGACAACCCAGACAGACACACTTGCAGGCAGAGGCCAGTGTCCTTGTGAGTTTGCCAGGAGTCCAACTGGCCCAGGCAGCATCTAGATGTTTATTATGCACCACCAGACTTTCTGTGTGTGCCTCTATGTGAACTGCTCACTGAGGGGCAGTGAGGACAAAGACCCTATAATTGGAAAATCGAGGGGGAACAGGACAGGGGAAAAGGACGGGGAAGGAGGGAAGAGGTTCAGGCAGAGGAATTTACCCAGCATCCCCCTGCTTGCCCCTGCGTTTTGTGGGGCAGAGAAAGGACTGAGGCCTGGAGCGGCTATAACAGCATCCACTGTTTTTCACTCACACATTCAGTGCAGTTTCCTTATCGTTTGATACACTAATACAAAACAGATTTATCACTGATAGTAGATAAGTCAACCATTCGATGAAACAATGTCCTGGATAAAATTTCCCAAAATACACGTCCCAAATACTGGATCTGCTATAGTGACATTACACAGATGGACTCAGATATGAAGGAGAGAACATAGGACACATAAATGAATTTCACTAAAAACAGCTAATGGACAGTGAACCTAGAGCGGAGCTGAAATGAGGGCAGTGCGGGACTTACTTAATGAGGCCATCCTCCATGTAGATGTCAGCATGGAACGACTGGTCATCATTCACAATCCTGCCGCCTTTGATCAGAAGCCTGTCGCTCTGTCGAGAGAACAACGAGAAGAGAAATGCTTTCAGTGCAGTCTGACAGGAGGAGTATTTCTATATTTCTAAATGCACAATGCGTCTTCTTTTCTGTGTGCAGTACATGCATTCATTCATTTCCTTATTTCCACACAGTGCGTCTGTCAGTACACGGCTCTGCCAGAGGTCTTATGCAGTGAAGTGGTTTGTTCCCAGTATAACCAGCTCATATCCTGCCAACATTTGCTGGGTATCTTTATCCAAGGTAGAAATGATATTTAGTTGTGAAGTAAATGTGCAGCACAGTCTCATTCAAACACAAACAAAGTGAATCTGCAACTAATGTAATAAAATGAATTAATAATGTGATGGCTGTACCCATCATTATGCTCAGAGTCCATTAAGCTGCTTTCTACCTCGCGAACAGAGGATTTCTTGTCTTGAACCTCACTGGGTAAATCTGGAAAGGCTACTTTGCAAAACTCTACATTCTTAAAGGCACCAGAAACTAAAGGGTTAAACCAGCTGCGATGATGATATTTGGGTGGATGGTAGTTTGCTGCTGCAAGCAGGGCTGAAGGGGCTTTTAGGGACTGATCACGGATTAACATCTAAACCACATTCATCCAGGTTCTGTTATGAAGCACTGCTAACTGTGGATGCTATTACAAATCACAACTGGAAACATTGCAAATAGATTCTTTCGTGGTTATTTATAATCTGCCTGAGAAAATAAAAGTCCTTATCAGTGACATTCATGTCCCAGTTTGTTGTGTTAAGACTACAGAGCTCTGTCACATCCCCACATCTCGTAATATGGTCTGATCTGGGCGTTGCCATGACGCTACACAGTCACACGCCAAATCTGCTGCAGCCGCTGCACCATAGGCTTACTCTGGCAACCCGTTGTCATGGTGACTGCAGGGACTTCAGAGAGAGAAAGAGGAGGAGAGACTGGGCGCTTGCTTCTGCTGATTTATTGGATACTGATTGAACAGGGTGGAGGCAACAGTAAGTGAGTGGTCGGGTGATTTATAAAGCAAATTTAATAAGCATATCATATGGAGACAAACAACAAGTCAAAGGAGCAAAAGCTTTTTGCATTTTATTTATTGTATATGCTGGAATGCTTAATAAATCAAACCCCCCCCTGGAAAACATCTGGATTCTTCTCTGGGGAACTGACTTCCACATTCTCGCATCCATCAACTCATCAACTCGTGTGTGTATGTAGGGTTTTGCGTGCAGCTTATCTAATACAAGCTCCAAATCTGCTGAGCTCATAAAACACACAACGTGTGTACTACTGTGGCTTTGTGTTCGTGTGTATGCGGTGGTGGCTGAGGAGAGTGAACCAGAGCACAGACAACCACACCCTGAAGAAACACATTACAACACGCAGTCTGAGCCTGAACGCAGCACCAGCAGTGATCAGACTGTAGCACGCTGCCCTAAAACTGTCATTAGCTCAGAGCCCGTTTCATTCCAGGGACTTTTCAACTGCTTCGTTGCCCTGCGCCGTCTAAACCTTAATCACCCTTACTTTTCATGCAAACACTGTCCTATGCTTTTATGCCCGGAAATATAAAATATAAGATGTAATCAATCATAAACATGGACAATGCTTAGCACGTAGTTTCAATAGTCTTCTAAATAATGTCATTTAATTATCACACCTTCCACAGAAAAGCTGTTTTCTCTCAAGCACCCTCACGATTTCCTGAACTGTGTTTGCAGTCTCTCTCTCTCTCTCACCCCACTGGCCTACATCAGCATCCAGAGAGACCTCGATCGTTTAACAATCAATAGCTTTCCTCTTCCATTACAAGCCAGCTACTGTGACTCTGCTGAGCCCAGTTACTGCATCTGCCAGTGAAATACATAATGAAACTATGACGGCTGTGTGCGGCATTTTAGTCCCAGCCAGTGGAAACTAAAAGAACTGTTAAATTACCGAATGTCAACAATGCGACGGAGCAGATCTTTTGACTGGCGACTCGTCCAAAGAGTTTAATAGAAGTGTTCGTCTAGTTTGGCAGCAGCGGTGACCAACCTGTCAAGAGTTTTCTCAGTGACACTTCATTCACAAATTTAATTCAGGCATTCATTTGGGTTTTTTCCTGAAACTTTTAATACCAAGTCTCCTGCTGTCATATTCGCTAGCACTCAGTTTGCTAGACCACAAGTCACATTTGAATAGTTTCACAGTAAATATGACAACATGCCACCGTGTGCGTAACTTCACCAGGCTTCTGTCACTTTTTCCAGAAATGATTCCTGTTCTTCTGCATTGACTTGTTATTTATACGTGAAACTCTGCCCATTTTTATGTGGCGACATCAAAAGCAGCCAAGTGTGTGACCAGAAAAGTCCCGATTTCTTTACTTCAACTGTGCTATTGATAAACCGTCAGCACTAACTAGATGTTATATGGATAAACAAAAGTGTTTTGACCACATTATTCAACAAAACTATCCACAGTGATTCAATCCCACAGGCCTAATGCTGTTTGAGTTCACGTTGAAGCGTTTCTTTTAAAATGACTAAAGGCTGTTCAGCTTCGTTTAATCTTCATAGATTTCCTGCAGGAATCATATAACCTGACCCCAGTGTGTGCTCTACCGACACCTTCGCCCCCGTGGACATGGGTTTTTCATGCTGCTTGCTCACTGTACGGCATGTGTTCGTGCGTTTGGAGCTGGGTGAACACTACGGGATTTGGTGTTTTTCTTCGGATATCCAAGAGCAAGCAAATCAGGACAGCTGGAGGATTATCTTTAGCGTGAACAACAACTGAAAGACAAAATCTAGGTTGAAGTGAAACAAATCCCCCCTGATACACACGTGCCGTGTCTAAACAGATGAAGAGAAAATTGGTTTGGGAACGTGCGTCACTTCTCTGATCTTTCCTCCACTGACAAGACGATCTAAAAAACTTAAGACAACAAAGCAGGTGAAAAGAATATCTTGTCATGCAAAGTGCCAAAAATAAAATCCCTCTGCCGGCAAAGGAAACTGTCATTTTCTGTTACACAATCCAGCCGTAATCAAAAATAGACTCCAGGATGTTGTTCCTGTGCTACTACGCTCATGTCCACTGACAGCTTTTTTCCACTTCCATTAGACTACAGGGTGTAGCACTCATATAAACTGGGATGATCATTGATAGTAGTAGTACTCCTGGAAAACTCAACGGCTAAAAACCAAAGGGCCTGATGGGATAGAACAGACTTCCATTAGTTTTGACACAGAGCGTTGTGTAGTGGGAGAGTGTTGAGGCAGGCAAGAGCCGCTGGAAGAACGAAGTCATCAGCAATACGCAGCAGTGCCTCAGCTTCAGCCTTGTTGCCTAGCAAGCAAATATTTACTCTTTACCCAAACTGCACAGGATTTTTTTCACATTCTAGAGAAGTGAAAACAATGAGACTTATCAATCTAAATGAATCGCACAGACTCGTGCCAGCTATGGTCATAGCGAAATCCTGCCTGATGGGAATGTGGATGTTGTGATAGGCAGGAGGAGTGTAACCACGTAACCATGACGACAAATCTGGATCTGATTGAACCTGACAGGTCGAATTATAAAGTCTCACAGTTACGACATTGGTGGAGAGTCTGTTTGTGCGAGTGTGACTAAGATTAAGTGTGTCAAATCACATCCTCACACAACAAACCAAACGGGTTGTATTTTCCTGCCAGTGCAACTGCGTCTTGGTCGTCATGGTGAGTCACGCGGCAACATCTGGGTGGCCGGGGCGTTATTTTGATTCCGCTCAAGCCCACTTCACTGCAGTCAGCACGGCGATGGCGCAGACCTGCGTGTTTTGTGGTGCGCGGACGCGGGGACGGGTTTCATTTCCTGGCCGTCTGTCGGCCCTGTTTCGTGCCCACAGGTGCTCGTTCCAGCTGGAGAGGATTACTGATGACATGTAGCAGCCTGGAACAACAACTGAGGCTGTGAGAGGGTGAGAGCGAAGGGAAGGGCCACACCTAGAAGTCTAACAGAGCCGCTCGGAGAGCAGATGTGAGGGAACAGCTGGATTAGAATGGACAGGCATGGAAATACAAAGGGAAAGTGTGTGAGGGGAGTTAGAAGCGTTACATTTTTAAGCCCCTTCGGTGAAACTGTCCACCTTTATACACAGTGTGGTTCCAGTCACAGAGCTGTAATATTACTACACAGAAATACTACAGTTTACCGTCTGTCTTCACTGACACAGCTGCACATGCATTTAGTCTCACAGGGTGCTTTTTGGAAGACAGGCTCTCTCTGGCCAGCGGCGTCACTGCGCTTGCAGGTGTCATGCACGCAAAGTAGTTTTTACAAAACTAGTGGATAAGTAGAGGGTGTAGGTCACGTGCATCTCTGAAGCGTTGACGTTCGGCTTCTGAGTAAAGGCCGCGAATTGTTCGCCTGTAGCTTGACGCGAAGTGAGGCCACCTCATCGCTGCCGATGTTGTCAAGGACGTCAGTGAGATACTTTACTGAGCTGTAGCCTAATTTACACACAGCTTCCAACTGGACACTTTCTGTCTTAGGCTGAAGCGAAAAACTCCACTTCAACACCCAGAAGTGTTTTATGAATGTTGAGGTTATCGAACTGCACAAGTCGCCCACTGTTGAGAAGCTTTTTCAGTCTGAGATTTCCTGCCTTGTGTCGAAATGAGAAGACAAGCAGACAGATCTTATCTGGGTGAGTCCAGTGCTGCAGTATATTTCACAGATTGCGTCTGTAGATGTGGGTGGTCTGAAATAAAACCACACATCACATCTACATTACAGGCTACAATTCCACCATAAAAGAAGACGAGCGGTAGGAGAGGGGGGATGGTAAGCTCCCGTGTCCATCCCTAATGACTGGGAGAATCCTGGCCCACTTAAGGGCAATCCAGACAAATGTCCAGAGCGATGGCATCATATAACTGATGACATATTTCCCAAACACACCTTCGGGTGTGGAGGACACAAAGGCTGCTTCACACATCACACCCCAGAGCTGCAACAATAAAATCTGGATGTCTGGCATTTCGGGCTCTCGCTCACACGCAGGGATGGAGACGAGCTCTCCGCAGTAACGCACACCAGCACCCAGCAGACTGTGTAACACCAGCCCTGCCCTGAATTCAACCTCCGACGGGAGCCTGGATCGCTCTGCTCTCGCCCCATTACGAGGCAGCTCATTACAAATGGGCGTGTTTCCCCCACCTCTCCTCTGCACCAGCCTGCAACATGAACAGAAGCCAGTGTCTGGAGCCTTTAGACAGTAAAAGCTGGAGATACTAAGCTGATGTCAAAGAATTGCAAAAGATGCAAGACTGAGAATAATGCACAAAATCAGGTGGTTTAAGGTGTTTCATGATAACCGATTAAAATGTATAAGATGAGAAGAAAAAAATCTAATCAATCAATAAGATTTCATCAAAGTGCTTGAAATAAGGTTTTAAAGCATTTCTGTTCAAATGTGATTTTAACTTCCTCCCTGCATTTGAAAAACCCAATTACAGTTTTTTTTTTACATTATTTAAATCAGCCAAATGTCGGATTACCAAACAAAGCTCACTCGTATGATTTCACAATGAATCCCACATGATGGCACCGCTGACAGACAGAACCTGGTGTTTAAGGGCGAGCCTCGCGCGCAACAAAGAAGATGCAGGACACCTTTAAGAAAACGCCTTATCTCCAGCCCGGCCGTCACTATAGCAGCCACTCACGCCTTCCCATTGTGCGCATTTTTCTTTCTCCTTCCAGCGGCTTCCTGCGATCAACAATAGAGAAAATCTACTATTTCGAGCAGGAGGCGACTGTGCTTCAGGATCCGCGGCTGCAGCGCCAGGAAGCGGGCAGGCATCAAAGTTCCTCAGCCAGCGAAGCGTAAATAAGTCTTCTACTCACTGTGATCTTCGGGATGTTCTTTTTTCCTTGATAGGACATGTTTCCTTCAGTTCCACCTTTCGAAAATCGATATTCCCTCTTTGTGGATGGTGCAGCGGCCCTCGCCTGGATGGGAGCTTCAGGGAATGGTCGCCCCTCTATCAGCGCGATGTAAAGTGCGTCGCGGAGTGTTATGGAAGCGCGTCTGGTCCAGCACCGAGCCCCTCCCTCACTGGGCTCGACCGGGAGGCGGTGTCACGGTCTCCCCACCGGAGCGCGCAGTGGAGCAGCCTGCCACCCGTTCATCCGCTGAACTACTAAATAATAATTCATCATTTAGCTGATGTCACTAAAGTAACCTCTATTTGTTTATTCTATGACACTGCTTGTTTGAAAATTAAATTAATGGATGAGAGGAGAAGGTCATTCATTTCTGATTTATTAAAATAATGTATTTCATGGTAATGGAAACAGGAAAAAGCAAAAGCTTGAACCAAAACCCTGCAGGGTGTTAGTGGCTTAATGTTCATTGTTCCTTGTATTTGTTCCAAATTTCATATTTTTGTTGCAAAGACTGTAAAAATTAATCATCCATCATTTACAGATGTATCTACTTTATAGTTTTGGTTTTATGAACAGAACCCAGAGTTTGGGTAAAATGGTGTAGCAGCTGTCACACACACACACACACACACACACACACACACACACACTCCCCCCACTCTACGTGTCCCCACCCAACCATGTGTCGCTATTGTTTGGACCTAAAGGGGGGTCTCCCTTCACACCACCATGACTCCCCTCAGCAGCACAGATGCACCAACGACGTAGAATAAGAGATAAACTTTAACATATTGCGTAATGTTTTTATTTGCTGCCTAATATGTAGATATCATATGTCACATTCAGCATTTATAAATATACACATAAATGAATTCAGTTAATGAATAATACTGAAGTAGAGGCCGTTGGTTGTTTCCTTGCTGCTTTTGGCTGTGAGAGGACCGAGTGCATGCATGCTGACATATCTTTGCCTCAGCATTCCAGGCCAACAGCACACTTCCAGTTTGCAGCACATTAACCAGCTGACACTGACAGGCAGACAGGGGGCAGACAGATCAAGGATGCAGAAGAGGCGCTGCCAGATCATCAAAGCTGTACCAACTTTGATACCAAGCAGTCATATTAAATACTCATATACACAGCAGCTCGACGTGTATTTTTAACTTAACACAATAAGAAAGGTTGCCAGAAAATGTAGGAATGCAGATCTGTTTTCGGTTGAAGTTTTAAATTTTCATAATTGCATTAAAGCAAACTGACACTCTGTAGAAAATACTTAGGCATGAAATAGATTAAATAACAATGACATTGATTTCAACAAAAATCTATTCCACACTGACTGTGCACGCGCCAATAAACCAGACGCTCGTTTCATGAAGTGTATGTGTGACATTCTTGAAACAGTTTTGTAAAAAAATAAAATAGAAAACTGATGGACAACCTCAAAGCAGCAGGTGCCAGGGTCTACTTAATCCATCACCTCTTACGAGTGAAGCTCCAAAAACCTCTGATCCTACATTTCCCATGATCCTCACTGTACAGACCAAAGGTTTTTCAAACTTCATACCCCAGCACGACCCTGATGGCATCATCCAGCAGTGCCTCCCTGTCAGACTTCACCCTGGAGGACAACAAAGAGAGGGAGGTTCTACCCAAACCAGCCCCTTGGATGACATCTGGCTGACCACGCCCCGTCACCCGCTCCAGCGCTGCAGCTGATTGCACTAATCAGCTCTTCAGACAGTGTGAGCTTGGCCACACCATTGCAGGAAGCTTACAGGGCATCTGAATGATACAACAACTACAGCAGATATGTCAAGTGCATTATGAATCCACTGAAATTAAAGGTGAGCTGGAAACGCAAACTGATGTGATGTGAGACACTAGACTGTCAAGTTTCATGAGCAGGGAACGTTTCCAACCGTCATCAGTTTAAGTGAAAACGTTTGTGTCGAGCACAAACGTAGCGTGAACTGCCTCTGTCAGCCTGATGCCCTCTAACACTCTGTCTGCTGCCTTCTGCTGAATCATTTGTTCCCTCAAGAGGCGCAATGCTGCAGTTCGTTCGGAGGCCACATGGGGGAAACTGGCTGCAGGCCACGCAGAGGACGTGTATGTTGATGCTGAGAGGGAGCACGCTGATACAAGGCAGGATGTAGTTTACACGAAAACTCCAAGAGAAATTAATCGTGTGATTCTTGGTTTGATTAATTAAATTAAGTCTTGCTTTAGAGGTGGGTCCACACATTCTGCCACCCTCCTCGCTTGTAGTGCCCACTTGATTAGACTTGGACCAGCATGAAAGTTGTGGCTGCAGTGAGCGTAACAGGGACTTGCCTCATAGCGCAACATACCACATCGTTTACAGATTCATTTTACTATGAAACGAGTTACTGTTCAGTCCTGCACATGCTCCGTCCAGACTCCTATTTCATCCTTGAGTCCAAATGCTTGTCTGTGCCAGATGTACTGAAACTGTGACCAGATGTTCCCGAGATTCGTTAACAAGAACAAAACGGACATGAGATCACTGTGACTGTGGACAAACAACCAGATCCACAGTGAATCTACTGTGAGTCAGTGTTGCCAAACCCGACGACCCCCTCAGGACGTTCGCTCAAATCCGAATGGATCATAAATGTAACCAACTTCTCATGATGCTGCCTTTGTATTTTGCGCATCAGCTTATTCCATCATGTGTAACTTTTTCATGGCTACACTTTAAATGACTATAACTGTGTTCCACGCTGTTCCCAGCACTGCAGGGCCCAACTACTTATTGAGCTCACTGTATCTAATGGCTTCTTTCCTCCCTGAGCCAAAACTGAGAGTGCGAAAGAGACACGAATCATCGTTTGTGCTCAGAGAATGAGCTCGGGCTGATCAAACGGGTTCTGTCATCTGCATGTTGTTCTTGTCTTGTCTTGTCTAATATAAATACATTTGGTTAAATGTTTGCTATGACTTCTTGCGTCTTTGTCGAACAGTACTGCTTTAAAAGTGCATTCATGTTCAAATGTTGCTCCAGGTCCTACATACGTTGTTGTGACATAAGTACGTATGTGTCTCTCTATCCATGGTGCTGAACACACGAGCTCTCTGTAAATCTTCCTCCATGTATTGGAAAGTGATTGAAAAGTCCTGGTAAACAACAAACTAATCACCAGTTTTGCCTCCTGTGCCCTTAGCTTTAAAACCAGATCCTTTCAAACAACCGCAACCACCGTGTTTAAAACATGTTGTTTTGCTGGTCTGGTCTTATTTTGCAGCCATTTTGTCTCTTCCATTCATACACATTGCAGCAAACAAATGAAAGTTGTGAAATTCTCTTTGGAGCTTCACTCAGCAACTCAGCTGTTTGACGATGAGACTGACTTCTGGACGACATGTTGCTGCCTCATAATGATATTTTCAGGTCACCCAACACTGTCTTTAACTAAAAGCCGCAGCTGTGGAAGCCACCCCGTCCTTTCCGCACGCTGCCGCACCGGTCTGCTGTCAGCCAGGTGTTACGAAGTTACTCTCCTTACCTCGTCATCTCCCGGGTCCTGCAGTAGATCCGTGCCCCCGCTGGACTTGATCTCCGTCTGCGGTTTCCGGTCTGCTGAGGGACTGTGCGCTCCAGCGGACCTGCTGTCAGTCTCCGGGCTCCTGGCTTTCTGACCGCGGGATCCCCTCTGGCCAACGCTCAGGGCGTCAAAGTCTATGGTTTTACTCTCAAACGCGCCCTCAACGCTGCAAAATAAGCCGCCGTGTTTCTGCCGAGGCACCTGGTCTGCGGTGCCGGGTCGGGCGAGGTAAACCGGCAGGTCGCCTGCTGGCTTCTCCCACTTCCCCCTGCGCTCTGCCATGATGGAGCCCTGCTCTAATGATCGAGGTGGACGGTGAAGCTGGTGCTGGGCTGGTGTGTGTGTCGAGCTGTGAGGGAGCTGAGTTAAAGCCAGAGCTGCCACTGTAGTGGAGCATGACGCGAAGGTACAGTAGCACATGGTTTTCTGGCAGGGTCACACACACACATCTGACCTGGGCTCCCACACGGCTCCAGTTCTTCCTTTGAATTTGTAGTTTGGACGTATTACTGATGGGCTCAACCCCCAAAGAGTAGCAGGGTCTAAAGATCGTGTTTATTACTACTGTACCATTCAGTGAATCGATTAGCGCTGGGAAGCTTAGAACCATTCAAATGAAATGAACACAGGAGCATTTAGCCAGTTACACCACACAGCAAACCTCTAAAACTGAACTTTACTGAAAAGCAGGATCTGTTGTCCTCTCACATGGGCCTTTAACTGTGATCACTGACGCCAGCACAACTGAGACAGGATCCTGTCAGCAGCACGGGAGACAAGCAGCTTTCTGACAGCACATCTCAAACTGGGAGACTGCTGAGTCGAGAGGCAACAAAGGGAAACAGGAGTGAGCGTCGTCACTCTGCGAACAGGGATACGTGATATACTTGTTCCTTTAGAAACTATTTGAAACCACAAGGAGCCGTTGCTGCATATGATGAGTCTGTTTCCCCTCTGAGATGGAATCATCTGCTGGATTAGTATTAACATGTTTGTGCCACAGTCGGTGTTGGTGTGAGAGAGCAGACAATGAGAAAGTGTCAAGGTCAGTCACAGTTGGTCAGGTCTCATCTCACAGGTTTGTCGTCACTGCAGCCAAGTCTTTCTATTCTGCACTGACACCAAGAGAAAACTGCACAGGAAGCAAAGGAACGATCAAGGTCTGCACCCTGAAAAAACAGAGAGTGCTGTGAGTTTTTCTCAGAACTGAGGTAGACTAAAATATGATAAGTAGCTCTGTTGCCACACATTCTTTCCTAAATACGTCTGTCGCAGCTCCTGTGGCTCTGCCGGCATCAGGCGCAGCAGAAATTTTAGCTCACATGAATGTGATTAAAGCATCAAGGTTTGCGAGGATGAGCCTGCAAAAATGTCCTGCCTCTGAATGGCTGCTGCTGAGTCCACGTGTCTCATGCCTGTCTGTCTTCGTTACCCGTCCAGCTTAGATCTTCATGCTATGCAACCAGATCAGATGACTAGAAAATAATTCAATACCATGTGAGAGAACAAGGACGAGGAAAACACTGAAATACTTATACAAAGTGCGTTTGCCTGTGGTTGGGACAGAGCAGACGGGGAGGCAGCAGAACCATCAGCTCACACTGTCTGGCTTCCAATAGCTGCAAACCATCTTGTTGCTATAGTTGTTTGTCGCGTTCGAGTGCAGTCGAATTTTCCAGTGTCACATAACTCTCACTTATTGATGCTTTTAAAGCAATGGCAGCCACAGAACAGGAGGCAACTCCTCGTCGCTTTATTAAAAATGAATGTCGGTAGGGTGGCTGGCGAAACGAACATCCCACAAAAGACAATAGGTCTCATGCTGCCACTGGCCTTTAGGTAAGTGCATGTTCATTCAGGCTCGATGGAGTGACAGCACATAGGAGGGAGTTCGGCAGATTCTCGCCCAATAGTCTGGACGAATTTGGCACAAAAGGCCTTACAGCGAGTGAGACCTTGTCAGAAGTGGGTAAGTGGGCCAGTGCTCCAAAGGAAGTCAGCAGCAGTTAATATTCAGACGGTAAACAAGAAAGAATCAGTCTGACAGATTACAAGCTGATCCCGTGCTGGCTCACCTTTGCTGAAGGTGTCATGGGAACTGAACGTTTTCGCAAAACGCAAAAGGTGCACAGGAAATCAGAAACGCACCCAAAGCTTAGTGTGCGATTGTTAAAACAAACCAGCGAGCTGCCAGTCGCACGTTTCTAGGGAACATGAGTCACGGTGTTGCTAAGCAGCTGAACAGGCCAGACCGGCAGCTGCATCCGCTGCGATGCTTTGGCTGCCGACCAGCTGCTGTTGAAATAAGGTTAAGGGGCCTCGGAAGATGGCGCGACCCCACGCACAGTGGCAATGAAGAGAGAGAAAGTCTGCTTCGTCAGATCTCTTAGGCCACAACAAATATGTGAGTAAACAAAGTGAAAAATATGCAGCATTCAACGTAGACACGTCTGTTGATCAGTCGGTTTGTAGCTTTATTCTTCTGTTGGAATGAGCTTAGACCATTTCTCTACCCTCTGTGAGTGACCTGAGCCTGAGCAGGGAAAGGAGGACAGAGAGAAATCCTTTCATGGCAGATGCTAATCTACAGCACAAACCTGGCCTGACCCCAGTTCTTGTCTGGTCTGGCAAGGACAGTCACAGTAAAGCGAAAGGACAGACTGTTATCCTGGACTGACTCTGACTCTTCTGTCCAAAGCTATAAAAAAGCCCAGAATGCAGAAAAGCCTGTTGTGTATCAAGCCTGTGAGACAAGTGAAGCATTCACTGCTTCAGCGCAGGAAGGTCAGTCACACAAGAGCCCAGATCTCCGACAAGCTTCAACACGTCGCACTAAACTAACGAGGGCCATTATTGATCCTTAACAGCAGCTGCAGCAGCGCTGGTCATTTCTGTGTATTGATTATGAATGAAACACGTGCAGTGCACATCAGGTGGACGTGAAGCGCCTCCAACCAGTCACAGCTCAGAGCCTGTTCCTGAGCAACAGAACTCCATGAGCTGAGAACCATGAGAACACAGGGAACAACGATGTAATAATAAAATAGTACGAAAAGATACCCGTGACAAGAATAACACCTTCGGGTGGGCTCTGAAGGTCTACCGGTTGAAACGCAAAAAGAGAAGGGACATCACAACAACAGCATAAACAGGGACACACTTCAATGTTTCCAGGGAGCGAATGCACAAAACGCAACCAAACGGATGTGACTCACGCGGCTAGAAAGTCAAATAAATCCCAGTAGAGGTGTTGAATGAACAGGGACTCACTGTACTTTTCAGATAGTTCTGCTGTGTTGGACTAATTCTATTTCAAGTTTTTTCTCATTTTATCTTACTATAACTTAGGGAAACATTTATTTCATACTTCTACTGCTCCGACCAAAAACACCTGCAGTAGCGAAAAGAGACAACCTTCAAAGTCAAAGGCCATGGTCTTTTTTTAATTAATTTTTACAGCATTACTCAATTTTTTAGTTTAATTTACAATCTAGATGTGAGTGGGTGGGGGTTAAATTCTTACAGGAAGACAGAGTCAAATAAAAACCAAAATATATCTACTGTACATTACGCATAATATCAAAAAAAATAAAAATAAATATTAAAAAAGAAACACACACTTGGAGAAAAAGGGGAAAGTGCATTTAAGGCAACTGCTCGTTAGCTGAGTTTGCACAAAAACAGTCTCGGTTGTTGCCCTCGTTGAGTTAGAGTGAATGGAGGCGCGGAGAGAGGCCGCGCTAAGCCCAGAACGGAGCCGGAGACGGGCAGACGTGGCTCGTACGCCGGCTCAGCTACAGGGAACAGCCACAGTCCGCTTGTAAATATTGCAGGGACTGTGCAGCGTGAGATGACAGCGGGTGTAGTGTTGCGTTCACTTTCTCCTGTTTCATTGTGGGGTAGCAGACAAGTGTTTCGTAGGAGCAGCTGATTTGATTTCAGTTTCACTTAACTAATCTGAACTGAAACCAATGCAACTAGAAATAAACATACTTTGCAAACACTATGTAAAGTTTTATTGTTAAGTTGTGTGTTGTGAACCGGAAGTTGCTGAGGGGAAACCAGCACCCCCTGCTGGTCAACTCGAGCAACACGTTCAGACGGCAGTATTATAAATCCAGTGTGTGACCGAAGGCGGAAAACAAGAAAGGGCATTCATATATTATGTTATTCCACATTCATATTCCAACATTTGTTCTTTTAGAAGATTTTCACAGAAATAAAGTTCATCTCTGCAGCTGTCACCACAATAAAACCGAGCAATTTATACCCTCGTTTACAAACTGCCAAGTACTTCAACTGTTCAAGCTGCTTCAGAGTCAACCAAACTACTCACAGAAATTAAAGGGAGACTATGTGAAATAATTTGGACACATGTACATATCAACAAATGCATATATTACAGTACAGAATATGGAGGTTTGTTCAGTGGGAACTGTGACGAGAGCAGTAAAAAAAAAAAGAGAAGACCGCAGAGTAAAGGTCTTACAGTTGGATGCTTTTCATAAAAATTAAGAAGTGGCCCGAAGATTCCTGCTTGTTTTTCCTCTGGAGATCCAGACCGAGCGCAGCTGGATCAGATCTTCTCTTCTCTCGGGGCCTTCTCATGCGTCCGTTGAAGATGTGTCAACCTGAGTGTCCTGACCCCAGTTTAAATGTGTCCAGGTGTAACCTCTGGAGAGTCCGAGCACCATTCTGGGAACAGCGAGGTGAGGGCCAGCCGTGAGACACAGTGTCCCCAGAGTTCCTCAGCTCAACCCGACCTGAGACCTTTGCTGCTTCACGGTCGAATTGCCTGGTTTGGATTCACAGAGATGTTGCATTCGTCCCTTCAGGTGTGGAAAGTAAAGGAGCAGAAGACAAGCTGTGGTGCTTTGTTTGCTTCGCTGTCTGTTTACACTGGGGCTGTGGCTGAACTGTGGTGAACGACATATTACCCTGCATGGCAGAGACAACATTCCCCAGGCTTTGGTTTGGATTTGTCAAAGCGTGTGTGTGTGTGTGTGTGTGTGTGTTTGCATCCGCACGCGTCTGTATATGCTGCGTGTCCGTAAACAGTATGCATGTGAACGTTTGTGTCTCGCACCTGTTTGGTGACGTTCAGAGTCCACACACCGCTTTAAAAATCATCCTTAAATATGGGACCTCGCTAAAACGAAAGAATAAAATCTGCTGTGTGAATGTCCCACAGCCAACACAACAGACACGTCCAGCTTATACTGAGAGCAGTCACTGAGTTGAGACGAGAGGCCACCGACACACACTCTGTTCCATGCTTGTCCAGAAAATAAATAACACTGCAGTCACAAGCAAGATCCCAGCACTGACACAGCACCTGAGAGACAGAGACACAGACACGTTACCCTGCTGACAAAAGTCCACTATTAGAGAGACCAGCGAGTGGCGTTAATATCTCATCTACACTGAGTAGTGTAATAAGCAGGTTGATTTTTTTTAGGATCATTATGAATTTCTCACAATTGTGACTTCTTTCGCAGGATTCATATAAGTCAGACTTCTGAGACAAAACTTGAATTGTGCTCACTGCCTTTGTAGGAACCTCTGTCTGTCAGAAAGACATGAGTGGACCAGTGAGCTTGCGGTGAACGCACTGGAACGTTTAGCAGCTACGCCTCCAGATATCTTTCAGATGAGGGCATGAACCCAAAGAGAAGGTAAAGGAATGTTCGATGTCATGTGGCTAAAAACACACACTGGAAGAAACAGGCTGTAACAACAGAGATGCAGCTGCATTTAAGACAGGGGTGGGACGAGGGTTATTGATGGAACTGGTGACTTTCTGCTACAGTTTACAGGGAATTTGCACGTGAACTTTAAAAAGACGGGTTGCAGAGACATAAATGTTGAATATTTCTAAGCGAAGACAGGATGAAAGAAGTAACCGTGACAGCAGGAGACAGAGCAGACGACGGTCAAATCGTTTTTGCCTCTGTAAAGCATTGCGCCACCCAGTGGCCACAGTGTCGTTACTGCAGTTCATTTTCCAAACTTCAGATTTCTTGTTATTAACTTAAAGGCAGACGGGGAATTTGTGCAAGTTAAACTGTTTTAAATACAAGGTCAGAGTCAGGGAGTTTTAATAATGCAGCAGAAATGCACATCAAGGCCAATCCAGGAAGTTCAGCCGGAGCAGTTAACGTTTGACACATTGGAAGCTGCACAGATTTCAAAGCTTCTGCTCTGGCAGGAAATTATTTGACCGAGGTCCAGAAGCTGACGCTGGTCTGAGCTCTCGAATTGGAGGCCCACGCGAGGACTCACCTCTGCTACAGGACACGCCAGAGACTTCAAGGCCAAAGGATAAAGGCAAGAGAAAAGAACAAGAACAGAAACAAAAACTGGAGAGAAAGAGATGAAGAAGGGATAAAGAGGAAGAGAATTAGAGGAACACCAGGGATTTGTTAGTAACAATACAAACAGAAACAGGTTCACAAGTCCAATTATTCCAAAACCTTCAAACATTGAAGCTGGAAAACATTTTTTCACTAACGTGGCTCTTACTACCTTTTCTTCCAAGTCTTTAATCTGCCTCCTCTGGATTTCCGTCTTGTCTTCAAGGTCTCGAATTCTCTGCAAATATTCAAAGCGGAAAAAAGCGTTTGTTTCTCAGATTACACCAGGTCAGAGGAACGTAAGCTCTGCTTTCACTCGCTTCCCTCGGACATGGACAGACCTGGTGCGCCTGGTGCAGCAGCTCCATTCTCTCCTGGAGGATCTGGCAGTCGTACTCTCGGCTCTTCCTCAGCATCTGCCTCCTCAGTTTCTCCACCGCCGCCCGCAGCTCGTCCCTTTGAAGCTCATCCAGAGGCTCGCCGTACTTTATCACCTGGAGGGAGGAAACAGGCACGTCTGCTCATATTTCTGGTCTTGAATAGATATGTAGTAGTTGTATATACTTCCTATATTATCCGAGGCTCCAGCAGCCTGTTTCCTATAAACCTCTGTCTTTTGTGTTTGTAATCTCAAAGCCGCCACAGTCATAATATTTATCACATGAAAACCCTAAAACAAAACATGTGAACTGGTCAAGCAGCCTCCATGCAGACAGCACAGATTAGAGGGATTTGCATGATGAAGAAAGCATGTAAAAAAAAAACCGACACAAAAACACACAAGCCAAACCTGATCTAGTAAATGTGTTCTGAAACAAACCCAACCTTGTCCTGCTGCAGGGCGTTGTACAACGTTGCCTCCAACTCCTGGATTTGCTGTGGAGACGAAAACAGCTGTTAAAGCGGTTATAATTCTAAGCAAACCCCATAAAAACACTGGCCCATTAATACTGGTTTGTGGACATGCACTCACCATGTAGGCCTGGTCCAGGGCCTGCTTTCTGTAATCCAGCTCCTCTTCTAGATATCCTTTCTGTTTACAGAACATCTCCTGCAGCGAGCCAGGACGATAATCAGGCCAGAGACAGTGGTTAAACAAAAAACAAACATTTATCTATTATAAGCATCTCAACATCATTATATTTCACACACTTCACGTCATTTAAAACATATTTTCTTCCTGGGGTCTGTGTAGGATACATGATCACGTGATGACATCAGAGAATCCATTGGTTACAGATGGTTCTTTGATTAAATTACTGCATAAACTCAAATCCTGTGTGGGTTTGCTGTGACTCACCATCTCGATCTCCAGGTCCACCATCTTCTGGTGCAGCGCCGCCTCCGTCCCTTCGATCTGTTGGATCCACTGGAGGGCAACAAACAGCAAAGCTCCCGTCAGCAGCTCAGACTCTTTGGTGCGTCGGTTTGTATCGGGGTCTGAAATCTTACCTTTTCTGCGAGTGACAAAACGGTGCTAGCCTGAATAATGGCCACCTGCTCCTCGTTCCTCAAGTTCTGGACAAAAGGGAAGAGAGCTTCACTAATATTGTGTGTATTTCAACCTATTTTAGCCTTAGATGTGATAGGTTTGTATGAATTACCCCGTTATCTCCCAGGATGTCCAACAGCTTGATGAGATCTGGTATGCACACGTCCTACGGAAAACGCAGTCCAGTATCAACGACTGGCCCAGTATCGTGCACATGTGTTGCTTTTCGCCTCTTAACCTTCAGCTACAGACAAAACGGATGCTCTGCAGTCACTGACTCGTACCTTAACGCCTTCCTTCATACAGTAGATCTGCAGGGCGCTGACTCCCTCAGAGAAGGGATGCATCCTCAGGTGGTTGAACGGAGGCGACCTCCTCTCGCGCTCCTACGGCACCGGAAACATGACTCTTTAAAAAACGACGCGTTGCAAGCTAGCTCCTGTAGGCATCCGGTCCTCAAACGTGCGCTCAGTTAGATTCTAGTTTTGCAGAAATGTTCATTTTCATCTTGTAACTACTCTTGTAATACATCTCAGCACTCACCTCTAACTCCAGTATCCTGAACTCTAACAGCTCGTTCTGGTCCTTGGAGTCTTGCAGCTCCTGCTGCAGCCGACTGTGGTCTGACTCCACCTTTTCCACCTGGACACAGCCATCACACAGACTCTGTATTACACTTGACTACCCAAGAAGAAATGAACCACGACACAACTTGAATACGTGTTTCACGGCTGGAAAATCAATCTGTAAGTGAAGTCGAACCTTGTCTAATAGCTCCTGGTTCCTGCGTAAGAACAGTTGCTTCTCCTCCACCCACTTGGAATCCTGCCAGAGGCAAACACATGATGTTTGAAACCATGGGAACTCTGGCATGTAGAGCATCTCACTATAATAATGACCATTTGAAATAAAAGTTAAAAATCGTTGTAATAAATATGTTTCGACTGATCCAGTTGAATAATAGCTTGAATCCTCGTGCAGCACCCTGTTCAACCGCTTGGTGTCAGTGTTAGATAGAGGGAGAGATAAACGCTATGTGCTGTGTCCTACCTGTCCTTTCATGGTCAGTTCTTTCTCCAGGTCCTCTATTTTGGCCTTATACCTGAGGACGTCAGCGTGGAGCTGCTCGTGAGCCTGAAACACGAGCAAAACAGACAATCATTCAGGAGGGAAACATGAATCCATCCATTCATTTCATGCTCCTGTGAGGTTACAGCACTGCAGCAGTGTGACTATACAGTACAAGCATGATTTGTAAAGCGTGCTCCATTAACCAACCGCCTCAGACAGTTGTATCGATCACACTTCAAGCACAGGCATCAGGGCTGCGCTGTCTGTACCTTCGCCTCGATCTCAGCATCCAGTATGCCTCCTTTCTGTTCCTGCAGCAGGGCGTAGGCTCGCTGCAGGGCCTGGTACTCCCTGGTCAGCTGACGGAAACGCAGCTCCGACTCTTCGTTGGCTAGACCCTAGTTTGGCAAACACAGGTTAGCGTGTCACACAGCAAGAGGCTGGTTCAAAAAAAGCGAGATCAAAGGATCATCAAAGCAAGCTCTCACCTCTTCCAAGTCTTCATCTGGAGTAGCAGGAGTTCTGTCCATCCGGAACGAAGCCACTGACGACGTTTCCGAGTCCATGGACTCTTCATCATAACCAAAGAAGGTGTCTACTACGATGTGCCTCTGCAGAGTAGAGCGTTTCACGTCAGTACGTCTGATGGGAAGTCACTAGAAGCCGTTTCGTCTTGGACTCCACTGACGGCTTCTTGTTTTGACATTACTTTAATGTCAGGTGAACCTCCAGCCTTTTCACTTTACTTGCAGAGCTGCTGGGTTTTGTTCATGACCTTTAAGTTATAAATGAAAACATTCCGCTACACAAGAGCAGGAGCCGTTTGGTCTTTACAATATCTGGGTCCACTTTTGCGCCGTTTGTTAAAACCGAGAACTGAGATTGTCAGAAAAATAGTTTTTTGGTTTTACAAGACAATACGTTCTACCTTTATCGGCCTGGAACTTCTTTTATGCCTTTTCTTCCTCAGAAGTCTCTCTCGGTCCTGGAAGAAAACACAGTATCTGCATTGTTTTTAAAATAAAAGGAAAAGGAATCAAGCACTCTGCTCTGAAATAAACCCTAATATGTATATATCATCACGTATCAGTGTACATTTCAGACTAAAATATGCAAAACTTTATTGAACTAAACCACTAAACGAGTAAATCACCAAAAGGCAAAGAAGAAAAAACGCCTTGAACATGCTAATGCTAACATGTGCTCGTACCCTCGTCAGCTCGTCGATCATGCTTTGCTGCTCCAAGACTTGGAGCTTAAGAAAAGCTATTTCCTGGTCATCGTGAGCTTGGTCCAGGTCATTTAAAGACTTGAGCTTCTTTAACGGCGGATGAGAGCCGATCTTATCCTTCTGCAGGGGCACAACACACAGACCTCACGTGATCCATCTGCCCTGCATCAGAGCAAAGCATATGCGACGCTAAAGGGACTTTATACCGACCATCTCCAGGTTCTCCTTGGCCATGATCCGGAGTTTCTCCTCCAGCTTCTGGATAGTTTGAGTCAGATCGTCATTCCTCTTGTTCAGCAGCTTGTTCTTGTCGAGCAGGGGCTTGCACTGCTTCTCCGCCTCTCGAACTCGCTTCAGCTGATGAGCACAAGTGTGAAGTGAGGAAGTTGAAAAACAAAACTCAGACCAGTAGAAAACGATTATGACTAATACCAGTTCATTCCTCTCGTCGACCAGCAGTGAGTTGCGGTCCTCCAGCTTGCGGATAGTTGAGTTGAGCTCGGCAATGCGCCTCTGGTTCCTCCTCAGGTCCTGAAAAAAACAATACTGTGTCACTTCTACTCATTAAAGGCGCAAATCAGTGATGATGTGAGCGTCTTCCTCTCTCCTTACCGGGCTGCCACAGTGCTCCGCTCCGTCTCCAACTCTGCCTGGAATCTCTCTTTTCGGGCTTCCCAGGCCGCACTCAGCCTCCTTGACTAGGAAGAGCTGTTCATCCAGCGCGTCCTTCTGAAGCTGCAGCTTTTGTAAGAAACCTGCTGTTGACTCCATTTCCTTCTCCAGAGCGAAGATGGTGCGGTCTTTAGTTTTGATTTCATCCACCTAGAACGAAGGCGAAAGACACAGTGGTGCAGTGAGCCAACCTTGATCCTGATACACGGCCCTTCACACACAGTGTTCGCTGTTGTTGCGTGTACCAGTCTGCGGATGTCTCTCTCACAGTCCCACTTGATCTTGGAGATCTGCTCCTGGTGCTGCTGGTGCTCCACCCGCAGGTCGCCGGCCTTCATCTTGTCGGCCTGGATCATGTTGCTGAGAGCTTCGTCGGTCTGTTTCTTAGCACTTTTCAGCTCGGCTATCTCCTGCAGGAGCTTCACTCTCTCCTGGTCAAAGAAGCGACGCGCCTCCTCTTTGGCTTCCAGCGTCAGAGCCGTGCGCACCTGACAAGCAATGGGAGGAAGAGGAAGGCCGTTGGCAAGATGCGACACTACGTCAGCAGATAGATGAAGGTACACGCGTAGCCTCACCTTTTCTCCGCTGCCATCTCGAATGGCGCTCAGTGCAGCTTTGAGCCGCTGGTTCTCCTGGTCTTTGATTTTGGCGTGGCGGGCCAGCTCCTGCTCGTGCTGCCGCGTCAGGTTTTCCCTGAGAGCCTGGAGCTCCTTTTGCTTTTCCTCGTGCCACTTGGCGCGCTGCTCCGTTACCGTGGCAGTGTAACGATGCTGCTCCTGCTCCCGCACCCGCTTCACCTCCTGCACCTTGTCGCGCTCCAGCTTGCTCACCTGAGAGAAGAACATGCAACACGAAGTAGATGGTTAGTTTTAAACCCAACGGCTCTGCAGTATTTTTAACATTTGGAGTCAGCCCTACTCTAGTGGTCACACGCTACGAGTTCACCCTCTGGACTTGCTGTCAGACTCGTACATATCTCATCACGTCAAGTCTGTGGCAGGTCACTAGGTCACGAGGGGATGAAATGCACAAAGATAAAGCTTCAGGCTGCTTGACAGCACAGTTTCCTTGGACGCGGGCTGAAATTTCTGACCTTGTGACCCATTTCCAATCAGACTGCAGTAAATGTATGTCTGTACAGAAACTGTACCTTGCATTTTTCTTGGTGTAGCTCTATCTGAATGTCAGTCAGCTTGGACCTGAGATCTTCATTGGCTGCCTGCAGGGCAGAGATGAGCGCTTCGGGCTTCTCGCCCTTCGCACGCCCCTTCTTGGCCATCGAGTCGAATACTAGAGAAGCTCTTCTAATGCTTTCATTGAGACTTCACAGTAACTTTCCAAGGTCCCACAGTTTCCAGATCCTCTTCTTCCTCATTATCCTATTAAACAAAAGGGCTTTAAGGATGAAGAGAAACAAAGAGAAACAGACTGAGACACAGTAAAGACTGAAGACGCAGCAAAGTGTGTAAACTTTAATTTAGCATTTTCTAGTATCGTTTACTCGCTGCAGTTGAAACACACGTCAGAGTGTTTTAGAGTCGAGGTTAATTCTTCCTCATTTACTATTTGCCTTTTCTTGATGCTGAAAGCCAACGAGCCCGATTCACACGGTGTTTAACCCTAATAGTGATACGTCACGTCAGGGAGGTTTCAATGTGAGCAGGAAAGTGGAAGACAATACTGTACCTGCACATTTACACAGACTGTAACGTTTTTACATGTGAGATCAAGGTCTAAACTAGTTCTACATACTGTAGTGCTGACTATCACCCATAGTCAGGACAGACAGAACAGACTGCGACTAACGGTGACTCCTGTGATACAGTAGATCCTTATCAATTTACTATAAAGTACCCAAAGGAGTTTTATGTCATTCATTAATTACAGGGGAAAAGCAGTTTTAATGTGTTTTAAATTTTAATAGGCACATAGTGAAAGATTCAAGTTGATATCCTGGTAAAGAACAATTTCTAGGAAATGAAGAGAAACATGTGACAGCACATTCAGAATGTAGGACTATTACAGCTACTGGAGTATGACACGAAGAGTTCATCCCTCCCGAGAAGTCGTCTTCAAACCTCCTCATAAAACCTCTTTCCTAAAAGCCAGAAAATCAGAACCTATGTAAAAGCAGCAGCACGATTCCATGCGATGGTAAAAAAAACACTGTGATTCAATAATTTCAGATGCTTTATTTGCTCTGTAGAATAAATGATCATAACAATCTAACAATCAGTTAGAATTTCCTCAGTGCGCTTGTGATCAGCTAAAGTGCACATGAACATGCACATGCAAACCATCACGCATCGCCATGGTGACTTAGGAGGAGTTGGATGGTGTCTGTTATAATCTGGGAAGGATGACATAACATAGACTAAAAAGATTTTGAGATGCAGATTAGCCATAAAGCCGTCGTTATCACTTTTAGTCCACGTGGGCTTTTAATTCTGCGTTACGCGTTACGTGGTGCAAATAAAGGATGTCCAGGAAACTCCAACTTCAAACATTACATCATGCCTAATAATCACTGTAGCGTACATCCAGCATGTTTACACTCTGGATTTGTTGCTGCGATTGTTTTGTTCAGCACAACCACGTGTAAAGGAGCTTTTATGTCGGGACATCAAGTGCTCAGCCTCAGAATTAGTTTGGCTTAGATGTAAGTGATGTAAAACAGCACAACTTGTGGTGTTTTGAAAAACAAATTATATATTTTTTTGTAAATCTGTTTTTAAAATTCATGGTTGTTCATGGTTATAGTATAACCTATAATATAAGTTATAATTTATAATATAATATGTTTTCTAAAACAGGAGATTTAGTTTGGTGAAAGCGTCCTAAATTTGATGCTGTGATGATGATCTTGCTCAGGGAAACTGTGACCAGTGATCCACTGCTCGACACCACGAGACGGTTCATAATAAGCACAGTAAATGTCACCAAGCCCACCACAAAATGCACCTTTTATGTATTATTTCTGTTATTGTTTTTCATAACATTATTGCTCAACAGTAGTTCTCATGATGACTCACTGATAATTCATGCAAAGCAAACCTCAACTCACCGTGACGACTAATACTGCATTAACCTACAAACCGGGCTCAGCTCTGAAGGCCCAGACTATGAGCTCGATACGAGTCAGTCTGATTACTGTCATATTACATTTTCAGACTGGGAAATAATCCACACACAGGAATTTAGGGGAAAACACGGGGACATGCACCGGATGTTGGCATTTTCATCTCACTTTGCTCTGGGAGCAGCGTATTATGTGAGTATTGCCACAGAGACAGTTCACATCAGGGATCTCGGTGATTTCTGTTTCCCAGAATATCTGAGGAGTGTCCTGATCGCTCAGCTCACACAGTGTGTGGGAACAGCTTTAATATTTAAACACAGGCATCAGGGGGAGATTTCTGCTATGATCAGATACTCTTAAATAAAGGTTGTTCAGACAACTGCTAAATACCGTACACAGTGTTTTTCAAAGTCTCCATCGCACTCTTTCAATGGTGAAAGACTGAAACGTTGGAGCATTCATCCAAACTGAACAAGCAATAATAAAATAGATAAAACAGGCCCCAAGGAGAGGAATGGCCCATTTTCCATGTCTGTGCACTGACTGCCAGCACTGCATGCATGTATGCCAGTGCTGGTGCAGTAAATACTACAGCACACTGGCACCATGACCCACTTTTGACTCCGCAGACATCGGAACAGAAACAGAGCCTCACTAAGATCAGTCTGCTGGTGTGATCTTCCTGTGAGACTGCAGATGAACAGAAGGTCTTGTTTTGCCACAAACGTTCAGAGAAGTTCTACTCACTGTAAAATGGTTAGTTCATATTAATTTGGAACGTTATGTGGGTTCAGATTAAATATTTGCCTTCCTTCCTCCATTCTCATGAGCTGAAAGCATATTTTGTTTTCCCTTTCCAATTTAAAAATCTTTCAACCTACAGCCAAGATTTGTCCATCAGGACCCTTCATCTGTCATTTGCCACCGAGCCAAAACTCAGCAAACCAGATTCTGCTGTGGGTTAGACAGGATTAAGACCTTGGCAGCCTTTGGGTTCATACTGGATTGAGTTTGCAATTCTGTGAGCAGCAGAAATATTTAATACCTGGAAAGTGAAGCAGCTAACAAGGTGTTTGTCCAAACGCACAATTCAAACAGAAACAGCGTTTTGTTCCTGTTCCGACAGTTTGACATTAACAATTGCGGCTGCAGGTGACTTTTACTTTGTTGGATTCCACCTGGTCAAATACCAGATTCTAGGAGGGAAGTCCAAAGAGAAAGCGTCTCTTTATAAGTAATTATCTTAGATGCTTAAATACTCATTCACACATGAGGTGTGGATTCAAGCTCAGCAACAGCAGCTCTAGAGACACAGAGTCCATGTGCTGCTAAACTGCGACCAGCTGTCTGTCTGGACCGTGTTTCCTTTTCCTAATCCAGGTTATGCAACTGAGTCAGCAAAACGTAGCTGAGCAGATGCCAGCGGTGCTCTAACGAGCAACTTAAGTTTAAATCAGTCTGTGATGTGTTGTGACGTAAGTGGGTTCGATGTGTGGGTTGACTGTTGAGTCCAGCAGCAATCTACTCCTTGTTTGTGGATTATGTTATCTTCCAGCCTAACAGACTTTTATATCCATCTGTCCGAGGTCAAAGCACCAACCATGTGTATCAAACGTGCATCAAAATGGTCTGGGTTCACATCTGCTGCACGCGCTGGATCGCATGTCAACCTATTCACCATGTCTTCCTCTTCAGCCTACAGCTGAAACTCAACAGCCAAAGATGTAAATGCTGCAATAATACAGAATACAGGAGCCCAGTACTGTCTCCACTCACACCGGCGTATAAGGCCTTGCATAGACATCTTTGATTTACTGGCTGCTGTAATTAAATCTATAAACTATTTCCTTGTGGGCAGACACTAACCTACATCTGTGCTGGCCCTAAAACAGCCCAACAGGCGTGATGAACGTAAACCAGGCCAGTGTAAGAGCCAGAGGCCGCTGCAGGCTACAAACTGACCGTGTCTCAGTCTGGAGGCCCTGTCACTGTAAGAGAGACGACAGCCTGTAAAACCTGAAGACTTCTCCGTCAGAAGAGCGAATGCGCGCCACACAGAGTCAAACTGAGCGAAATTACGCGCAGAGCAGGAGCCACCGAGCATCTGGCTCTACCTGAAGCACGAGCATCGGCAGCTGGACGCTTCGCTGCGCCTGAGCGAAGCCTACGCGCTGGGAACAACCGGCTCAAGCTGCTCGACGCATCGTGAGCATCCGTCGTGTGCAGCGCGGCCCTGAAAGCAGCGACGCCAGCGGGCACAGGCTCGGTCCGCGTCATCCGTGAAGGCCGAGCTCTGCGACTTCAGCGCGCACGCAGCCTCCACGGCCAAACGAGGCGCGTGCGCTTTTGCTTCATCACACGCGCGATATAGCGCTTCAGAGCATAAAACATAAACTGTCCTCATCTCTGCTCAGATGTTGAGCTGATCGACCTGAGTAAAGCGAAAGGGCCGCTAGTCCCAGCAACTCCCGCTTCACACGACGCTAAACCTCATCATTTGCGCACAGGCGCGTCCACTTACCTAATAATCCATGCTCGTCGTGCGTGAAGTCGCATCCATGGCACACTGCGTGGATTTTTATGTCTAGAAATCAGTCGCCCCCTCTTCGCTGCGAGCTCAGCATCAGCAGCAGCTCCTACAATGAAGAAGTGATGGCCGGTGGTGATGATGATGCTGGAGCCCCGCCCTCTCTCCGTGCAGCCAGAATGAGCTCACTGGTTTCCAGCTCGGCCGGGCCAGTACCGCTGCAGTCCACCAGCTGGCCCCCAGCATGGCGAGCAGCCCCCGGCCTTCCTGGAGCTGCTGTGACACATGGGACAGGTTGGAAACTACACAAAGAGAAATAAACCCCCTTCAGCTTCACGTGGAAAAGAAAGGACAACTGCGAACGAGCCTATGAACAGGGAATCAAGACGCATAACGTCTTCACTGAATAAGTAGCTGGACATTACACTGTCCGGCCTTGTTTTGCAATGAGCTGCAGTGCGCAGAGTGAGATGAGGCGCCACCTAGAGGTCGGTAGCAGCAGCTGCACAGTACCACGTTTAAGAGACGGGTTTTAACTTTGGGCTTCATCTGTGTCCCACCACAGTCAGCTGCTACAAACCAAACTAACTTTACATGGTCCCTCAGCTCAGAATGAAACCGCTTCAGTCACGTTTAGGTGCATTGAGTAAGAGAACAGTAAGAAGAAACTGGCCTTGGATCCAGGCCACCCTGCTCAAGTGCGTGTGGAAAAGTCCAGCAGGGTCGTTTGTAGTTATATGTAACACAAATTAGAAAATTCAGAAAAGCTAAAAGTGGCAAAGAATGTCATCACACAGAGGTTTTTCCATGTACAGGGACATTAAACCAAATATACGCCGTTACTCTGACACAGGTGATACTTTATTTTTTTAGCTTAGTGGAAATTCTGAAGGTGTGAGGCGAGTGTTTGTTGAAGAATTAGCGAAGACACAAGACATTCTATGAAAAGACACTGTTTATTGACTCGCTTGTTTGCAGTCCAGTAGAAGGAGCTCACAACGTAACAACAGTGGAATAATTTAAAAACTATATAAATAAAAGTGGATCTGGACACGATTTGCACAAACGCACTGTAATGTCTGTTGGATTTGAAACCGAAAACGCATTAGATGTAAATAAAGAATTAAACCAAAGAATGTGAGAACAGCTTTAATCCCAGGGTTGTTCGCTAAGAAAATACAACGCAAGTCAAAATGTGTAAATAAATTGTAACTTGAATATTTTCAATCCCTGTGTTGCCACTATGAGATAAATCGCTTGGTGTTTTGTTTACAATAACAGAGGATGGATTGTTTTAATCAGACTTAAAATCTTGGGCCGGAAACATCTTTTCATACCACTGACATTAATTACTGGTCCATTTAGGTAGAATTTATAATTCAGTGTAGTGCAAAGTTTACAACTGGGTTCAATAGACTTTCTTACAAACACTGATACTTACTTTGGGTTGTTGCCATTTCTCACAAAGAATAAATGTTTAATTTGTTTTTAAGAACTGTGCGCTGGAAATTAAAAAAAAATCTAATTTACATGAGAGTAAAAATTAAAGCACTGATGTGTGTATGAAATCTGAGCACTTTGGGAAACCGAGACTGATCTGATAAGGCTTTGTTTTCACCCTTTTAATTGCACATTTATATTCTTTATCTTAATTCAGTTGGACATGTGGCAGAGAACTGGCTCCGCTAAAAAGAAAAACAGATTCTGTTCAGCCAGATCCCAGGTCTAGGAAAGTAAAGCATTAAGGCACGTTGGAGTGTCTGTCGGTGTGTGAGCTTGCTTGTTTCAGCTGTGGATCAAACTTCAGTCCACTTCCGTCAGGCCACAGGGTCTCCTGAACTCTTGTCCTCGCTCATGAAACCACTTATTTGACACTAACGAAACAGAGGAAAATAATTTAATCGTTTATCCAGCTAAATAATTACAACAAGACAGGAACTGCCCATGTCAACATCCTGTAAAGAATATTATGACTAATGCAGGTCAGCTTTACCTATAATTAAATATCTACTGTATTAATAAACTGTTAGTTTCTTTTATTATTTCTTCTACAGAAACAGAGCCACCTAAGGCTGCTGCCATTTCTGAATTATTCAGATGATCCCATATTTGCAGCAACCATAAACATCTGTTCATGCAGTTCTACGTCCTTTTCTAATCTCACTGTATGAATATTATCCGTCTGATCGTTAACTCACCCCATTTACTTCCAACTAAGACTGGACAGGCTGCGTGTCTGGTCCTGTAGTCGCCTTCTCCGCTCCTGAACAGATTATACCAGAACACTGCTGTTCCCTGAAATTGAAATAATGCAGGAACATTTCAGGTAAGTCAGCAGCAAACCTACAGTATATTTACCACCTAGTACTGGGAGGAAAGGGTCTGCATATGTTGAGAAAAAGTCTGTGAGTGTGAGATACTCTAACATCATCAGCTGTTTTTATTGGCCAACAAAAACAGTGTAGCTCTCACCTTTTTGGGCCGGATCGCTGCTCCAAAGTCAGGGAAGACCGTGGCACCTCCCGCCTCAACGTCGCTCATCTGCAGAAGAAGGAACACACAGCATCATCATTTACAGTGGTTAGAACATGTGGACCATTAGCAGCATAGACTGGCCACGAAAGGTGATCTCAAGAAACTGAAAAGTCCAAGTAAAGGCAGCAATGTTTAAATAACTGGATGCACCACGTGTGGCAGCAAAACACCAAGCAACCGCTTCCCTGTCTACAGCAGCAAATGTACATAAAGAGAAATAAATGCCCTTCAATTATAGGACAACGTCACTGTAAACGAGCCTAATAACAGGGAATTAAGATTCATAACGTCTTCATTGCATAACTAGCTGGACATTAGACGGTCTGATCTGGTTTTGCAACGCGCATTGAGTGAGATGAGGCGCCACCTAGAGGTCGGTAGCAGCAGCTGCACAGTACCACGTTTAACATGACCCATAACATGGGAAAGTGAAGATTTAAGAGACGGGTTTTAACTTAGGGCTTTATCTGAGTCCCATTCACCACAGTCAGCTGCTACAAACCAAACTAACTTTACATGGTCCCTCAGCTCAGAATGAAACCGCTTCAGTCACGTTTAGGTGCATTGAGTGAGAGAACAGCAAGAAGAAACTGGCCTTGGATGAAAGTTTAAATAACTGGACGAACCACGTGTTCAACCGCTTCCCTGTCTATAGCAGTAGATGTCGGGGTCTGAAAGTTTACTGTCCCTGCTTATGTTTCTGGATGGAAAAATAAATGACAGATAATGTGAGGGTGGCTGTCTCCAAGATGAATCAGCTTAGAAGACGTGTTTATTTAGATTTGAGATTCAGGTTAGAATCGGTTCACATTCACGACTAAGTCATGCAGAAAAGTGTAGCTCAATAATCTACTAAAGCACTTAAACATCATGCATAAGAGTGAAAACTGTGCTTCAGTCTATTGGTCAAAGTCAAAGATTACAGGAAAAAAGGCCATTCAACTACACGTCCCCATCAAAGAAGGAGCTTCATCTATTTCTGGATCCAACCCAGTGTTAGCAGTGGAAAAATGTAAAGGTGCAGCATCTAAAATCAACAGGTTAATGGGGATGGTTAACATAACTCTCCACAATATGTACCGGAACTGATTGACAGAATAAGTTAATGATTAGATGTTGACCCAACACAGATTCTCAGTCATTCAGGAGATTTTTCCCAACGGCCAATGAGTCAATCGCTATCAAAGTCAATCAATCCAAGTCCAAGATTGAGCCAGAGCTTATGTGTGTGCTCATGAAGCTCAAACGGGAGCAGGGTTGGAGCGCAGTTCAGGCGACACCCTTCATTCAGCGGAGCCCGGACACACATACTTACGTAGTTCAAAAAAGTCGCCACGCGATTCCCAGTGCCTAACCTTTTGAAAGCATCAGGTTCATCTTTCTATAAAGATAAAATTCAAAGGTGAAAACACACGAGGTGAGCACAGTACTTACATAGTTTAGGAAGGTAGCAAGTCTATTTCCATCAACCTTGAGATTGCTGTCAAAAGGACGCTGCAACAGATGTGTATATGTTTAACCCAACACTGAAAACACTGATCCTCCGCTCACTAAGAGAACTGCTACACTCACATCGAACAAAATCTACTCTGCTACGTTATGATACTAACACAAACCAGGAACCATTCCAGAGAAGGTGATTGATGCCTTTATACCTTGTAATAAAAGTCCAGCCTGAACACACCAGGTTTCACACAAACATGCAAACTTACCCTAGAGAAGTCGAAATGTGGCTCATACTGTCCTCCAACTCCATAGTTAGCAACCTGGTCAGTGAGTAACAAAGGCCGTTTATATGCAGCAGTATAAGAACCGCATATCTACAGTACGTGTGTTTTAATACTATGGTTTAAAAAAGCTGTTATCCTGAGACACTGACATTTCTAGAAAGGTTCACTGATGTTGACTGGCTTCAATTTTGTTCACTCTGGTTTGTTTGGACAAGAAATGTCAGCGGCAGAGTGAGAAAGTTTGATTTTAGTTGCCTGACATCTCTCTCTAAAGGTCAGACTATAAAACATAGTTTCTATCTAGAACAGAAAGCTTCCCCTTTAAGGCTTTATGTATTCAGATTACAAATGCAAAACGGATTGTCCATCTTCTGTGTAATATCCACCTCTGCAGTAACAGTGTGTTGAATTACCTGTAGTAACTCTGCAGTGTCGACTGTGAGGCCGGTGATGTCTTGTATTCTATGATTGACTCTTTCAATGACGGGGTCCTCTTCTTCATCCAGCCATGCACTGGAAAACCAAAAGGTTGTTTGTGCATAAACATGTAACACAAAGTACACGTGCAAACAAACAATCGCGGCTTTTTCTCAAGTCGACCTGAAAGTCTGTAAAAGGCAACTACACAAAATATCCAATTCAAAATTCAAAATCATGCCTGTAAACATAACGACTGAAATCCATTAGATCCGACACAGCAAACTGGTCTCCTGCTTTTCTGACCGACCTTTTTGAAACCCTGTAGTTGGCGGTGGTCAGGACACCGGTTTTGGGATCACGGACTGTAGCTCTGGCCAGCTGATAAACAAAACAATGTACACAGATGACATTTGTACATTGTTCTTCAAACCGTGTGAATAACTGAGTATTTTCTTGCTTCGTCTCACCCTGGGTTTAGCCAGCTCCTTGATTTTCTCAATCTCCTCGTGCGAAAGCATTTCCAGGTAGCGTACGATGTGCGGGCTGTCCCACTCATCCTCCTCCTTCATGGGCTTCAGCAGCAGGCGAGGGTTCCTCTTACCATCCTGGTACCGGCAGAACAAACGACTGCGCCGCGCTTCGGTCTGGTAAAATGCAGAATGAGCAGAGGTAAGGACTCGTCTGAATTTAACCAGCATGACGAGAAGACGTGAAGGATTATTGGTTAGATGAAACTCAAACTACCTACAGTAGTAGTACGTCCTGCCTTACTCTGTAGGTCTTTACTCTTTTCTTCGTGTCTCACCATTTGAATTCCCTCTCCTCTGCAAAGGGCCTCGTAGGCCTCCCTCTCTGGGAGATGGTCTTTAGGTCTCGTGTAGGTACCCAGCTGGATGGGCTCCTCAGAAGCAGGCTGGTAGGCCTGGTTCTGCTCATTGAGCTGCTTGAACAGTAAAGTCTCAAAGTACCGGAGGTTTCCTCCTGCCCTCTGGTGGCTGGGGTCTGTCAATACAAGCAAATAAATGCTTGTTACTGGATGGAGTACAAACTGATGAGAGGCAGTTGCTGCATTAAAACAGTTTTTTGTTTGCATTCGTTCAACAGAACATAGGAGCTTCATGTTCACTCAGAGAAATGTTTTAATGCATCTCTGACAGAGGCCATCCTGCGTAATGAATACTTTGCAAAACTTCTGTTACAGGAATATTTTTAACAATTTTATATTATTATATGTGTTCTTCTCCTGTGGTTAATGTTGGCCTTAAGTTAGAGAGTTAAAACACCAGCTAAGCCTCATTTCACTTGACATGTAAATAAAGATACCACAGTTCCAAAAAGACGGCCTGCGGCTGTCAATGCAGCCCTGATACCACAACTGAAATAACAGTTTCAAACCACCAGACATTACTCTACATGGACTACACCCTTCTGCTGCAGCAAGGACACAGTGCCACTGCAGAAGTAGAGGTTGGACTGTGGTGATTAGTAGAACTGAATTTAGGCAACCTGTAATTTTTACCGCTCTGTGGCTGTATTAAAAAGTGAAATTAAACATTAAGTTGCTATTCTCCCTGCACACTTGGTACGAGGGCCCCTTACCAGTAGCCACCAGGCGGCGTGTCAGCTCGATGGCTCGAGGCAGGTCTCCCATTTGGTACACGGAGTAGCTGAGGTAGTCCAAAATGTCCACCTTGGACGTCACAGCGTCCTCCCCAGCATCCAGCTGCTTCAAGGCCTGCTGCATCCACAGCACGGCGTGGTAGTAGTCGGCGTCGTTGTACGCCGTCTTCCCCATGTCGAAGCAGTCGTCCACTGTCAGCATGACGTTGGAGTGGATGCCTGCGAGGAGACTCCATTGAATGCCTCAAAGTTTGGGCTTAAATTTCTAAATATTACGTCCATTCCTAGTTTTGCACTTCAAACCTGCACATGATCAACCAACTGTGTAGCTTATATGATCACATTTTAAAATCAACTCATGAAATAAAGAGGAGCTCTAACACTAATTAATCCTGAATCCAGTTCCAAAGCTTTAAATATAACTTCGGTCCTACTGGAACCCAAGAGTGACTCAAACCAAAAGACGAAAAAAGACATGACCTCATTTAACAGATATCCACTGAGGCCGTTGATCCGAGTATAAACACACAGTTCAAGTTTATTACAGCAAAGCGAAAAGCTAAACATACACGCTACTCTACACCCAAACTAAGCGCAAGCTCTTAGTTCACCTGGCAGCTTTCCTCTGGAGAAGGCCTCAGAATCCAGTTGATACGTGTCCTGGAGACGCATCAGCGCCCGGGCTGCACCCGTCTCATCCTCCTGATCTGGGAAGTACTGTCGATGTACAGACATGTTGGAAATGAACCCTGGAGGAAGAAACGAGGACGCTTACGTTAATAAAGCAACAAGTAAGAGAAAAATGAATGAAATAAACCCGAAGTAAAACCCAGCACGTTGATGTTCAGCTCGTACACAGGGTTACGTTGTGACCTTAGAAGCTGTGACTATACACACGGAGGTCAACTTGCATCAAACACGTTTTTATGCTTTTTTGTTCAACTTGCTTCATTAACACTGTATTGGATGGAACAGAGATATGGCGAAAGGTAAAAATAGTGTTTCCAACAGACTGTTTATAAGGTTTACACCCACTCTCTCTCTCTCTCTCTCTCCAACTGCCACGTATTCACTTGTGTAACACATACGCTTATTTCATCTGCTTCACACAGATATGAAATGAAGTCTAAACATGAAAACACTTTTAGGTCCAAGCGCGCACACACACACACACAAGGCTGAATATGCAGAGATGAGGAACAGCTGCAGCGCTGACATGGAAGCCTGTGTTCTCCCTCAGCACGGCAGAGATTTCCACTCTGCAGTCAAATCTGTAATCGCTCTGCTCACATCCGCTGTGAAAAGCCCCACAGAGAAAGCCGTGAATGCTTCCCTTCAGACAGATTATAGGACGTGAAATGTTATTTCGAGGCGGAATGAATCCAAACAGTGTCAGTAGGATGTTAAAAGCCAAGGCTGGTGCATATTTGGCAAAAAAAGCATCAAATTAAGCTTAAAAACTAAAACATTCTAGAAGGATCACTAAGAAATGCAGACAAATGACGAAACAGCGTTAAGCTGCAGAACTTGTCTCGTGTTTTGTTCCCCTCGTTGTGTTTGGTGGGCTTCCTTACCATCCGCAGGGTTCTGAAGCACCAGGCTCTCCAGTTCAGACCACTCTGTGTTGAGCCTTTTCATCAGTTTGTAGGCGTTTACTGGGTGGGCGAGGTAGCCCTCAGGGTCGGAGGTGGACACTTTGGTCAGAGCATCCAGCTTCGTGGCCCAGCTGAAAGACAGACACACAAAATGCTCCTGGTAGATGTATGTTATAGTATCTGTAGTAGCACCACATAGAACACGCCCTGCAGTCTTGATTTCGTTGTACAATGCTTGAGTTCGATTGCTAAAAGGTCGCAGGGTCCAGAATGTACCTTTTGACCGCAGCCAGTTTGGACTCCTCTGCTTTTATGTACTCCCTCAGGGAGTGGACCAGCTCCTTCTCTGTGTAGAGTAGGTCTGTCATTTGGCCTGAAGAAAGAGGCAAACAAATGAAAGGCCGATAATAAAGCTGAGTCCAAAACGAAGCTCGGTGTTTCAGGTACAGAAGAGAAGAACAACTTTATTTATTTATCAAATAAAGTCAAGAGAAAGTTCTAGTAGTGACTAAAATAAAATTGTTCTTTGCTCTGAAAACTTATAAAACGCTTGGGCTGAGGTCAAAATAAATCTTTATCCACCAGCTGTGATTGTATAGAATTACTCAGCATAACTGCAGGGAAGCCTACATTTATGGGGCTTTGAGGGTATAGCTGGGGTGAAGTGTGAAGAGGAAACCATCCCATGGAAATGCTCATCCGTAATTAATGCACAGTGGCTGCCAGGGAAGAGGCAGCTCCTCCATAATGGAGCAGCCAACAGCCATATATCCACCTGATCGAAGCACCATTTAGCTGATGAGACGAGCCTGTTGACTGACAGCCTGTGACTCTAATCTCCATTTATATACCAGATGAAACAAGACAACTGCACAGAAGCCAAACAAACACTTGCACGGTGGCTGTTTACGTTTTCTTTTGATGTGGAATCGTAGCTTGGCCTGTTGGACGCATATGAGAGCTACACATAAAACTGCCTTTTTACTGCCTTTCATTTCCTCCATTTAAATCTTTTTTACATCAAAGAAAACTGAAAAAACTTTCAAAACACATTTTCTCTACAAGCACATGTTCTAGTTCATATTTTCACAGAAAGCAACAATATTGGATGTAATTTTCTAAGCAGTACAACATTAAGTTTAGACAGTATTTGCAGCTGAAGATGCAGAAAACATTTTCCTCCGTGACTTGAAATCTTGAACAAAGATATAAAAGGTGATGCACCTACAGAGCAAAATCACAGTTTGCATTGATAAATAATGATGCTAATACAGTAAATTCAATACAAGATGTTAACTTAGTTGAATTCTTTTTTCAAGGCACCACTCTTTTCTAAATATACAGCAGAAAACCTCTAACACACAAAAAAAAGTCAGCTTTAATCGAATGAATGACGAGGAGAAAAACTTCACACAGATCGTGACACGTACCTATCGAGGTAAAGACCTCGGCCTGAGTGATCCAGCAGCAGCAGCAGAGGAGCAGAGCCCAGGAGGCGAAGGACTGGGACTTTCTCATTGTGTCTCCTTCAATAAGCTGAAAACGCGACAAACAGTTCCACAGTCAAGTCAAAGACTGATAACTACATCATGCCTTGCAATTCACTGCGGATCTGAACAGTCATAAAGGTTAAGAAGCGGCAAATAAAGCTGCATTTTGAGCATCATACCAAACGTGTTTCTGGAACGAAAACAGTTTTCTGACCCAAATTCCTTAACATTCAGTTTTAGCAGTTATACCTGTTTTACTTTTACATTTCGTTACCTGTTGGTTTGGAACGTGAAACGCTTCACCCAGAAGGGTCTTCTCTGTGGGGCACAAGAACTGCAGAGCTGTCCTAACTTGTTGGAAATTGTCAGCAGCAGAGGAACGACACGCCGACTTTCACAAATATGGACATAAAAACCCTGCATTTAAAGTAAAATCAAGACGCACTCTGTGTTTTTGGTTTACTCAATCAGTGGCAGCCTGTTTAAGCCTTATTATAGCCTAACCGACCCCAGACATTTCTCCTTGTAATTCACAGCCTTGTGACTGCACAGCCCGAACACAGTCTGGCCTGTTGTTTGGGGCTGTAACACCTACTATACGCATTCCTGGAGAGGGGCCTGTCGTCACATTTACTACCCAGTGCTCCCCAGTTGTGACCGTTCCCTGGCCTTTCTAGCAAATATAGTGAATAGCACTAAGTACAGGGCAGAGACAGGTGCACGTATATACACAATATACATAATAAATCTGCAAAAATGAGAATTTGGGAGAATTCAATCTTGTTGTTTATACCCATGGAAAAGTCCTACATATTTCAAATTGTACGCTCAAGTTAATATTGATGATAACAGTTGTCAGTGAATCCAGATGTTTATTATTAGATTTCCTATTCCCAGTACACAGTCATGCTTCGCTGTCTAAAACGGTTTCTCTTCTTTCCTAGAAAACTAAAGACTTTGTTTTTCACAAGGGGATGTGATTCTAAGGAAAGAGTCAAGAACCCAACCCCACTTTGGCAATGCAACATGCCAAAGGTTTCATCTGGCAATAAATTCTCCAACATTAATATTTGTCGTTTTTCCCTGTTTTCTCACAAGCCACAAATGGGGAAGTTTAACAACGAGCAGCAACAGGATCAAGAAGTGCTGAGCTTAGCTTGTTTAAAGTCCCAGACGCATGAGGAAAATGTCTTTTCTGGGTCATATTAGTGTGGTGAGTTGGACAAAGAGGCGGATCCTCACGCAACCAGATGACATCACACTGCTGCAAGGACACACGTGTGTGCACCGTGATGCTGTGCATGTGCAAGTACTGTACGAACATGCTCAGACAACCGCTCACTGACTCAAACATTTAATGCTTCATTTAACGCAACCGATTGACCTTTATTTCCACCAAAGAACAGTCAGTTCAAGTGCAAGAGGAAATTACAGCCAATACCATTTGTGCAGCAAAGTCAGAAACTCCTACATAGTTACAAGCTGACAAGATTAGGGAGGATGGGGATGGTAGCAGTACAGCAAAGCATTCAAACAGTCCTGCAATTCCAGCCGAGAAACATCTGCTGCCGAAAATGAGGCGATTTTACATTGGGGAACAAAATTTAAATGTGTTATACGAGTCAGCGAGACCCTGGTAGGAGAAAACGCAGTGAACGAACTAATGTGAACATAAAGAGACAGAGTCAGTTTACATTAGCAAACAAACACGAGCTTTTTGTATGTGCAAGAGCACACAAACACACAATCCACTTCCAAACCCTGCTGTTTCCTGACAGCTGCTCACATAGGAAAAGCAAAGAGCGTAAAACAATTAGGGAAAGGAGACGTTTGGAGCAAGTATTTACACACTCAACCTCTGCTGACAGCGTAATGACATCACTGCTTTTATTGCTTTACTACACACAACCCAGTGGCTGCGTCACCAAACCCCTGCAGGGCATCGCACACCTACGCTCCACTCTTCACCCTCCAACCACGTTTGCCGTCTCCTCTGTGGACCAAGACAAGGTTCCCATTGCAGCCACTGATTGTTAAGAAGCAGCGGTGACCATACATATGTACTGAGCTGCATGTCGTGAATCTGGTTACACATCTGGCAGATCTACGTCTGAAAGCAGTTCAGACAAAAAGGGCTTTGCTGACTGTGAAACTTGCTGTCCAGCCACTAGTTTCCTCCAAAATAAAACAGCTGTAACTTTGAAGTGCTACTGCTTTTAATCGCCGTGATTTACTTTGTTGAAAGGTTAAATTAAAGCAAACGTTTGTTTTGTACTATTTATATGAGCAGAATCCATGAGTGCAACGCTGTAATTTTCCTGTTCATCATCTGGGCAGTGACGTCACCGCAGACCGTTCTTTCTAGAAACCCTCAACCTTCGGCTCTTTGCGTCCCGTTAAAGTCGCGCATTGGTTGCGCAGATTAATTCAACTCTGTCCCGGGTTGTTTTGCGCCTCGTGCCACGTTCGGCTTTGAGCGCGTGTGTGCGGTAAATAGCGTCACGGGAGCAACGCGCGGCCAGACGCCCCGCAACCGAGTTCGCGCAAACTTTCAAAAGTTTCCCTGGGAAACATTGTAGCTCGTGCGACAGCTCCGCGAGTCTCGCGTTACAACAACATGTCGGAGTCAAACGCAGACGTCAGAGAAAGAAATGGTCGCTGACAGTTCACCCGCTCGGAACCACAGACGCTGGTACCACGGTTCCGATCCGAATTACAACCTGTTGGACCCGCTTATTGACAGCCATCCCAGCATGTTCGCAGCAACGACCCGGCCCCTACAATGACGTGATGGAGGCTTTTGCAGCTATTCGGATACCATGTTTAATATTTCCTTACCTGACTTCGCTTGTCTCGTGGACACGCGCGGGGACGAGGCGTCGCTCGGCAGCCGGTGCCGTGGAGCAGACGGGGGGCTTCCAGCCGCTGCCACGTACAGAAGCTCCTGGAGGGCTGGCCGTAGTGCTTGTGGTAGACGCGCGGGGGCATTCCTCGCAGGGTTTTCCTGTGTTGCCTTCTAATTCGACTCGTACGCTTTGATTTCTCAACTTTGCGTTGCACATCTGACTGTTTTGCGGTATTACGGTATTGCACGGTAAAATCATGCAGATGGTCACGTTCACAGCTTGGATTTGGTTTCCACGGCTTGTTCTCTGGATGAGCCAAACACGTGGAGGAAAAAGGATCATGTCCTGTTCTTGAAGTTTCTGTTCTGATGTTCTGTGCATGTTTCTGTTGTCTAAGTGGAACCAATGGGACAAATGACATTTTATAATTGTCAGGGAAAACATATTTAATATCAGGCTTTTCCTGTAGTGCAGCGACATCAGATGTGTTCCAGCTGTTGTGCATCTGACAAAACACTCGATTGCACATCATCCTTAACACGAACACTGTATTTTCATACACTGCTTTTGGAGACATCTAAAATGTATGGAACGGTCCTCACTTTGTTTTCTCTCAGGGCTTGAATTCTTGCATTCAAATATCACAACTTTACTCAGGAGAGGATGAAATGTATTAGATTACACGTTATGTTTGACATTAAAGCAGTGATGTCCTGAAGCCCCTGTAGTTTAAAAGTGATGATGTGATTCTACCAGAGTGGAAACCTATCGCTGCTGGTTCTGTGTCATTTACCGATCGCTTTCCACACTGGGTGATGTTTAACTGCATACAAAAAATAAAAACGGCGTTTCTGCACCAGTGACTCGTATTTACTTTGCTCCTCTTCTTTAAATGCTGAGTTTGTGTGTTACCCTTTTAAAAGCTGCTCTTTGACCATTATTCAAGCTGATGCACTGCCTTTTTTCTCTCCATTCAACATCCACACAGAAAGGCATCTGGCTTACGCGTGTACATAGAGTATCAACAAGAAATAAAAGACTTGACAAGAATGTCTAAGTTTGTGTGTTGTTCATATTCTGGCCAACAGGCGTCAGTATTTAATCACTAGACATTTGCCCTGTAGTTACTTCTAGTGCGTTGAATGTAATCCCTGTTCTGTCCTGTTTGTTTATAGCACATCTTTCCCACAAATGCCACAATATGGCAGAATAATAAATCACAAATCTGCGCTTCTTGTCATAACAGGGCGTCTCTCATCTTAGCTAAACACAGAAATATTCCACTTGCCATGATGTCACCGTTTAAGAATAACACACCAACCACCGGCAGGTAAATTTCACACCTGTGCCGACGGATGTGAAACTGTTACACAGAGACTGAATGTGCGGCGCGTCACGCAGAAGCCAGTCAGAGTCGGAGAAACACGCAAACAAAAGCACAGCGGAGGAATGTGTCCGAGTTTAACTGGGTGACTTGTGGTGCAGGAAACGTGTTTTCATGACCACGTGTAGAATCAGTAGCATCGTGTTCTGGAGTGTTGCACGATGACAAAACGAACACAGGAAACCAAACATCTCTTTCCACCCATTCATTTCATCGCAGGAGGTCAGATGTTACAAACGCTGCCATACCTGAAGGCTCCTGCTGCACTTGGCTCTTACTGGTAAGTCTCGCGCGAGAAAGGTCACGAGATACGGGAAAGGGCGCACACTCGTTCTGCAGAGACAGTTTTTAAAAGGCGCAGCAGGGCTTGTCCAGCCTCTTGTGCGTGTGTGAGCCTGAGTGATTGAAAGTGAACACACACACACAGTTTTGGGTTTCACTCGCTTTAATCAAACCTGTCGGCTGGAATCAGGGGCCTGACAGTGACTCCGGCCTTCATGCCACTCGTTGCTGCACTGGTGGGAGTATAAACACAGGAACACACAGAGAAAACTATTCACTGCATGGGTGTGTGTGGTCCAGTGACTCCAGGTAATGAAGCAGAAACAGGACAGTAGAAGACTGAAGAAGGATTGTGAATTCATTATCTCACCCTTTTCTTACAGGCTTTAACATTTTTGTGGAAGACATATGGCATCTTTTCTTGTGGTCTGTGTGTGAGGGTGTGTTCCCGTCTGCCAAACGATGACTCAAGGCTGGCAGCCGTGTGCGGGGATCGGGTTCCCCGTGCTGTCTGTCAGCACAGACAGAATGAGCCTCTCCGGGACAGAGGAGACAAAGCGCTGTTCACACCACGCTGATGTCTAATTCGTCTCTGAAGTAAAACCTCTGCATTTGTTTTCAGGAGCATGTTCTAAACGGGAGGCATCTGACACCGGATACTCCTCGAAAGCACAGGAATGCTTTGCAAAGTTTGATTGGTTTGTCACTGACAGCTTAGCTCTGAGTGTACGTTTTCTATTCCGAGACTCATTCCTGACAGAGCAGCTAATTAGATTTCATGTAACGTCACGTGTAGGGTTCAGACCATCTCCACCTTCTTCTTTTCTTCTGTTTAAGCCTTTCCCTCCTTTTGTCGCGCACACAAGCATGTGAGCACACGTCCGTTCGGGAGTGACTGTGTTTTATGTGTCTCTGTTCGCACACAATTAACTGCAGCTGCAGCCTAAATAGAGGAGATGTGGCCTTCAGCGGCAACATATATAATAATAGCTGAACAACTGATATTATTACGAGTTTACCTCTACTCTGATGATTGCGGATACTTAATATTTCATTTTGCTAACCTTCACTACCTTAAGTGGCTGAGTCTCCAGGGGGACTTTCGCTGAATGACGAACTCCCTCTTTTCTCCCATGGTTCCTGTCTGCCTCTTAGCTGAAGCCTGTCAAAATAAAAAACACAACAAATCGTTAAAAAAGAAAAGAAACCTTTTCCTTCAGCCCAGAAGAAGACATTTGTGTCTCCAGCGTTATATCCTGAATGGCTATAAACAGGCTACTCCACTGAGGATCCCTGACAAGGTCCCCTCCATCTATACATCATGTTTTATGATGTGGTGACACTGAAAACAGTGCAACAGTCTCTCCAGGAACTGGCCCCAGACAGTCGTAGCTCAGGGGAAGACTGAACGAGTACGCGGCTGTCTAAAAACAGGACCCCGGGGGCTGTGTGTCCAGAAAGAGCTGCTGTTGGTCTGCAGCGCTGGTTGTGGCTTAGGCCACAAGGACGGCAAACCTCCTCCTGTCTACTGTTACAGTAGTTCCCACAGCAATAAAAGATGCAATGAGAAAGGCAGATCGGGGGACACAGGCTGGTGCAGTCCCTCATTCTCCCTGCCTGGTGACCTGCCTGCCTGCTTGTAACCCACGTATTATCATCATGTTTGTGTTTTTAATTAACATATTTGACCTTTAATTACTCAGCAGGTCAAACTGGCCTTTTATATAATTACATGCCTACTAAATCCAGAAAATATGGTCCTGCTTGGCCTTTTGTGTCTGTAGTGCTTCTGCCTGTCAGATTACATCCACATCCACAGCACTTTGTTCTCATTTGGAAATGGTGGCTGGCTGGTAACAGTTCAGGGAGGCGTGGAAAAATACACTCCCCTCAGACATGTGCTGGAGCAATCAAGATGGCAACCACTCAAAGGGAGAGAGGGAGCGAGTGCAGGCCCTTTTCCCATTTCATCCTGATTCACAGCTGGTCACTTCAGGCCAAAAACCACATGCGTCCTAAAACCACAGCCTGTTCATGGAAGTGAGCCTGATTCCTGGGAGAACGACACAGACAGAAAGAGAAGAATAAGATGCAGAGTCACTCACTTACGTTCTGGTACTAAGAAATATCACGCGTACCAAATCCAGACCAGGCGTGACGTCACTGATCAGTGGAACCGTCCACCTGTAACTGGATTTAGTCGTCATGGTGGAGAGAGTAGAGCTTCAGCTAAAGCCTGGTTAGTGGCAGCCATGGACCCACTGTTGAAGTTGTGCTGCTGAGAGGTTGCCTAAATATTTTTCTCTGTGTGGACTTTTTTACATCTGTTTCTGTCTTGGTTGTGTGTAAGACACACTTTTGCGATGGTTGTATTTTGAAAATAAATCTGAATTATATGGAGTTGACCTAAATTTAAGACATTTTGTCTCTACTGGGTTTCTCCATAATAAAACGTTGTTAATCTTGGCAGGTGTGGATTCACAACAAGACCCAGACTCAGCAGACCCAGTTAAGCTCACGACCCTGACTGGCCAAATGCTGCGATCAAGGGTCACTGATGCTAGAGGGTAACTATAAAACACCGTGTGGTTTGGCCATGGATGTATGAGTTCATCGTCTGTGTGCAGACCTGGGCCCTGTGTCACACAACCAGCTTTTTAAAACTGGACAGTGTTAAATGATCCACTCCAACGCAGACGTTCACTGAGTTTAGTATTAGCAGGTACTGCATTTATAGATGAGCGTTCAGTTCGTTCTAGGATTTTTATATTTAACAGGCTTTTCTGCTTTGTTGATCCACCTCAGCTTCATGAATGCCTCAGAGATACTGCATAAATCAGCCAGACCACAAATCCATGCCATAAAAAGTTAGTTTCACTGTGGGGTTAACTCAGCGCTGGACCCTGACGGGGGCATGCAGAGTGGGGAGAAAGCAACACGCGATAGTCTGGAAGTCGTTATGCAAAGGAGGCTCACGTCTCCTCTCGCTCGTCTGAAGACACTGACGTCCCTGAAGCTGCGAGCGGCTGTAAACAAGCTCCTGCATCACTCTGGGCAAGTTGCTCCAAACAAAACACACAACCACACCGTAAGCACACACACGGGGTCACTGCCCATAACAAATTCTTCATTTGTAATAAAGCTGCTCAACTTGCAAATGTTTAACTAAAAGCAGCTAAATCATTGATTGCTCTACATAGTGTCACATTTTTCACATGGGGGTTAGGGTTTCACTGCCCATCGCTGCAGCCTGGTTCAGTCCAGCCAGGCAGGTAAACTGGCTTCATGACAGAAAACTAAAGTCAGACTTGATGATGACTGACTTCCACACAGTGTCAGTGGTGGTTGTAGAGGTTGTAGACGTGAGTGTGGGGTTCACGTGTTATCACTGCTGTGTTTGACATTCTCGTACAGGACCTTGTGTTTAGAAGGGATGACGGGAAAACCCAAGTGGGAGGGAGAAATCTCTTAGAATCTGACACTATGCTCTGTCTAAACAAGGACCCCCCGTGTGATCTCAACCGGCCTGCCCTCCCCTGTGTGTGTGGTGCCGGGGGTTTCACGCAGCTGCTGACCAGTAGCTGTAATTCATCCCTCCGTTCAGCGCTCCTCAGAGAGCAACTCTACGAACCCACGATTCGGACGCTTCCCTGCGCTGAACTCACCACTGCTCCATGTTAGGATCAGAGTGATTTAAGGGGCTTGTGGGAAACGCTCGTACTTTAGCTTGGTTTCCACCGGCCCAGAAAAGGTTAAGTCAGAGTTTAACTACAGACGGGTTCCAGCCGCAAGTTGCACTTCATTCAGGCCTGAGCATAGCCGGGATTCAATCATTTACATACAAGGACAGTGAGTGTTTTTAAAATGTTGGGGTCTAATGGACAGCTGATACACAAACCATCTGCTGGTTGGATCTGTAAACCGTGAAAACCCCGACAGCAACCAAGCATTAGGCCTTCAAGGCTCGGAGGACTTGCATTAACTTAAAGACTGTTGCTGTTGAGTCTGCGTCTGCAGAAAATGTGTGTGTCTGAGGACTTTTGTCTTTCCCTGGATCTGTGAAAGTCTCACTTTTTAACCACTTTATTGCCTGCTTCTAATTCAGGACCCTCTTTATCAATTTGATGTGCAGGTGGACATATGTGTGTAATTGTGTGGTAGATGTTTACACATGTTGTGAATGTTGCTGTGAATGTGAACTTTACCACTACCATAATTATTCTGCAGCATATGCTCAAATCAGACGTTCCCACCAGTTCGAAAACAACAAACTGGATGATAAATTGTGAGTTAAAGCAGGAGCTTCATGCAAATTACTTTAAATGCAGCCAGATTTGTTATGTCTCAGGAAGCTGGACTGTGTCACAGCCAAGCGTCAATGCTACAGCTCAGACTCTAAACAGTGACTGGGCCGTCTGTGTGTTAAAGCAACCCAACACAAACTCCTAAAATGAGTGTATCACCAAGAAATACCGTATGTGACATTAGCCACAACTAGCTGCTCGGCATGATGACTTATTGCAAAACGGTCTGGAGTGTGAGTCTGGAGGTTCTCCTCAGATCTGGATGACTTTCTTCCGGCTTTGCTCCGGTTTCCTTACACAATCTGAAGCAGTTATTTGGTACTGTAACTGTAAAACTGCTGTAAGTGTGAATAGGAGCATCAGTGACTGTCCACAGCCTGTATCTGACCTCGCTGACCCCTGATGGACTCGCACGTCGGGGACTTCCCCTTCTCTAGGCTAAGGATGTGTCTAATCCTTTAGCTCTGCTTAGTAGCACCTGTTCCTCTCGCTAGGCCACAGAATCGAACATGGGGAGCACGGTTTGTGCTGAAGGAACGAAAAATACTGCGATGCTTCTTTAATTTCTAATTTTTAAAGCACAGTTTTTATTGAGAACTGCTTTGTTTGGAGGATTTGAAAGGAGAGCGAGTATCCACAGTTGTAATGTCCCTATAACCAACAAAGAACTTTCTTACTACTAACCACAAGCACTGAGCTTGTTAAATCCCCCAGGACCCATTTACTACCAGCGATGGTGAACACGCAGCTACTGTAAACAAGGTTGCGTATTGTCACTACTACAGCAACAGGCAAATGGATGATAGAAGAGAATACAAGTCTAGTTTTTGTACAGTACTGTATCGTAAGTAAGTAGTGTGAGACTTTGGTGTCAGATCCCAGATTCTTAACGACCAGATGCTAGATGCTGAAAAAGATTATTGGATGGTGAGTCTGTGGACTAAGACCTTCCACCCCTTACTTAGTTTTCTTTTCAGAAAACTTCAAGTCAATTCCAAATGTCCAGTACAGAAGAAAATTGACATTGTGGGCTCTTGGTCCCTGGGATTCATCTACAGGTACCTCAAAACTGCACTCAAGCAGAGAACTTGAGGAAATGCACTTCAATGCGTTCCATGTGTGCTAGTAAGAAAACACACTTGATCCAAACAACCAAGGATGGGATTTCCAGTAAGTAGCTCATTGCTCTGGTTGTGTTTAAACCCGTGGACTGTGATGAAAAGCAATGTGCTTGGTTTTACTGATTTTCAAAGTTTATATTAAAATGAGTCCAATAAAACATAGACTGTGTTGTTGTGATAAACATGTGGGCCATGCATTTATGTTTTTACATGTAAACTGGGATGTTCCACACGTGGGGTATTTACATTTCATTCTGTTTGTTTGGCTGTAACATGCATCAACGCTGGACAGCGTGAGGCAGGCGCATAGTCGCGGAGGCCGACCTGGATGTTGATATCAAAAACGGTGGCCTTCTACTCCCTCGTGTTGTAAATCAGCTGTAAATACAAACAAAGCCGTGAATGTGCTGGCATGTGTAAACAACATGTGTGTGTCTTTCCCAGCTTGGAAATATCAAGCACAGGACAACGATAGCATTGTTCCAGGCCGGTCTGGTGCTTTGTTGTTAACGGGGTAGGGGGCATTTAGCGATGACTAAATTCGATCTGAATCTGGATCGGGCGTTTCCAGAACCAACTCAGTGCCTGGAGTGTTGTTCTTCCTTTGTCCAGTTCTCTTTATCTGCAGGAGTTAATTTCCTGGTATTAATCAGAGCCAGTCCGTATCAAAACGGCTACAACTACTGCTCCTGAGGCAGAATCCTCTACATGCAATCATGCTATTTGTATAGCAGACAACAAAAGTCATAATGTTTTCATCTATGAAGGGTTTCCCACCACGGTGCTGTTTCAGTAGCCTTACATAACCTACAGAATGATACCAAAGTTCCCTGTGCCTACAGCAGCCCTGCAGCCCCACAGCAGTATGCTCCCACCACCGTGTTTGACCAAAGCAGCGTACGTAGTAAGTATTGACATTTACTGTGTAGATCTGCTGCACAGTTTCTGTTATTGACATGTTCAGAGAAATTCAGATCTAATTCCTTTTTTTTACTAGATTGTGCTTGTTTGTTTCCTTTTGACATGTTTTTGTACAAAAACAAATTCCTGCTATTGGAAGCCTAACCAGAGGAACCTAAATGATCTCATGCAAACCTGGACTCATCACAGGCATTACGTGTAATTGTGACTTAATTGTTGTGGCCTAAGCAGTTTCTTGTAAATGTTGTCCACATTAGAAGCTAAATTGCCATCGTTATGTTGCAACGTGTTGTTGTTCGACAGGCTTTTCATATTTGTTCGGATGTTAATAGCAACAACATAAATATTTCACTCCTTGTGAGCCCGCCTGATGGATGGTGTTATTACGTGGATTGTTTACAGGAAAGTCCAATATTGCCTGGGTGCTGGTTTAAAACCTCAGTCACAGCATTAGATTGGTTGTCTCTGGCATAATAAGCAAGCTTGGTATCAATTAGGGTTTTTGTTTGTGACAGTGCAGAGAAGTTATCTATAGCTTGTTTAGGTTTCAGTGGATGGTGTGATGGAAATAGTTCGATGATTCATCCTGGTGAGCTTAATTAGATGTCTGTGTCTGTATGAGAAGGAATTAAAAAGAGAGGGAGATGCAGAAGAGAGAGGAAAAGTGGGACAACACACAGAAGAAGAAGCGTTTACATATCAGTACTTCATAAACAAAACAATACTTGTGTAAAATGTGTATATATGTGCGGTCTTGTACCTCCAGATCACAGTCCAGGCCTTTGTGCCAGCTGGTAGTGAGCTCCAGCAGAACTCGTCTCTGTTTTTGAATCAGTGTTTCCTGTGAGACTTTAAGGAATAATCTGTCGCATTCATTTGCTCACACAGTGTGTATCTGAAGTAAACAGACGTGCAGGATGCTGGTGAGGTGTGACATGTAGTAAACATGGCATAAAGGCAGGGTTCATGTAAACCCAGGAACACAAATCTACTTCTGTATGAAAAGCATGTATATGGAAAATGCAGTTATTTGACAGTGACGTTGTTTTCCAAGCAGTTCCTGCTTTCGAAAGCAGCCGGAACAGTTGAAGGGTTGATTCCCAGTTTCGCTCAGCTGCATAAGTAGCAAAAGCACGTAGTGACACGACAGTTTCCTCCCACAGAGTCGGTTGACTGGCATTCGCGTCGGTCCCAGTTGTGAACCGTCACCCTGACTGCAGCCAGTGGCTTCTTCATGTTCACCAGTACAGCTGATGCCTGGATGCTCGATGGATGGCTGGACGAGCTCCACGCTCACTTCCAGCAGCAATGAGTGAACAAATGACTCTTGTGCAATTGTGTCCCTTATTAATGAACTTCACTCTGAGACATGTTTTTTATTCCAACGTTGTAGCAGCAACACATTAAATATTCATTGCCAACATCTGCTCAGTGTTCTTGTGTATCTGTGTGTGGCCAGGAAACAGCCATTCAGCAACAACTTGGATGATGGATAACAGTATAAAGCCGGGTACTTTGTTTTAAACAGCTTTCTCACCAGCTTGTAACCACAACTGTTATGCACTATTACGTTGACGGCCGATAAATGTGCATCTATTGTTGTTTCCATCCTGACATTTACTACGCACATGGAGCATTTTAGCCACAGGACCTTATACATGTAACTGGACATCAGTGAACACATTAAGCTGATGACTTTCTAAAAGCTTGTGCAGAATATTCAACACTGACGTGTGTAAGTCTGCATCGTTCCTTTGAGAACTATTTAGCTATGACATAATCAAATACGGTACAGTGTTACCAACTACAAGAATGCTCTTGCACAACATTGCACTGAAAGCTTTTTGAACACTTTGGCTATGACCCATCAAATAAAAACAACTAAACTCCGTGGTATTCTAATAAAAATACCTTCATGTCGTTAAAAATCTCTCATACTATTCTTCTCATAAGCTGAGCTTATGAGAAGAATAGTATGTTACTAGGCTGGTTTGCTGACATATTTATGACATTCTACCAGGTTGGATGACATCATTGGCCGACAGAGAGACAGACATAATCCAGACGGAGGCAGACAGCTCATGATTACAACACCACTTCTTACCTGCTTCCCTCAGGTTGTTCGTGTCTGCGTTACACAAGCAAAAACCACAGAGTAAATAGATTTGTAGGCTTTTATGAGGATTTGTTAGATGCTGCCGGGGGTTTGCAGAATAATGGCCGTCCGGGGGAAAAGAACAGAGAGATGGGAGCTCTCTGTAGTTGGACTCAGATTTATTAGAAACAGGCTTTGAAGAATACAAATATTTGAAATGTCAGCTTGTTCGTCTGCGCTATAAATCTCCAACCCTCTCATCCCTTCTCGTTTGCTGGTTAGTCATCCTTCATTCTCTGGGAGCTGTTTACTGACACCTGCTACACAATAATTGTTGACTTCGGGTTAGGTCCTAAAACGTTTGTGTGACATTGTGAAAATGTGATTGATTTATTTTCCATGTGTGTCACATAAATGTAAGTCAGCAAATAATTCACATGGATTTGATGGGACTTCATCAGACTCATGTTACAGCAGTAACACAGTTGTCATCATAACTGTTGCGTCACCTCAGGTCATTGTGTAAAGTTTATACAACACAACGAATCTGCCACTCATGACGCTGTCACCTGGCACTGAGGTGCCGCCCTGCGTCTCACAAACTGGAAGGTCGGTGTCTGACTCAACTGACTGAGACCCTCAGACAGAGCTGTACATGCCTGCAGTTGTCTGATAGTCAAGAGTCCCAGAAATGGCTGAGATCATCCCCTGTGCGGTAAGAAAAACTCACACTCGAGCTCAGTGACTCAGTGTGTGATTGTCTGGGGAAACGGATGAACCAAGACATGAGCCAGAGAGGATACTGGGATATCCATTGACAATTGGGAGAGGTCTGATCTGCCAGAGAGGCGTCCAGATGACAGCATCCTCGCTACTGATGACAATAGTCTGGCATTACTGGCTTAATCACTGAGTTATTGACTGCCTTTAGTTGTAAGCCAACAGATTTTGTGAGACTCATGTGTTTTCATTTGGGTTTAGTCACGCTAGCGGCTCTGTGGACGTCAGTGAAATGTGTCAGCATCTCGTGGAGAGACTGACGTGAGGTTTGGTGCAGAAATTCAAGCCCTGTGTAGAATGAACGGCTAATAATTAATGTCATCAGCATGGTCACACGTTCACGTGTGACCAGGTGTTTGCACCTGCTCTTTTACGCACAGAAGCTCAATTCACTTGAATCAACGCCTCGTTACTCTTAATACCTTGTGGCTAAAACGTGTCCATTTCCATTCAAAACACGTGTAAAACTCATAGCTGCTAGTTAGTGACAGCGCGCATGGGTGGACGTGGCAGATGTATAGAAAGACTGAAAGGACAGCATCTTACAGACGGACAGTTCCCCTCACGGTGTCAGATCGTTTCGTCTCTGCCCCTTTATCTTCCACGCGGGAGCGCAGTGGGTCTCCCCGTCCCCTCCCACTCCGCACAGGCTGAGGGCGGGCGGGACAACCCGTCGTCCCACGTCACAGGCGGCTTCGTTATTTAAACTTGAATCAAGCGGAGAGGAAAGTTTTCACAGCCGGGACAGCGTTGCCTAGCAGCTAGGCAGAGGGCTCTGGATAGTTCACGTTGCCTCGTTTCAGTCAAGTCCATCGACCCGCGGACGTTTCCCCTCAGATTTTGTCCGTCATCTGTCTGTTCCGTAGCCAAACACGCCAAACATGCTCCAGACCGTGACACTAAAGGGACCCTCTCCTTGGGGGTTTCGACTGGTGGGAGGACGGGATTTCAGCACACCCTTAACCATCTCCAGGGTAGGTAGCAGCTTTGTTTTCTATCACGTCGATGCGCATCCAGCCACTGGACCGTGCGCAAATTACGCACCGTCGAAGGAACCCGGTGAATGAACTTGGCACATTCACCGCGATTACTACTGCCCAGAGGAAACTTAATGTATGATTGGCAAAGCTGTGTGGAACAAGGTCTGTTATCCATAGCAACTATACTGTGTACAGCAGGAGGTTTGCTCCTAAAGCCGGCAGATGGTGCCGTTTAATTCCCGGCAGCTTAAGCTTTTCTGTGTCCGAACAATTGAATGACCAACAGTTCAAAATTTGGACTCAGCGACGGAGATCGACACGGTTGAAGAGGTGTTGTTCGCCTTTACCTATAATTTTAAAATGAATACATGAAGTCCAGTGTTGATGGACACATGTCCTGTGTGTGTAGAGGCCACAGGTTGCAGAGGGAGATGTTTTTATGAAGTTGCAGAAAGATCCTTGTGTGTGTTCTTTCATTAGTTCCTATACTTCTGCTGACAGTCAGTGGTTGTAGTATTGTATGAACTTTGCTGACCCTCAGAATGTGGGTCAGGAGTCAGTGCTGGCCGTGGATCTGGCAGTAGCCAGGAGTTTGTCCTGGCCAGGATAAACACAGCTTGGTCCTGCAGGGCCCTGCAGCAGAGAGAGCGAGTGCGGTGGTGTGGTGGGGGGAGCGCTGACATTTGTTTTTCATCAGAGCTCATTGGTGCTGCTGAGGGATTCCAGGTGTTGTGCTCCGCTGTATCACCAGCCCCACATGACCCTTCAGCTACAGAGACCAAGCTCTTCGAACTAGAGGTGCAGCTTTTTGATTCATGGGTGGTGATTAACAACTGTAAGGCGAACTCCTGAGGTTCACCTTAAACGCTCCTTGTTGTAGACCTACCACCATGTCCCCTGTGGACGTGTGGGTACGGCAGGTGAGACGCCCCTCGGGTCACTGTCAGTCAAATGTAGCTGAACTTTGTAAAACATGACCCGTCATGGTGGAGGCTATTTGCGAATCCAGTTTGCTGAGCTCGATTTTCACACAACAGTTTATCCTTCAACACTTTTCCAACAGATCTGAGGCCAGCGCCACAGTGTCTTTGACAAAAGCGGAAACTGCTCTGTGGCCTTCGTGTCTCACGTCTTAGGAGTTTTGCCCAGTGCTGCTCAGGACTTTAACCCTTCTGTTTAGTAATTTGTACAACAGGCAAGTTGTGGTTTCCGTATAAAATCGGGTAATTTATTACCAGTTTAATCTGCACATAGTTGTATGGCCGCCAGTGTAAAACCCCTGGCATGCACAGAAAAGGCCTTGGCAGCATGAGCCTTGTGCGCAGTGATGATGGCATCTGGGAAATTAATTACACATTACGGTTCACACTTTACAGTCACATAGCTGAGGCAGCAATAAAAACAGAGCTGTGTGAAAGAATTAATAAGATTTCTGGCTAATTCCTGAGTGTTGGCCTGACAATTAGAAGAGGAAGCAGCTGCTGAGAAGAAAACATCTTTACAACAACCAAGCAGCAAAACACAAGCGGGTCGTTTGGGCCAGAAACGTCACACTAGAAATGTACAGCACACCTCCGAGCGCTGGGATGGTTGGCAAACCTCCTCGCCTCTTCCTCCGTTTAATGTGTGATATAAAAGTAAATCCAATGAAACACCTGCACTTGGAAGCAGCGGTAGCTGTAAATACCAGAGAACAAAGTCTGTGGCAGCAGCTGTTGCTTTGCCTAAGGTAATAATGGCCCGGATTAGCCCATTAGTCCCCTGCCAGCTCATTAGGGCTGTAGCCGTTCATTGGGAGCGTTTTGCCTGGTGCTGTGTGTGCATGCAGCGACACGGTGCTAAATGGCTGCGGTGAGAGCATGAGGGAGAACGAGTAGCGGGGAAATAAAATCCCTGATGTACCTGGAGAAACTTTTAGAGAGGAAGTGCTGAATGCAGCGGCTGTGTGATAAGCACGTTTGGAAGCTGATGTTGAGGCAGAAGGTGACGCAGAACGCTTGTCAGGTGAAACAACTCGCAGCCATTTGTCATCTGGGCAGGACTTCACAAGTAGGCGTTGGGTAAAGAATGACCCGAATCGCTGTCCCTTCCACACTTGCTGCTAACATTATTTTACCTCAGCTTGACGTCTTTGAATGGACCATTTTCTGCTCATACCGTTCTCAGAGTATATATCCACAATGGCCGAATGTTGCAAAGTGATGATCTCAGCATGAGTAACAATGGGGACGTACTCATACAAGTATGACTTTATGGCAACCTTGAACATGGTGGACCCCTCCTTTAAGACTCAAATGAAAAGAGAAAGTACGAGTCATACAACATCTGCTGCTCATCACTGTGGTGGGAATTTCAGGACGTTCATACGTCAAAATGAAACGTTTTATTTTGTCAGACGCTGGAATCTCTGTGCATGAATGAAGTTTTCTTGTGTTAGTAGTTAAACGTACATCAAGTGAACTCAACAGCCTTTGTGCCGCTGAGCGTCTCCGTGCGCGTCTGCCCAGCGGAGGCCGGGCATGTGACGCGAAGCCACGTGGGCTGTTCCTTCCACGCTGCAGGTTATAATAAGCAGCTTTGGGCTCCAGCTTTCCAGGCTAGTTATTATAGGTGCTACTGCTGGAGTCGCATCTCTTCATAACAGATGGCGCTTTTCAAGAATTTCCTGTTGTCAGTGAACGGTGCGAGTGCTTAGATGGCTGTGACGATGTTAATGTTTGAGAGGTGCTGTGAAGATGAGTGTTTTCTTGGGTTTTAACAGAATCAAACTTGTTTCTTACACACGTTGATTGTGTGTTTGTCACGTGTAATAACGTTTCCTGCACTTTGGAGGGGAATTTGTACCATTGTCAACCTTTCACACTTGTCAACCAAACATTTTCCGTGACTGAAATGTGACTCCTGCGATGCTTTTAGATGATGATGTGCAACGCGTTGAAGCACGATGGGAAAGATGTGGGAAAGTCTTCTCGAGATGATGATGACATTCAGAAAATGCACGTCAGACATTAAAATAATCATTAATCATTAAAACAATCTCATCCCTCCGTGGATTATGGTAAATGCTTTTTCTGTTGCAGGGAGCTCTGGAGCCGGTCCCAGCTGTCAGAGCGAGACAGCTACTAATGAGTGAAATTACGCTCATTCTAGAATAAACAACTGTGTTGCATAGTGCAGCCAGGCTTATGTGGCTTGAGTTGAAGTCTAATGTCACATATTTAATCCTACACCGTGTCACCGTCGAGTCCCTTTGTTTGAGCGTGAAACCAAACAACAGCCTCACACCCCAGGCTGTGTAATGCCTTCCAAAGTGTCGCTAAGGTCATAACCATGGTTCCTATCGCAGGTCCAACAAGCAAACAAAGGCCTCTGACGCTGAGCCAGGAATTATTAACTCTGCTGCTGAGACGTGCGACGCGCTGATCCCACCCAGCACAAAGAATCTGTGTCTGCAGTGACCATTTCTCTCATAGACTCTTAGTTTCACATCTATGTTTGTTACCAATTAACCATGTCACTGTTTGTGCAGCAGTTATGCAGTGGACCGTTATGGAAATGATGTGACTGTTATTATTGCCCAACGACTGGTGAATTTTCTTTCAGATCCATGACAGACGCTTGCACAACGCCAGCACCACTGCTGCATGTGCACATTAGGTTTCAACATATTTCAAGCACATCAGATTATACAAACACAAGCACCTTATTTATAGATTTTTGAACTTCCAATTCATCGGCGTGACAAAAGCAAATGGGGCTGAATTTGTACCGTATGATACTAAAGTTTACTTTTCATTTCATGACAACGTAGCTCGTTATCAGCTTACTCACACAACTTGTTTTCAGACGAGAGTCCGCTTCCATTTCAATCTAATTCCTGTCAGGAAGTGACATGAGTGGATGTGGATCGTTTAGTTCTTGTTACTTCCAGCGGTTTCATGCAAGTAAGAAGGCAAAAATAGAAAACGAAGGATAAACAAATGCTGGCGAGGCCGTTGGTGGAACACAGGAGCACGTCCGTGCTGAACACAGCAGGTTTAAGCCATTACATCACATGACACGTGCTGCTTAAATTTAGCAGCTTGTTATTGCATCAGAACCGCGTTTCTCTGCTCCCGCTTCCATTTCCTACACACGGGACTGTTTGTCCTCTCGTGATAACTGCAGTCCAGCCATTGTGCCATTGTGGCCCTTGGCAAACCACTTATGATTCGACCCTCACCTTCGGTGCCCTGTGACACAACACAGGCACAATTTATAGAGCGTTTTCACCAGGGGGTTGTGTTAAATGATGAGGGCAGCTAACACGGACAAACACGGACATGTTAGATTTCCCACCCTGGCAAAGGCTTGTCACAGTAAAACATTTAACCTGCATATCTTACATGAAGCTTGTTTAGTCGTCAACACGTCTTCTGTAGAAGTCTTTAGTCAACAACAAGTTAATGTGACTTATGTCCCCCCTGAGACTCACTCGCAGACTGTTCCCCCAGTGCTGCTGACCTCGGAGTTTACCGGAACTGAGTCAGGGACACTGGGGGCGGTCAGAGGCTGTAAATTAGGAATTCCACATCCAAACCACACGACTCAGCTATTAGCGATTCATGGGGCGTGAACTTGTGTGTGCTTGCTCTCAAAACGTTCTGGAAGCCGCTCTCTCGTAACTCTCTTAGATTAGATTACAGATTGTTATTAATCTGTTAGTTTAAGGTGTCGTTTTTTTCTCCCGTTGATGGTAAACTGTCGTGATAGTGGGTATTACAAGATGTTCTAGCGACAGGAAGGCGCCATGATGTGGAGATGAACGAGAGGCATCCACCAAAAGCTTGCAATGACAGGAAAAGATTAATCACTGACATCTGACATACAAGTGGCTCGTTAAGGGGAAATCAGTCTACATGTTCTGGTCCTGTGTCTTTCTGTTTGTACGTGAGCTCAGACGTGTCACAACATCCTGTCTGTGCTTCTCTACAGAAAATGAAGCACTTCTGCTGCTGGTAGTCAATCAGTTGACCATTAATTACTATTTGTGCTCTTCCATTGTAATATAAAAACGTGGGAGCTGTGACAAGCGAATGCAGCTGTAGACGTCTCGTCAGACTCAGAGCAGTTGTTCACATTGGTTTAAGTGGTAGTGAAGGCTGCAGCTTGTTGCCTTACGACACCGTGTCAGTGTGGATGTCTTAGTGATTGGTTCTTCCTTGCTATTTGTGATAACCGCAACAATACGTCCAGTCAGATCCAGGCCTGGAAACAGCCGGGAAATGTGTGTGAAATGGGGGAAAATTGGTATCATGTGTTACTCAGGGTGTCTGTGAAGGTGAAACGTATCCGCTGGGACGCCCGCCGCCCGCGTTTCCCCACATTTCACCCCCCTCCCCTCCCAGCGGGGCTTCAACGTCCAAAGGCCGGTGGGTTTTTTGAGGGGGGATGAAGGAACGCAGAGAGGATCCTGCTCACTGTCCAGCGGCTCGGAGCTAATCTTCAAAATGAAGGCGAACATGTGTTTTACATGTTCAAAACAGCCCTGACGAAAACAACTTGAACATATTAAACAGACGCTTGCAAATGAAGGTGACGCTGCACAGAGACAGTCGTTAAAGCTTTAGGTTCAGCTCGAGCAGCTCATTCCTGGATTTGGGCTCAGTCGGTGTAACGCTCCTGAGTTTTCTTACACCTGGTTTTTAAAAAGCTCATTCCTGGATTTGGGCTCAGTCGGTGTAACGCTCCTGAGTTTTCTTACACCTGGTTTTTAAAAAGCAAAAATGCCCAAAATGTTCTGCAAATGTTTCACAAGGCCTCTCGCTTCCCAGAGTCACTGTCACGGCCTTTTGAAAACGTAAACCCCGAGTGCTGCCAAAGGCAATATTTCATAAATCAGAAGAGAGTGAATTTGGCATCTGTTGACAGTCCGGGTGCTGTTTTTGTCCTTTTTCCAGTTTGACACCACTTATCACAGCTCTTTCTCCTCTAGATAACACCAGGCAGCAAAGCGGCCCTAGGTGACCTGTGTGCGGGCGATATCATCCTGATGATCAACGGCGACAGCACGGAGCAGATGACACACATGGAGGCTCAGAACAGGATCAAAACCTGCACCCAGCAGCTCACGCTCAGCATCGCCAGGTATGCAGACGCGTTCCAGACAAAGACAACTGGGCATTTCGTGTGGCGCGTAAAAGGAACTTGCTCATCAGCAGAGGATGCTCATAGTTCTTGGTCTTATTAAGGGAATTGTGTTGAAGACATGACATTTTTACGACGATGATGATGAAGGTCGTTTGAGCCAGAAACGCCTGTCGACGGTCTCGTTTAAAGGACTGACTCTGCTCCGGTGCCATCAGAGTCTGAGGCTTGTCAGACGGTGACCGATTCATATGAACTTCACATGCTGACCTTGCGTATTGTACAATTTAAAATTATCCTCCACTATTCAGACTAGTGCTTCATTTTCTCATTGTTTTGATTTGACCTTGAGCAGCTGACAGGAGCGACATGTTTAACTGCAAACTCAGCTGCTTCCCACATTTCTATTAAAAGGTCCCTTTGGGCTGCATGTACCGGAAAGTGCGGAGCAGATCTTGAACCTCGGCCTCCCATCCTCACAGATGAGGAACACTGTGGTTTCAGGCTCCAGATAGCGCTTCAGCTCCGTCCTTTTAGGGCAGCAGACACAGTCCGCTCTCCCACAGTGGCTTGGAGCATGAAGCGGAGCTGCAGATGAAGTGGAAATAAGAATCACTCACGCAGTTATCTGACCCACCAGATAAGCGAAGATTCACACATGTGGGTCGCAAGTCCAAAGACCGAGCGTGTCCACTGTGTGTGTTTGTGTTTTATGGTACACACTCGACCGTGCAACAGCTTGGAGTAGAACCCACCCGCCCATATATCAACCGAGCAACTGAGCGTTAAGTAGTTTGTCCACATAGGGGCAGTAAATTTATTTAAGGATACATGAAGTAGCATTCAGCAGCTGCAGAAACCCAGAGAAGGGCACCCGCCCGTCACCACAAGCTTCCTAATGGTCCTCAAGCTGAGATTGTAAGGAGCAGGTCGGTGATAGAGAGCAGAAGAGCTGGGCATAGAATCGAGTCCATTAGCCAAGGTTTAGTTTTACATTTACTCAGCTGGATGTTTGACCCCTTCACTGGACACGTCTGAGGACATATGTGGTCAAATGAATGAGTGAACCACCACACGCTGCTCGTCAGTCCTGCTTAATTTCCCATTTAAACCGACAACAGTTGGATGCAGGGTCATATAACAATTAAACTGCTGGTATGTGACCTTTCCTCTGTATCTGGGCTGGATAATTACAATGTGGAGTGGCCCGCTGTCAGACATGAGGAGGCCAAGTCATGTCTAGAGTAATGTTGGGCACGGACCAGCGCACAGAGCTCAGTTAATCTGCGTCTGAAGGGGAGGGCAGTGGAGCAGGAGGGGTTCAAACAGAAGAAACATTTCCTAAATGAATGGGAAAGTTTGGCATTTTTCTGTCAAAAGGACAAGAGAGCAGACAAAGAAAGGCATTAAAAGAGACGCTGGGAAACACGAGAAGGTGAAAGATTCTTTTGTGTTGTGTTCTGGCTTAAATCCGGTTTCACAGCTTAGATATTCGACTCTGTGCACTGCTGGAAGACTCAGCCGAGCTCAGAGCTGCTCCCTCAGACCGAAAGACATGCGTTCAAATAATATTTACACATTCTTAGATTCCAACTAGTTGATGAAATTAGGCTTTTTCTTAAAACTCGTAGTTGTACATCTGTAAAGCTTCATATCCACATTTCCCACAGCAATTACTTTCAACCTATAGCTGGTTGGAAACGTTTCCTAAGCACCTGGTGTGTGGTTTGTTTTTCCCAGGAAAAGTGCTGCACAGGAAGTTATGTGTTAATAAACAGCAACCATCACCAGGACTGAGCGCACAAACAAAATGCAACCACAGTCTCATGAATGAGAGAAGCATTTTAAAACGGCATGAAGGAAAATCATCGGCAGGCTTCAACATAAAACAATCTCCCAGAGATTTAATGATGCTGCAGGCTGATGTCAGTTTGATAAATACGGTCCAAGCTTGTGTTATTAATTAGCCAAACAATGAAAGTGACATATTCAACTGTAAAATACGAGGATGTGTCTGAATGAGATATGAGTTAGGAGATTTTCCATTTATTGGAAGCGCTTCTCAGTTGTGGGCTGCAGGAATAGCTGTGGATGACTTGATTGCAACCACGTATCCTGGAGTAGACAAAAAAACGTTGGGAGTGACTCGGAGAACCCTGCTGACTCACTAGAAAATAATATTTTAGAGGACAGCAGAACTCAGCCTTCATTAGAAGCCTATACTCCATAAAACACTGCAAACAGTCGCAGAGCCATAGAAGGAGAAACAGGAGACCTGTAATTTTATGTTGCTGCTGATGGACAAATATGAGTCTACACGTCTGCTGTGAACCAAAATTACAGTTCGCTGGACGCATCTGAGTTTGAGGTCTTACATAACACAAGAATGCTTCTTTGTGTCTCCACATTTATTACTTTCATAACCATTATTTTTTACCATTCCTGTTATGGAGACGTTTAAGGGCATTCTGCATGTTCTGCATGGGACGGTTTCGAGTTTGTTGCCCCAGGAAGCCCACGAAAACCGAAAACAAGTCAACATAAAACACAGTATCGGTGCCAGCAGTTGTTTATGTGGAATTTTTAATGCGGCCGTTAAAGGAAAGCCCAACCTTCAAATAAATGTCTGAACTGGATGTGCTTGAGGAATTCCTCTTTGTTGTGCTTCATTTCTTTTTCTTACTTTCTCCATGTTTAAGCGTCTGTGTGCTGCAAAGTTAGGACAAAAGATCGATGGAAGGTAGTAGATGAATAAAAAGGAAAATTAAGAAGGAAAAAGGTCAAGATGAGGACGAGGGAATATAAAAGTGCTCTGAGGTCACTGCTTCCCTGCTTTCCATTTTCCATAAGCCTCTTTACTGATGCAGACCTGTCATCGCGCTGCTTTGAGGTGAAACACTCGCTAGTTTCTGTTAGTTCCTGGCATCAGAAGTCAAATGTGGCTGCTTTGTCTCACTGGGAAGAAATAATGGCTGCTACCAACTGCACAACCACACTAGGTTCACAGGAATGTCAGCGAACCTGAGGCCTGCAGTGGAGCTTGCTTTTATATCCTCAGAGCTCAACGGGGTTCTCTGCTCTGCTTCCGTTATCTCCCTCATCTCTCACCTCATCCCGTGTTCTTTTCATATCGCCCTCCGCTTTCTCTCTTCTCTCTCGTCCAGCCTGAACCCGTCTCCCTGCTGTTTCCTCCCCATCCAGCAGAGAATCTTGGAGAAAGCCGCGCGGTCACAGACGTTTAAGAAACAGATGATGGCGGTCGAGATGTGTGTTTCCACCGCTGGCAGAGTCCTGCTGGGGCGGCAAGTTAAATGTGCTGAGAAATGAGTTATGATTCCTGAGCTTCGTGTCTTGGATTCTGTGTTCGTGTATTCTAATATAAAAAGAATCGGTTTTACTCGTAGAAATGTACAGTTTGGTCCAGGCTGGAATGAAGCCGTACTACACTCAAAACACGAGTCTCTGGGTTTTTTCATATACTGTATGTATTTAGTGCTTATGAGACTCGAGAGGCTGCACTTTGACGAGTTTTCAATCAAATTTCAGCATCGCAAATTAAATAAAGTCCAGCCTGAGTTTACTGCTGTGACAGCAGAAAAAAATCTATTCTCATAAAATAGCGTCATTAAAACCAAAACGATCTGATCAACTGCCAGCCGTAGTTTGCAAGCGTTTTATTGAACTGCTCTTTGGGAGAATCAAAGACGAGGCTGAGTTACAAATACGTGTTTCATCTGACAGTTCCATGGTCCTACTGTAGTTTGTGTCATCAGAATAGATTTGAAGTCCAGGTGAGGGGTGGCTGTTAAACATGCAGCAGGAAGGAGCAGGGCAAACGGGATCTTGAATCAGGAATCAGAGAAAGCAGGCAGAGAAAAGACAGACCGTTAGATCGCTCCGGTGGAGGATTGTTCCTGCTGTGACTCCACGACCTGTGACTCACAGCTGAGGAATTATGCACAAGGCTGCATGAGGCCAAAGGAGCACAGGACTCCAGCTGGGACAAAGAAGAAAGCACACACACACTCACCCTTCCACCACCGGCTGGCTTCATCCCTCCATCTTGTCATTCCTCTCACGCTCTCTCCCACGGACTCTTTTTTGTGGTGGTTTTAAACGCACCATCAGAGGAGTTTCAGAGGCTGCGTTGCACAAAGGGAGGAGGCGACGGGCAACACAAGCCTTTTTTCCCCCACCTACATTGATCTTGTCATCACCCAGATCCAGATTTTTCCAAGTAACCCTCTCAGGTTCACAGACGAGACCCTCCCCTAACTGCTTTTTAAAAGGTGATCACTCCCCGAGGAGAAAGTGTTTAAACTCGCCTCACGTTACAAAATGACATAGGAGCAGCTCCGGTGATGTCTGACTTATGATGGGGTTGAAAACCGCCCGCGCTCACATGGGCTCGATGAGGCGAGCCGAGCCCTGAAACGTTCGTTTGAGGGCACTCGGTTTTGTAGCGCGCTCCTTCTCCAACATGATGATCCTGCAAAGCCAAAGTAAACTCATCCACCGTTCCAAAGAAACAGATCTCCCCGATCAGGAAATTAAACCTGGCAGGCGGAGGTCAAGGCAAGGGAAAATATGAGCAAAGGCAGGAATAGGAAAGTCTTCCTGATGACCTGTGATGGTCTTCTGTCTGTACGTCTTTGCGCTTGCTGTCTTTTCTTTTATATCTTTGTCATGAAGCCGTTTACTCCTCTGTGTTCTGTGGTTTTGTTTTATGGGGTTTTTTTGGTACGTTTATGGTCTTTGCTCTCAGTATTAGGTTTGTAATTCCCTTGCTTTTGTTTCGTGAAACAAACTGTGGGCATTTAAAGAACTGACTGACTTTCCTTATGTGTCCTCTTCAATCTTCATTTCTTCTGTTTTGCTGCTCAGACACTGACGCACACATTTGGGATCACGAGCGAGAGGAGCCGGTGGGTGGATATCAAAGACGGTATTTCAGGAACTGTTCACCTCGTCCTGTTTATCATCCTGTGCATAGCGCTGCCGTGACCGTTCTCAGCTCGTCTCAAAGTACATTTTTGGCACGAATCTGAGGAAATAGACGGAACATGAGATAAAACCACTATCTGCTCCTACAATTAAAGTAAAATGTGAAGTGTGAAAAATAAATAGCTGGAGAACCTTCAGTTATAGGGAAATTGAATAGATAAATAGCTCCGAGCATTCTGCGATGTAAATCCCCAGTGCGTCCCTGCAACACAACAGAAGAAGACAACACAGTTCAGTGTCCCTGGTGGAACTTGTTCAGCAGCTTGTGTCTGTTTGCTGTGACCTTAGTCCAGCTCCAGGCTGACATTCAGTGGAATTAATGATGCTGTGAAATGAAGCTACAAAATCTGCATTACTTTTAAAATGTCACTCCAGATTTGTTCGCGCCTTTCAAAAGACTGATTATGCGGGACCCAGTGAAACCAAACAGTCTGCAAACATAAGGGCTCTCTGTGGGAATTGGCAGCGTTGGTGGTTCCTTCCTACGCAGCAGCGCTTGCGTGATGCCCAGACACTTGGCGCCTCGTGAGAGCGTCGTTGATAGCAACACCTCTGTGGTTCATATCTGAGTTATTGCTGCAGCTCAGCCAGCGCCGTGCCAGCTGCAGCCCGATGAGCTCACTGTCTTCCCCTCGTTATACGTCAGCTCTCCCACATGTGGGGTGGGAACAATCAGCATCCATAGTTTGTAATGTCTCTGTAGGTCGACGTCTGGAAATGCGATGGAACAAGCTGCATTCGTAGTTTCTCCAAAGCATTGCATGCACAGCAGGCCCATTCAGCAGAGCTGTAAATAATGTCTCTTATCATTGCTGCCAGTCTGTAAATTATAGCAGATACAACTGGAGTCAATTACTGGTCATCTAAACAGTAGTGGGGGGAGCCCACAGATACCCGTAACTCACTTATCGCTGCTTTTGAAGAATCAGCAGCCTAGAACGTTCTTCCATACAGTGGAGTTATGGTGTGATGATGACTTTATCTTTGCAGCAGTGGGAGGATGCCAGGATGCAGCTTTGTAGCCCAGATCTAAATATGAAAAGCTGCCAAATGTTCGCTACAAATCCCTGCATACATGCACTCGCTCGTGTAGAGTATTTGATTTATTAACTGCCTCCGTCTGAGGGCTTTGGCGCAGACTGCAGAGAGGCCTGCGCTGTTAATATTACACAGTTGTGTGAAATCACGTGACGCTGAAGTTGTCATCTTTTCCAGCTTACAGTAATTCTAATTATTACATCTTCTGTGGAAAGAGAAAGTCAGCTCTTAGCAGAAATGACATCAGCTTGGCTGTTCAGTGGCACAACATTCACCTGAGACTCTTTCTCTCATGGGTATTGTCTTTCAGGAGCGGCTCAGGAGAAAGAGTGTGGTCGCCAACTGTTAGTGAAGATGGCAAGACAAGCCCTCACATGGAGCCTGACTCACAGGTAACCACTGTTTACTCTGGATTTACCGACGCTGAGGCCTTTAGGTTTCAATTCACACCCACTGCGATGCTGTCAGGAGTGGTTTTCTGATGCTGCTCAGACAGAGTAGCTTTCCTCAGACTTTACTAAAAAAACACTCAATAAATTACTTAGCAGCTCACAATTAGGAGAAACACCAAAGCCAGATAGTGAAGCCTTGTTCGGTTGGCTCAGGACCTTCATTTTATGTAATGTTTTCTCTGGCGGTGTGACGAGCAAGTCCTGCATCAGCAATAAAATAAATAACAGATTACCCATGAGCCTTGGCTGCTTTGCTGTGGAGACAAACAAGTGATTAGTTGCTGGTCGACTTCAGCGTCAGAGGTGATCAGATTATTCACAACTGACCAATTCCAAAAGTTTCCCATGGAAACATTCGACTGTCTCTGCCTTTAGTGACACATATATTAAAATATATCTAAAATATATATATATTTTTACTCAAGTGCTTGAATGATGTGTAACTGTAACCATATCAATATCACACTAATACAATGGAAGTTGAAGCCACTGTGGGATATATGTCTCATATATTACTGGTCAGCACAGAGTCCAAAGGAAAACGGTCTTTGGACGTCTGAGACAAACTCTCATAACTGTCTGAAGGCCAGAGACCACGTTTGGTAAGAAGACTAGTACTCGAGCACTCATTGAATGAACCCAACCTTTAACCCCAGCTCTGTGTTCACTAATTTAACTAGGATGTTTATAACATACTTACACGCTGACAGCTGGGGCTCTGAGAACTAGTACTTTGGCTTCTACTGCCCTGGATTAGGCTCCTCCCTATCTACCACACCAGCCACAGGAGGAGCTGATCCACATCTGGGACCATAAGTTCGCTGGGTGTGAGACCCAAGTCTTCTCAGTGTGTTTATATCATAAACACAATCCATGGAAACAGGCACAAATGTGATCTGAAAATTGCATGTACACTATCATTCTCATGACTATAAATGAGATAATGCGCCCCACTGTTCTCTGGAATGGTTATGAAATAGTATCTCGATTGTTCTGCAATCGTACGAGCTGCCAATCGGATATTCAAGGCATGGGGAAAGTTTTCCAGTGCCGGCAGGTCAACAGGTCTGAGCACGGAGAGGGAGTGTGTGTGGACACTGTGTGACTGAAACACACAGACAATGAACACTTTGTGGCACACACATGTGAGAGATGTCCATTTGAAACAAGTGTGTCGAGTGTTGTGTTGTGCAAATTGTGGCCTGGACTGATTTGCAGATGTGTTGATCGTCCTCAGCGTAGACCTAAGAAGCCGCCTTCATTCCACCTCTGCTTCGGTCTTGCTTTAATTAATGTCGGTAATAATAGAGTCTCTCTCATCTCTTATTTTTTCCTTCGTATCTGTGTATCTTTTCCCTTCGCTTCCCTTCCCCGGCGTCTCGAACCTGGACGCTTGGAAACCGGCGACTCAGGGTTACCTCAGCGCGGACACTTCGTACGGTGATGAGAGGAAGCGTCCGCTCCCTGAGGTCACAGACCGAGGCTGGGGTCTGGCTTTGTTTCCTGCTGGATTCAGATACGCGATGCAGGGATTTACTCACATGCAACAATGGCGATTGTTCCTCAAACACGTTGGAAACAGTACGCACACAAGGACCCCTCCGCACCCGCTGAAGCACGTCCAAACTCAACTAAGCGATGCAGTTGGACCACGGCTCATCATCCAAGGCTGAGCTAATTTGGAAAAACCGAATCAAATCAGTGCCTTGGATCAGGATGAGACGACTATTTCTGTGTTGAAGCAACGTATATCTGTCATCCCCAGTGCTGCAGCAGCGTGTTCTGGCTCGCAGTGTGAGAACTGGGGTCGACGGGACTCGGGACACTTCAGCTTTATGTATGAACTTACAAAATGACCACACATTTTCTCTGGCCTGTATAAGCGTTTGAGTTTCTGACCAGCAAAGGCGTCTGAGCAGCTACAGTGTAAACCCACTGATGCCATTTCTCTGCATATTTCTGTGTTTAATATTTCCGTTCACATTTCTTGTCGACCGTTTAGCCAACTGGCTCTGGTGGAAACTTTAGTCTCACAGCTACTGAGGGAAGTGACACAAGGAAGCGATGAGGTGTTTCCCTTCACCCTGGGTATGAGCGAGGTTGTCATAAAAGCTAATGAGGAAATATTGTATTTTGGGTATAAGTGGGTGAGTGACTCATAACAGTTGAGGCAATTGTTATGATAAGGTTGAGGTGATTGTTTTCCTAAGGATCTCTGGAGTGTTTCTTTTATCAGTTTGGGGAATTTAGTGGGACTGTAAAATGTATTTCAAGGAAATGTGGTCAAAACTTGGCACGGCCCACAGACGATGGGATGTCGTAAACAACTTCCTGAAATAGAAATACCTTGATGAACGGCGTCAAAGAGGATGAGATAATCACAAGGTGTGAAAAGTAGAAGAGCAGCCTGCGTGTTTAGCTTTGACAGCCAGCATCCACCGCAGCAGTTAATGAGAAATAATTCTATCTGAATCATTTCTATCACCAGCGGCTCCATTTACTCTGTGACTCCAAGGCCTTAAAGGTGACGAGTGACCCTGATGAGCCGCATCTCCCCAGTTGCTTTTAGATGCTGATTTCTCCCGGTCGTCCTCCTGATGTCACGTTCTTACCAGGCGCACATCATATTTCATCAGAGGTCATCAAGTATAAGCAAGTAATTACCTTAATGAATTGTGGGATGGAAATCACGTCAGATTTTGCTAAATTTTCCTGAAATGTAATATGTGTAGAGGCTTAATTATGTAGCTCTTAGATGTAATCTCAGCTCTGACAGCCGACTGCAGTTACCAGCTTTTCTGCCTTTTCAAATATTTTCCATCTGAATCTCTTTTCTGTTGAGAAATACTTCACTGGCTTGTAAATGATTATCTCATTTTACATCGGCATTTCTGGCTGGTTTTAGTCTTAGATGAGTTTCAGGCACCGCTAAAGTGATACCAGTTACTGACATTTCCAGTTTTCAACATTCCTTCCATAAAGTCGAACAGATCAAGACATATGCCAGTCAGCGTTAGTCAGTAGTACTTGAGTGATCTCAGAATGCCGATCACAGCGGCTGCCCTGCATCGTGGCAGCTGAGAGGTTTGGCTCACACGTCACAGAGACTTCCACTCTCGGCCCAGGAGCTGGCAGCTGGAGGCCAGTTCTCCAGGCTAACATTAATAGTAGCTGACAGACAGAGTCCTTGCGTGACGTACAGCTCGTAATTCCCGAACCGTTTGCTTCTGAATTAAAAACTGTGTGTGCATTAGAGGCGTGTTTTATTAATGGAGCAAAGCTTTCCAGCATCTGCTAATAGGAATCATTTACGTGTAGAAACACAAGACAAAGGTTAATTCATGTTAACGTGTAATGTTGTGTTAAACTTGAAAATTCTTAACACTGTGAGCTGATGAAGTGAACAGTGAACAGAACGTTCTTATAAGGTGCTAAAATTTGCCTTCTGGGTTCACTGCTGCTTAATCCGCTGAGGAAATCTCAGACCAGTGGAGCATTGCTGGAAAGTCTTTTCAGCAGATCCACGTTCACACACACACGAGGCCTTTCAGGTCACCGACCTGTGACGCCATTTATTTGCTTGTTTGTGTTCACTAATCAGTGAATAATCCCCAAAAATGTCCAAATCAGTCTGGGTTTTCCTAATCAGGCCAAGTCTGCTTCGCTTGGCTGTCACTGAGAGAGAGCTCCCTGCAGGAAGGTACGTCTGCAATAATGATCCTTCTAAGGATTAAATGGAGATTTGTGTTGTTAACCCACATCCATCCTTTTGTTTTCAGCTCTTTTTATGGGTCACGGTGGCTAAGTGAGTGATCCTAAACCTGGACAGAGCCCAGAAGTAGCTTGTTGGACTTGTTAACAAACCAAATTGGAGGATTTTAATTTATTAGCAGACGCAACCACTTTATCTGTTGACTATGTAGAGTTTAACTGTATGGATTCTTAAAAAAACTGTTATTTAAAATTATAGTTTAAGATTCTGGAGACCTTTTGACATGCCGGCACTACTTGCTCCCGTAGGAAGTCAGGAACTCAAACATACTGTTCTTACCTACTGCCCCTGAATCTTTTGCTCCACTTCAAGCTTGGAAAGGTGGTTAGTTTACTCACCCAGGGGACAGTTTCTCCATTAGGCCAAACCAGATGGTTTTGTTTCATAATAATTCACACTTAGGATATAATGGAACACGTCCCAGCAGATTTTATTTACACCATTGGTGGCAAAATATCTAAAAAAAGTGTCATTATTTATTATTTAGGAGAGATTGATCAAATACATCTTATATTTCTGTCTTTGGCTGCATTCCAGAGGTATTTTAAGCTTCCCCTGAGCTCCTCTCTTGCCCGTCTGCCTCTCCTCCGGTTGAGGCACCCAGGGCCACGTCCAGGGATCCATGAAGGGCCAGTTTGTGTTTTGTTAGCGGTGCAGAGCGCCATGTGAAACACTTAATTTCAAAGGTCCAGGGGGATTAAGCCTTGCAGGAGGCAGCAGAGAGGGAGGTGGCGTGTGTGTGCTACCGGGAATTTGTGGACGAGTCTCCGGTGAGGGGAGGAGGGCAGGCTGAGCTTCTCGGTTAGATATAGGCATATGATTTCAATTAGCGTCCTCCACTTTTTTTTTTCTCCTCTTCTTGCCCGTCTGCTCTTTTCTGACCAGTCTGTGGTTGTGGACTGAGGAACTGGAGCTGAAGCTGAAGTCTTTCCCCATTTGAGCCCTTATTAATCAGGGTGACCATAAACCAGGCTGATGAATGGAGGAACTCGATGCCGTTGGGTCCAACCAAGTCACTTCAGCGTAATGAACTTTATGAGCACACACAGAGCACATAAACATCCAAGAAGTGACCTTTTCTTCCTTTTTGTCTTTCTTTCCTTCATTTATACGCGACCAGCCATTAGCCACGCTTAGTTACAATTGTAAAACAGGTCAGTGAAGTCAGAAGGCAGCCTGACTTTATGAGCACACAGCAGTACACAACGCTGGCTCACATAAATACTCCAGTTACTGCTTTTGGCTTTTCCCTTTTTAAATCTTTCTTCTTCCCGGCCAAGAAGAATCAAATCAAAAATCTGGGAGAAAATAAAATCACAGCCGTTCTCTGGAGAGAGAAATTAGGAAGGAGATGACCTCACGGACCTCGGGTGAAACGGATGAAAATGGATGGATGATGATCACACAGATGGCTTTTTTCAGCAAACCTGTCACGTTGACTTGCTGTGAAGCTGCGAAGCTTAACCTGAAACTGTTTTGACTGCGTTGGGAAACGAGATAAGGTTACCAGGGGAATACGATAAGAGATTCAGCAGATTAAGGTGACGGTCACCTTTACACAGAGTCCTCTGTAAACCTCCACTTCTGTCCAGTGTGAAATGGGGCAGTAAATGCTTTTAATCAGACAATTGAATTATAGTGTAATAAAAAGAAAGCACACCTGGGAAGCAGGTCCTGGATGTTACCAAAGCGGTATTTTTATAAGGCCTTAAATCTACCATCCACCTCAAGCAAGTATCTGTGCAGCAGATGTGCAGAGAGGAAAGTGGTCTGAGAAAGAAAGACAAGGTGACCGGTGGACATACACGGGGTGTGAACGCGCCATTTATCTCCTGAATGTCTGGTAGAGAAGAGTAAATCCAGTTGTTATTCCAGAAATGCTTTTCTTTATCATGAATTAATTGTCACTCTGTGCTAGTGCACTTCTTCCATGTGCTCAGGCTGTAATACTAGAAAGCATCCTGCGTAGTTTAATTTGTTCAGTTCATCTGTAACAAATGTCTGATTTGACGTTGTAGAAATAAAACTGACCCGGTTTCCTCCTCAGGCTACATTTTCCCTCCAGCCAACACCAAGATCAGGACGTTTGCTTTAAGTATTTGTGTTTCCTCTCCTTTGCTGTTGTTGCCTAAAAGCCATGAGCGTCATGCTCTTACTGTCCTGCCACTGCAGGAGCGCGTCAGATGATACGCTCTCAGGGAGTTTCCTCCACTTGCCTCCATTATTCTCTAAACACAGGCATGAATAAGCTTGTCTGACAGTGATACAGGTATTTGCTGATTGTTATCTGGAGATTTATCCCTCGTCTAAATATGAGGAGTCAATGGTGATTTGTATCGAGACATGCAGGGACTTTCAGGTTTGTTTCTGGGTTTTTTTTTACTGAAAGTTAAAACGTTAACTGAAATCTGCTGCAAGATAGACTAAACTATGATAAACAACTTGATTTGGTTGTAGATATTCAGTAGTGTCTGATGTCCCAGGTCCAGTAAAAAAGGATCTTAATTTAAAACTTTATTTAAGATTAGGTCTTCAAACATCAGCTTTGAACTGAAACATTAATCCCTGTTACATCTTTATGTTTCACAGAGTGTGTGTGTTTAGAGGATCCTTCATCGCACTCACATGTGGTTCGCCATCTGTGCAAACAGAGCTAAAGATAACCAGTAGGATCTGGTTTGGCCTGTTCAGCCCTGTGGTGAGAACCAGGCTTCAGAGCGTGTGGTTTACTTGGAGAGAGAGCCGCAGAAACCTGGGTGTTTCTGACTCTCCTGTGGTGAAGGCACAGTGACGGCGATCACTTCTTTGTCTTCCGTCACCATGAATTTGTATATGTCGGCATTTTCTTCTGGGACTTTCTGGACAAAATGGACAAAATGGCCAAAATGTCGAAAGCAGTGTTTTTAAATTCCTTGGAAGTCATCTGTGGTAACTGCAGGAGATCGTGCTATGACAGAGCTCTTCCTCAGGTTCAAAATGTGGGCATGTCGTTTGCATGAGAGCAGGCCTGAAGTGCATGTGTGGTCCAGACGAGGGCTGAGGACAGGATGACATCCAGAAGACCCGTCTATTGAAATGACAGGGATCCTGTCTGGGGGGGTGGACCTCCACCTCCTGCAGCTAAGGCCCTTCAGACCGGCCCAGAACACACACAGCCACACGCTCGTATCATTACAGCAGCCTCCGCTCTCCTCCTACTGCTGTGCCCGACTTGTAAACAAGTCACTTGGTTTCTGCTGAAATGTTTATAGTCTGAAGCTACGATAATTCGCAGCCACGTTTCATCATCCCAACTGCTGCTATCTCCTCAATTCAAAGCGCTGAAACCCTATCGGAGGAAGTGACATCATTGCGAGCCACGCAATAAAGTTTTATCTGTGAAGTTTAGTGTCTGACACGGACGGACCCAGCAGGCGAGGAGCGCTATCTCTCAAGTGCGCTGATAGCTGTGGTAAACACTGCGGCTCGGTGATGTCACTCTGGACCTTGTGCAAATGCATGAAAAGGGCGTTGACCTCAGCATAAACACGCTATGAAGTGGTGTAAGTGCGCTGTAGGTGTCCGTGCATCTGTCCTGCATTAGTCCAGTAGATCCTTCTAAGCAGTTCCAGAATGCAACGCGTCTGTGCAGCATATCAAGGAGATAATCATTTAATATTTTGCAGCACCAGCTCTGTCGGCTTCTATAAACTCATCAGTGCGAAGCAGCAGCAGCCAGGAAAAAACGCTTTTTGCTTCGCTTTAATATTTACACCACACAAGTTCATTTGTTTTGACAGAAACATCTGCAGCAAATCTATTGCAAGCTTCTTAATACGTTTTACTGTTATAGAGAGGAAAACAGAAGTGAAGTGGAAAAGCTCCTCTGATGAAAAGCCTCATTTGAGATCATTCATTATTTTTGCGCACGTAGCGCATTCTGCAATAAGACCATTACTTTTTACAGGCTCTTTTTCTTTTTACTACTGAATCTTTGTTTCTCTGTAATTACCAACAATAGAAATCTGCTCTTTTCCGGTTGTGCTATTTTTAAGGTGCTGCTTTTTGTTTCTTTTCAGAATTTCCATCCCATTTCAAGCGGATATGCCGGTTACAGTCGCAAACCTTCTTACACGCCTGAACCCCCGTCCCCACCTGCTCCCCAGCCCGCGTATCTCAACAACGGACACTCCAGACCCAACAACGTCCAGAGCTACGGATACGGAAATGGAACTGGCCACGCTCAGTACAACAACCCCTCAGGACTCTACGCTCACAACGGCAGCAATGGAGACAGATCGCTGCCGAGCAAGATGGGCGGCCTCAGCCTCAGCGCCACACACAGGTGAGGCGAGCTGTCGCTCAGATTCACACAGCGTAGATCCTGTTTCTGTCACTATATATTTTTTCTTATTGTACCTACGAACGCCAGTGTACATGTGCAGAGTCTCCTCACACACCTGCATGTGGACAGGAATCTGAATCGTCTGTTGCTGTGCATCCTCTAAAGTGAGCAATAAAAGTCATTCCGGCCACACACACACACACACACACTGGTTGCAGTGAAGCGTTTGCCTCAGAGGGTAATCTGAAAGCAAACATGCAGGTAAGTGTGTCAGGCTTTAAACGCGTCTGTCAGCTGAATGTGTCAAATGAAAGTGATCCGTCCTGTTTGGGTTTGGGGGATGTCTTGACGATTAATGGATGGAATGATCCATCTGTCTTTCCTCTCTGTGCTTTGTATCTAATCCTGTGAGGAGAATTTACAGCTAAACCCAAAATTAGATACAGATATAGCAGATATCTGAGGATCCTTTTCGACACCTCTGCCTATTTTCTATTCGTTCTTCTCACAGTTACACTATATAGTATTAACTATAGTATGTACTGTATCACATTGCTTACCAGTAACTCTGTGTCTGGTTCTGCTTGTTTCCTTCAGCCCAGAGCCTCCTATACATTCCCCTGTTGGCCGCAATGGCGTCGACACACAGTCGGACGTCTACAAGATGCTGCAGGACTATGAGGAGCCCGCCTCCGAACCCAAACAGTCCGGTTCGTTCAAATACCTGCAGGAAATCCTGGAGGCTGAAGATGGAGGTAGGCCTGTTTTCGCATGATGTTCAAGTTCTTAATTATTACAAACACTGTTCATACCTGGGCAGCCTTGTGCGTCTTCTTTCTATTTCTTACACCTTCTAATGGGCATAGTTTGCCTTGTATAGAAAGGCAAGGATAGAGGAAGAGGCAGAAGGAAATAGAAAGAAAGAGTCCGAGTGTAAACAAGAGATGGAGAGAGCGAGAAAAGGGTCCTGCAAATGGCTCACGAAGGAGGAGGGAAGTTTTTCTAAGCAATTTACTGAAAAAACAACACTGCAAAGGACAATAAAGAGAGAGGAATGGTTCTCCTGTCAGCCTTTTGACCGCTCAGCATTCCAGCTTTAAAGGAGGGATCATGTGATGTTGCAGCAGAGGAGGGTTAATCCCTGGAACTAAAACCTCTTAAAGCAGGACAGACCTTGTGAAGGTAGTAGTTACAAGCCAAGTGTCGGTATGTTGTAAACAGACACAGCACAGAGCTCGGCGAAGGGTCGTGACCTTCCAGTGCAGACGGTCATTTATTTACAATTTATGTCAACTACAGCCAGCTGTGAATGGAGTCGCTCAATTTGTTAGCCTAGTAAGTGACTTTCTATAATAAAACCGTCATTCTGTGAGAGAGAATCCAGCTCTAGTTTGACTCACGATGACCAGAAACACTACCATTATACTGAGTTTCCAATAAAATAAAGACTTATTTGTCTCCCTGTAATTGTAATTGTAATCCCAGTGCAACAGTAAAAACTTCCCACCGTATCAGTTACTGCGTTGACTGGAGTTCACTGCTGGAGTGAAACTTAATTTAGGGCCTAGTATGACACTCAAAGCAGTGACGGAGAGTAAGTAGATGGATTAGACTGATTGAAAGGAGACTGTCAGCGGACTTTCAGCTCAGCTGGTTGCCAGGTTGATTGACAGGCCAAGAGTCTGTTGAAAGGTTTACGTTGGGATGATTCTCAAAGCGACCTGCCCCCTCTGCTGTTGTCATTTATTGTGTGAAGAGGTGACATTGTGCCTGAGGTGTCTCTGTTGTTCTTCTTCCACTGTCAGTTAAGTCATGATGCCTTTGAATTTATATTGTAAAGTACCTTCGGAGACACTGCTGAAGTTCGGTTTCCCCAGAAATCCACAGAGGAAAAGGTGAAACATCTGTTTAAAGTCATTTCGCCTACTATGGTTTTACCAATACACAATAAAATGGCTTCATGTTTAATATGATAAGATTGGTTTCTGTAAAATATCTTTTAAAAACATATTCAATGATCATTCATGTATTCATGATGCACTGACCTTTCCCAAAATATCATATATATATATATTAGCTCCTCTAATTCCATTATTTCCAGAGAAGTGACTTTCCGGACTGTTTTTTACTAAGCAGCCAGCTTTCCACCACTAAACCTGGTATGAATACATGGAAAGTCAGTTCAGTTTACAAGGGAAGCGAACTGTGTCTTTTCTAGGAAAAGGATTTCTGTGCAGTGACATCGGTTGCTAAAACATGTGAAGTTAAATGGATGGATGCCACCCGTGCACCTGTAGCCTGATGAAGTAGCTCAACAGTGCAGAGTAATTTAAGTTTCAGGAGCTTCAAGGAGGTAAAAACGAGGGAACACTCCACTTGATCCCTGTGGAATAGGTCCACAGGGACCAGACAAAGCTCAAAAGACGAGATTTAAAGGCCAAGCAAGATTTCTGGTCCACTGTGAGTCAACATGGGATTCCAGTGGTGGGGGGCTCGAGCCTTCAGCTCTCACTGGCACAGGGAAAAAGTTCCTTCGACTGTTTATACAACGTCACAGAGTTGGTAAGACAAGGCTTTATTTATTTAGTATTAATCTTAATTATCATTCATCAGCATTTTCTCTTACTTGTTTACATTCGTTCTTCATCGTGAGTTTAAAACAAAAAGTATGTTTCCAGTGCGTTTCAGCTGGTGAGAAATGCAAATGACATGTTACTGAAGCTGTTTATCTTCCAATATTGATACTCCTGTCAATTCCCTGAGGCTTCACACTCCGCTCTTAGCAGCGGGACAGGGGCTAGCGCGAGCGTGTGACTGTTTTATGGCTCGTCTGGTTGATATTAGTCACAGTGTTGCGTGGGGCGAGAAGTGTGTAATCGTCTAACATGTCACCGTCAGATAAAATATGGTGTCTGACCTAAGCAGTCTAGCTATTTTAAAAGAGCAGAAACAAGACTAAACAAGCCCCGGTCGATTGGGGATTTTCTATCTACTGTCGTCTGAAAGTCAACTTTCCCGTCTGTGAGAAAGTCACAGAAGTGCAGCACATAAAAGGCTTTATTTTCCATTAGACTGCATCATTAAGTAATAGAGACATTAATCCCAGAAATACCATAATAACATAATACCCAGCTGATGTCAGCTCTTAAACACACAACGGAACAAAAAGAGACTAACGTTTGCTGAGGGATGGAAAGTTTTTTAGTCAGGTGCCAGATGGCAGATAATTGGACGGTGGTTAGAGGCGGTGATAGGTGGTCTGTTGGCCTCCCCTGGCACATCCTCATCGACTCACTGATCAACCCTGCTTCACTGGGAAACAGTGTAGGGTCGTGTACTGTGACATCATGTGATTGTAGCACATTGGTGTGATAGTTGAAGCTGGTCTCCAGCGGGTTTGACAGATGGATTTGGACTCGGAAGCCCCTCACGAAGCGCTGACACTTGAATGCAACGCACAAGAAGGTATGAGAACCACAGACAGGAGGACATTCGCTGACTATATGATAAACGATGAGTGGAAACACACAAAGTGGAGGAGGGGAAGTGCATTCCTCTCAGTGCTCGGTCAAATGTTAAACTGTGACAAAACAACGCTTAGTTTAAATAAATGATTAAAAATAGCCAAATTTATGTGGAAACATTCATGAATAACAAAAACATTCCAGCGAAGACTGATGGTCTACAGCACATTGTGTGTCTCTGTGCAGGCAGAGACAGAAACCAAGCCTGGCTGTCGCGTCTGAGACCTGATGCACAGACGAGCTGTGTCTTTGTTGTTGTACTTATATTTTATTTAGTGTGGGGCCATTTCTGAGTTCTTTCTAAGAGCCGATAGGATCGTTTAACTTAATTATAGGCTTATGAAAGAGACCGAGTTAATCTCAGATGTTCTAACTCAGATGCATGTTCTGAATTGTCCTGCATCACAGGTAGAAAAGTGCTCTATAAATACAACCTTCAGAAAAATATGCATGTGTGATATGCGTTTTTGTACGGCACCGTGCCTAAATACCACCAGTTTAACAAAAATGTGTAAAGAAGGCCAGGATCTCAGTGGGGAGCAGAAACGGACTCACGGTGTCTCCTTTAAAGGTGCTGTGGGAAATATTAATCCATCTTTTTATCGCTGTCTAGCACAGACCCGACAACCATCAGTGTAATCTCACTACCTGGAATTTAGGGGGGATTTCCTGCAGAGTGCGAAAACAAACATTAAACTTAAAACTTGTTTGGCTTGTGATGCCTTTTTCCGGGCTTCAGCCACTTAAAATCCAGTAACCTTAGAACGCATGTGTTGAAAAGGTGCAAATGTAAAAAAAAAGGTCCAACAGTTTAATCAGGAACGCAGAGTGTGGGTGGCCTTACGTTGACCCCGCACGCAGTCCAGGATGGAGTCAGGATGCACACGGTGGCCTCAGGATGGTCCAGGCTTGTGTTAGGATTCATGTGACAAATATACAAGCCCATGAAAATACGACAGATGCTTGCAGGGATGCTTTGGCAATTAGAAAGTGAGTTTTCTGCATCGTGTGCGAGTCCCAATAGAGCTGGAGCGAAGAGTTTGGGAACACTGCTCAACACACAGCAGACGTTTGACATGTGCTGCAGAGGTTCTACGGATACATACATGTTCTTGTGTTGGTGTTTCCAGACCTGTCCCTGTCAGCGGATGAGCCTATTTCAAGGGCAAGTAAATATTCATGCTGTGGTTGTTTTTGTCTTTCTAGGTGTGTCCCCAACAGAGAGAATGAGAAACCTAAAGTCTCCAGTCAGGTCTCCAATCCCCAAACTGGGAAGCCCCATCCCGAGCCCCATGTCTGGGCTTCAGAAGCTGCCCCAGTGCACACGCTGTTGTAATGGCATTGTGTAAGTACTGCTCACACCCTAAATGTCCTGTGTGTAGAAGTCTCTTAGTCACTTAATTTTTCACAGTTAAGTTTTAAGTTTCACTGTGTGAAACTGGATGGTAAACCAATTTATAGCTACTGTGGTTCAGAATGAAAGACCAGAGAAAATACAGTGTACAATATGACACTGAACATATCTCAGATTTGCTGGTGAGACCGTTTTAATTGCCATCTGGAAAGAATTTGTGTCCCACTTGTTTTATGACTGCATCTGTAGTCATAAAGTTTATACACTAGTCTACATGAGGTGAGTTGAGGTTGATTCCCTGAATCTAAAACCAACAGGTTAACTAGCTTTGATCAACCTGCAGCAACAGGCAAGTACTCAAAGCTCTACTCTGCCTTTCCTTGTAATCCTTAAACCGATTCTTCCACATGCTGCACAGACATAGTAGCACCAACAGTAAACCCATACACGAAAGGTAAGTCGAACATGAAGCACATGCACTCGCACCTTTCTGCACAGCGCCCACATGCAGTGATCTCAGTTCTGTAAAAGCTGCTGCTGGTAAACGGTGACGCCACTGGGTTCAGTCCACTCTGGAACAAGAGCGGACTGTAGGAGCCTGCAGGGCACAATAAGGCTCTTATGACCTCGGGGCATTTTACAGTTTAAAGCACTGTGTCAAGAGTTTATCCTGCAAGTCATGTGGTTAGTTGGTGAGAGCGGTTAAGGAACGAGGCAGACTCATGACGGAGTGGTCGCTGGCCTGAGTTCTCAGCCCAGAAAGGAAAATCTTATGGGAAGCAGTGCATGAACAACGCCCTTAACAACTGCCGTCACTGTGTGACAGAGCAGAGCAACACACTTCTAAGTGGCCTAGTGTCAGCAGGATAGACACATACTGTTCAGCTCCCAGTGTGTGTGTGAACACGGCTCTGAAATATGACATATGATAAGATACTTTCTAATGTTTGCCTAGTTACAGTCACTAAGATGAAAGATTTGCTGATTTGCATAGATAACATTCAGCGATGAGCTGAGTCAGCGCCAGGCCGTTCATCATTACTTATTTCCTTTTATAGTGTTTTCCTTAAAGCCCTGTCCTCTGCAGGGAGGTTGGTGCCTCTTTAAAGCACTATGCAAATTGCAGTTGGTTCAGTGACCTTCGTTTTTAAAAGGCATTTATCAGAATCCTGCTGTGTTTCATTTCTCCCCTCAGCGGCACCATTGTGAAGGCCAGGGACAAGCTCTACCACCCCGACTGCTTTATGTGCGACGACTGCGGCATCAACCTCAAGCAAAGAGGCTACTTTTTCATCGAGGACAATCTGTACTGTGAGACCCACGCCAAGGCTCGCGTCCAGCCCCCAGAGGGCTACGACGTTGTTGCGGTGTACCCCAACTCCAAGGTGGAGCTAGTCTGAGCCGAGGCGGAGGCCGTGCTGTTGAACTGGGAAACCTTCTAATGGGGCTACTGAGAATCCTAGTCTTCATTTATCAGGTTCTGTCAAGCAGGAATGCTGATATTGGATAAATTTTGCCTTTGAGAGACTGCTACAGAATTTGTTTCAGCTATCTGAGATCAGAATTTCTCCACTGACAGACCTGATAAATGCTTTGTACATTGGGGTGATAGAATAAGGCTCAAGTCTCCTAACCTAAAAACCCAAAACCTAAAAAGCGAACGTGTCATGTCTCAACCCGACAGCCCCATCACTCAGTTCCACATACAAGAGAACCTGTTAGTGAGACTATATAACTCCGTCTCAAATGCTGTTCACAGGCTGCCGGGGCATTAGATGATAGTCGTGAAGGATACTGCAAATTAAGCGAGGGTGAAAAAGCTGAAACCATCTGAATCCACAAAAGCCGGGTTATAAATTGAAGTGAGGTTCTTCGTTCTGACTTTCAAAGAATGGTTTTCATAGCTACACAGTCTTGACCATAGTCACAAACCGTGTTCAAGTTTTGACTCATGAGCAACCGGCAACTACAATCTGTTTTTCTAACAAACAGCTTGTCAATTTATGGCCAGTGTCTCACGAGGACCCTCACTCTGGCTTTAATACTGAAGCGTGTGTGATGTGCGTAACCGCAGACTTTCAGCCCAGTGAGGTGGTTGTTATTCTGCCTTTCTCTCCCCACTGACAGCTGGCAACAGCTTCTCTAGAGTCTAAAGTCAACTCATTCATGGTTGAGCTTTGGTTTATGGGTTTATGGGTCTCATTGTTTTATTAACTATGTTGCAGTGACACATTTTCTCCTGTTGTGGTTGGACTTTTGCATTTGTAAATTACATTTATCCAGTTTACTTTACAGACTTCTTCAGATTTCTTGTGCTAAGGAAACTGGCAAACATCTCTGTGGTATTTATTCTCTGTTTTTAGCTGTTAAGTCAAATAATAATTATTTTAAACATAAAACAGGCAAAGGACTAACTGATCTGTAACCTTGTGAAAGGTTTTTCTAGACGTTATGAAACGTTTTCACCCTACGTGATTGGAACAACCTCAATTTATAGTCAAAAGTCACAGATGTTGATGAATGTATCCAATAACAACATTTTCTAAAGGCGTGGGGAACGAGAATATTCTGACTAAAACACTTCTGGGTCGTGCACCTGACTGAGAGAAGAATTTCGACGAACCTGCTGAAGAATTCAGGTTCATAAGACGAGAGTACAGAGTTCACTCGGTGTGTTTAATAAAAACATGGCTGACACACCTCGTGACAACTTTAAAAATGTTCCTGTGCATTTGAAACAGGAGTAGAAATCTGTTAGGACGTCATAAACTGGGGCTGGACGGCCTGCAACATGTGGGAATAATATTCACTTTGTTTAGTTTCTCCAAACCACTGCATAGATGCATTACTGTGGCTCTCTGGGTGAGGGAAAAAGACAGAAGTTGGAAATATGCATAGTTGTCTCCCCTTCCTACTATGAATTTAGATTTGTAGTCACAGCCAAGTCCATGAAATATGACTTTACATGTCCTCAGAGAGGAGAGAAACGAGGGGTCGGCATTTATTTCATTTACTTGACAGAATTTCTTGCTGCAAGAAAAAAATATGATGCCATGAAACTGCAGCGTGTGGTCGTCCGTCGTGGCTTATTGTGCACCGTGAAGGAAGCTGTTGGAGAACGGTTATAGTTTTCATTTTTAAGTGTTTCTAACCAAACTTGTTTTGTGATTTGAATGAGAAGATTCAATTTGCAGATAGATATCAACAGTAGCTGCTGGTATATCATCTATAGTAGTAGCTTGTAAATGATGTGAAGATTATATTGCTAGAACGTTTCTTGGTATTGTACATATTTGTTTTATCGCGACTGCTCTAACATTGACAACGTGTCACTCATGCCTGTGCATACCCTCTGTCTTCAAATCGCTTTGACACAAATCCTTTTCTTAACTTATTGTTCTAGCAACACGTGTTTTTCCTGGATCTAAATAAAATGACAAGTGCGTTACATTACCGTGATGTTGTTGTTCACATTATTCGTTGCAGGATTCTCACTGTGAACATCGGGAATTTAATTAGTCTTGGTTTTAAACAGCTTCTGCCATAAAGCTTTCCACATTACACCCACTGTAGCATGAGCAGGCTCTAATACGCATGACTGGCAACCTACAGTAAATCCTCAGACGTCCACTTCAAAGAAGCCTTAAATGTTAGCAGAGAGTTGAGAGAACACAACCCGCACAAGTTTCCACAGAGCATGTGTCGTCTACAAACTGTCTGTCCAAAAAAAAAGACCTTTTTGGATGAAGCTCTTGCTTTTGTTGCTTATTAATTAATTTATGTAAGATTAACCATATCTGAAAATGTTGGTCTGGGCTTCATTAGGTTTCAAAGCGAAGACGTTTCCCATCTGGGAAATGGACCAGTTGCGCTTATTCGTTTGTTTACGGCCCTGCCAGTGTGTTGACTGTCATTCTGTTCCTGTCTGTGACTGCATTAATAACAGATTAAAATGTCACATCTATGAAGCACACCGTTGCAGTGCGTGACACAGATTCAAGTTAATTGTTGTAATCAGTCCTGGGAGGTGAGAACTCGCTTCATGCCTCGTTAAATGGCTTCAGTAACGCTTCACTAAACATCCATAGCGAACATGACGTGGGCAGGTTCTAACTGAGCTATAAGACAAATAGACCACAAGAAAAGAAGTGAAGGAGAGAGAGTCTCTGCAAAAACAGTCTGAATAGTATGTGTAATCAACATTATTCACATGTGCTAATGTTTCCCATATGCACTTCGCTGTCAGAGTAAAGCTGTGGACGCGCTAACAGATGCTTCAGCAAAAGGCATGAAACAGAACATCACTACAACAGATTCTGTACCTGCAACTTTCCAGTTTTTAGTGCTGTAAGCTTTAGGTTTTTAAATGAAAAAATGCAGTTTTATTTGAATTGTTTGCACCAATAGGCCATTAGGAGTTAACACACTTGACACAGGTGAATCCTGTCTGCTGCCATTGTCTATGTATCTGAACTCTGACTAGATCTTATAATTCACACCATCCAAAAGGTCTCTCTACTGATACAATAAGACGCTGGAGGAACAGATCAGGATAAGGAGCCACCAGCAGTCTTCCAAAGACCCTCTCGCGAAGCTGTAGCGATGGAAGGACCAGGCAGGAAACACTCATCAACCGATCTTCACAGTTTGCCTGAAAGATTTTAAAGCTGGGGGTAAAGATTTTGAGACTGAAATGTGTGAGGATGATGATGCTTGAAATGAGGATGGTGCCGCTACTAAGCAGTTCACAGCGGAACGGCTTCACCTACCAGGCCCCACAGCGAAGTGTAATCAAAACACAGGCCACGTTAGATACTAAGCTGAGCTAAACTGAGGCCTCGCTACGTGGAAAGAATTCAGCGTCTCCCGCATCTATAAACATTTATTCAGTTTCAAAGATAAACACTCCAAGTTGCACAGAGACAGAGCTCAGCTTGCTCCACAGCAGCGTAAGCAGTTCAGCTCAGTGTAACACACCAGCTCTGTGTACCACTGAGCGGCATGCGGTCCATCCCTGCTCTTCTCCATACGGTACCAACCTGCTACCAGACAGCCGAGATTTGTTGAGTCTGACTGGATCCGTGCCGGCTGAACCTGGATGCCGGAGCCTGCACTCACTTATAGCGGAGTGAACATTTTACAGAGCTTTCTCTGGAAGTGACCTTACATTTTCTTTTATCTGTTGGTTTGGATCCCTGTGATAAAATAAAAAGCAGTAAAGTGGTTGGAACTCCATTAGGCAGCTTCAGAACAAAGTCCAGCCCTGTCTGACAGCCCCCATCCCTGCATTCAGAGATCCATATGCTGCCGTCTGGCTCTCTCTTCAGGCAGCGTGAGCTGGGTCGCGGCTGCATGAGTGAACGGGACAAACCGATACTAAGCCTACAAACAGCAGGCTGATTTGTTTGTGTGGAAAAATGACTCTGGGGCGTTTTATTCACAAGCTGTCAGAGCTGTTAAAGCTTGAAACGGGGTTGTTTGCCTGTGTGTTCCTGTGTGAGGAGAAGTCACTTTGTGTGCGAGCAATACCCTCGTGGTTTGTCTGCAAGAGTCCGTGTATGTCACTGGAAGCCGGCTGATCCCCGGGTGTTTTGCTTGGCCTTGTAGAGGAATAACACATCGCTCCAATTTGTTTGTCTGCTGTAGTTGGATGTGATCAAATGTTGGAAAGTTGAACAAATCAATAAAGGGTGGGAGACGTAAGATCACGGGGCAACATCCAGCTACTGTAAACAACATTGGGTATGGTTCAGCGTTCACTGTGAGAGAAGCTGGGGGACGCGTCATGCTGGTCTGTCAGGCACTGGCCGATATTTATGCATGGACAAAGACGATAAAGCCTCCATCCAGTCACAGGAGGATATTTTGGCTTCACTGTCCATGCAGCACATCTCTACCATCACCAGTGTGTTTAAACAAAAACCCAACAGATGGCTCTTATATTAGAGACATGTTTGCTTTAACCAAAACCTGCCTCTGGATGAGGTCAGTTAAACTAAAAGCGATGACAGATCGAAGCGACGGATGGATTCTGACATAACAGATGTTTGTCCTTAAAGGAGACATTAACCAGGTTTGTTTTTGACATCAGTACAATGTTTATAGCTTTATAAACAGAATCCTATTAAAGCAGAACATACACATTAAACTCGTAAAAGTGAGTCTTTGATGAAAAACAATAGAAGAAGAACAGAAAATGACAGTAACTTATAATATAATAATCAACACATGAACATGAAAATAATTAGTCAGCCTTCACTGTCAGCTGATGCTGCTTCGTACTGTAACTCTGTGAGACTAAATCAGTCACAATGGCACAATTCAAGTGGCAGAATGTAATCCCCTGTCTTCCTGACTGTTCTTCCTCCTTCACCCCAACCTCTGAATGTTCCTCTTTATGCTGTTCTTCCTTTACGGAGTCAACTGAAGCGCACAGATTCCCACACACTCGTCTTTACATCCCACTTCTCAAACCTTAATACTCTAACAAGGAGCAGCTACGTGTTTCAGCAGCTACCGTAGTGACTGCATGAACGCATCCACGGCAGCGTTACGGGACAAACACTTCCCGGTAGCGAATGCCAGCTCTCCCTTACATGTTTAAAATCTTTTCAATAGAAGAAAGAGTCTTTATTTCACCAAATGGCTCAACCTGGACCTCATGATCAAGACAAGTATAGAGGGTAAGTATAGACAGAAGAAGGTGGGTCCAGCCTGTGTGGAGTATTGGGTGGGTAGTGTGAAATCTTTGAACTAAGCCACAGAATAAGAATTAAATAATGAAACGCTTTAGTCACAGTGATTCATGTTCGTACTGATGCATTTGAATACAGACATCATAAAAATAGGATGTTTACCACCAGATAATGTTTTCTGTCTATAATGAGATCATCCTGCTAGAATAAATGTTTAATAAACTCTTTTGGGTCTTCAGAACATGTCATCATCAGTTTAACAATCATCAAGCTCCTCGAAAACCAGCATGAGCACAGTCAACGGTTATCAGAACAACCAGAGCAACTGATTCATAACGTACTGTATTGCTGTATTTCATTCTCAGTGCTCTTGTGTTTTCAGCAATTCTCGTGCCAGCAGCCGACACAGTCAGTGACCTGCCGGTGGACACAGTAGAGTGTTAGCAGCTAAGAAGCCATATAGTTAACGACAACCAGAAACACAACCTGCTCCATTACTGCCGCTTGTAAACAGGTAACCGTACGACAGTATATTGGTCTAACGGGTGTTCAGCATTACATGTACAAAAATGACTTGCTGGTCACAATACAGGCAAAACAGCTTTCTGACTCACAAACCTTGTTTTGTTGTATAATTAATTTTATTTGTACAGAAAGGATTTACACCAAAAGCAGGAGGTTGTGCAAAATAAGGTTTTAAGAACTGAGAAATAACATGGTTTTCAAAATGACTAACCCCAATGTGAACAGTTCATAAAAAGAAGTATGCTCAGAACAAAAGTGTCTGCTCACACACATTCTGTGTACAATCATCCACCCGCCTCCTTAGTAAATGACAGGGATTGCGTAATTATAGTTGTGTTAATATGACATAATGTTCTATCCACAGATGTGGGGGGTTTCTGCAAACCGCCTGGGTGAAACCATGCAGCTACATGAGCAAACATGAGCTCATCTTCTCATTTCTGTTTGTGATTCAAGCATTTGATTCATGTGCATTCAGCAGTGAAGATTCCACGCACTAAAGTGAGATTTACAGCTGGGAAACTCGATTAACCTACTTGGACTAAAAAGAATGGATCTCACAGCACCATAGCACAGACTCAGGCCCAGGATGGAGACAGGAGGGAGGTTTGGTTTCGTGTGTGGTTGCTTAATGTAAAGAGCTGCAGATTTTCTAGATGAAATGCTCACCTACCAGTTTCCCTACAACCCTTTTGTTGCCATTGTAAGACCTGCCCTGAGAAGCTGGCAGTCGCCCAGTCAACAGAATGTCATTAATATCGATTAGTTTCAGGCCAGAGGGTTAATGTTACCTCATCAAAATGTTATTTCACAGGCTGTCCCACCCCACCAAGAAAAATATCTTCGAGGAAGCGCAGCTCTTCAGGCCTTTCTCTGGTGAAATTGCTCAAAAGTATTGATGGGTTGGATGTTGAAATCGGGCCTAACGGGGATTCGTAATGAGGAAAAATGGCTGTTAAACTGCACCACAAAAGCTGGATTTAGATAAAGAGAAAGATTAGGAGGAATATGGCGCATCAGCACATTGCAATTTCACTAGAATATATAACTTCAGACATGGATTAACCCTTCAAGAGACAGACACTGTTGTTAAGATAAAAATAAACTGTAAGCTGCTCAAACAAGGCACACACTTGGTTTTCACATTTTTTCTAGTATTAATCATCATTAAAATGGACCCAGCTTCCTGCCAAAAGCTACACCATGAAGCCAAAGCCAGACTCCAAGGAGCTCTGTAAAAATACTGTTTAAAGGCACAGGTCAGTAGATGGATGAAAGAAAACAAAAAACGGCAAAAGCTCAATTTTTAGACCATCCTCAAAACCTGAGTGACTGAGTAGGAATAGGACTAAATGATGAGGCCAGCAACAAATTTGCAGCTGCTGAGATGAGGTGGGAGAGACTGTGTAAAGCAACAATTGGCTGGATTCTTTACCAGTTGAAGCCTGAAGAAAAATCAAAATGATCTAGAGAGACATGTGGAAAAGACTGAGATCAGTTGGGAGAAGTTTCTATTGTCTGATGGGGTCAAAAGCTTTTTTGGCCACAAGACTAAACGTTACACCAGTATTTAACATAAGCCAAACACTGAACGTGGACTCAAACGTCTCAGCTGTGGAGCCTGGTGGTGGCAGCATCATGCTGTGGTGTCATCAAGCTTCTCAACCACTCTGTTGAGCCTGTGAAGGTAGGAGGTACAGTTAATACAGCAAAATGTCTTGATCACTGTAAAGAAAGTTACATTAAATCAACCATAATTAACACTGAAACCTTGAATCGGGGAGAATATTTTTTATAAACACTGTATGTGTGGGACTTTGCTTCAGCTGCATGTTATAACATATTCTAACAATATGCTACTATTTTCATATTTAGAGGAGGCAGCTTGTCAAACCCTTGGCTGCAAATGCAGATGCAAGGGAGCTGGATCTGTGATCCAGATGCATCGACTCACTCGGCCCCTGATTGATGCTTTGAAAAAGAAAAGAAAGTCTCTGTGTGTTCCTATTCTTTATTTTCTTTATACGGTGATTTATTGGTAAAACACAGCACTTTAGAAGACCAACAGGAAGATGATATGAATGGGGTTGCTTGAACTAATTTAAAGAACTGAATAAAGTGCTCTTCATGAAAGCAGTGATGCAGTTTTGAAAGCGAATGCAGTGACATGGAATGAAAGGCTTAATGTGTCTGCTATAAAGTTCATGGCCACTCAAGTAAACAGAAACAGGTTCAAACCGATTCAAGTTCTGCAGTGAGTTTGTAACAACTAAGCCTCTGTTAAAATATGAATGTGAGGCCAAGACAAAACATCTTTTGTAGTTGGTGCAGAGGCTTCACTTCATTAATTCGTCAGGTCACTGCAAACATCAACATCTTTTTTTTATATGGAGAAGCATGGAGAGTGTTCATTCATCAAGTTAACAACTGAATGTTATCTTAGCTTCACTTGGCCACAAAGAACAGGCCCCTCAAAAAAACAATAAGTCCTGACTGAGATATGAAAAATCCTGCTAAAACTAAAAGCTGCAAAGCCACTGACATAATTCCAGTAACAGCATCGCACATTTCAGGACTTTAACTTTGACAAAATATGTCAACCAGAAGTGCAAAAACACTTCTTGATGTTGGTTTGGCTATCAAAAAGCAATTTTGCGAAGCTAAATCCAGAGAATCAGGCCAGGCGCTCATAATGGGCCAGAAAAATGTTTCACATACCCCAAGAATTGATGCTAAAATGTCTTAACCCAAGCCAAGACCTACTGTACAGCCAGTGAGTCTGTTTGCTAAAATTAGAAAGCACAGAGTTGAAATAGCTCTATTACGGCTGTGGCTGCTGGAAGCCACACAGTAGGCGGAATATTGTCCAGACATGCCCATGTAACATCACACCTAAGATAGACCCCCAAGAATAATCAGAGTTTCATTCTTGACCTTATTTATGAGCTGATACGGAATATCCCAAAACTACAACTCCTGCAAATACGGAAAGGCAGCAATTGGTAATTTGTTGAATCCACACTTTACTGAAGAGACATTAGCTTTCTTTTTTTAACAGAAGCCCACAAGGTGCTGAAAATCTGGGTCAAGAATATCCACTGTAGCTCAGCCATCACTGTGGTTTAACGACTGAATATGCTTTATGTTTCGCTTCTGTTGTGACTTTGCTCACTTTCCAGGATCAGAGCGGTTCCCTTGAGGAATCGCACTGTGCCCTGACATTAACGCTTACTTGATCATTTTATTCATATGAGTCAGAATTTCTCTGCATTAAAGATGAGAGTTAAAGGCATTTCCTTCTAAGTGCCGCTTGGCTGGGTGTGTTGGGGTGTGTACCTACTTCACTGATTGTGGAGATAAGAGCCTTCATTGTTTGAGTGACCCTGAGAATTTGACTGCAAACTAGCTGGCTGCTCACTGGAGTGAATAATGCCACATTAATAACACTGTCCACAGACCTCGACCTTTCTTTATCTCACTTCCAGCTGAGAAAAAATTTAAACAGCTACTGTTCCCCAAGTGGAACGAAGGAGAAGGGTTGGAAGAGGTGTGCCTTGTTTTTGACTGGTGGGTAGTTTTTGATAAGAAAGACAGACGACATGAGGAAGCTTTTTGCCACAACCTTGGCTGAAGTACAGACTGTTGGAAGAGACTCTGATGGTATTTGATGACTAACTGCTGCAGCTTGACCTCATACCATCAAGGTGATAGGCCGGACGGCAGCCAGGGCTCGTTGAGAAGCTGCCGGTAAAATAAAACAAAGATGTTGGTAACATGCAATATTTACATACACACATTTTTATGCATACATACACACAAGGAACCCAGGACTAAATAATCAAACAACCACCTCAGTGAAACTCAGGGGAACCTCAGAAACCACAAAGCAACCACATGAAAAACCAGCAGCAATCAAGTCAAATAAACTTGGCAAACTTCCTGACTGAGCTATGGCAGCAGCAAAGAAAGGCTTCAGGGAAGGAGCAGCCCCCACAACCACTGCTTCTAGTAAATCTGGAGCTTTCATTCAAAAAGTAACACCGTTTTGCTTTTGTTACGTACTACAACCACTTTTTTTTTACTTCTACAACGCGATATCATATAATCTCGCGATATTTAGAAAGGCTTTTATTTGTTAACGGTTGACTTGTTTGTCAGTATATTATCATTAGTCCAAATTGTTGACCTTCTTGGTTTCGTACAGTAAAATAGTTTATCTGTGAAAAGTGTACGAATGTGTCCGGGAGACTATTCGAAGGCTCATTATCTGGCGGACGGTAACCCGATAACACCAGCCACAGATTAACTGATGCTAACGCTAGCTCCCAGTTCCTTCCTCTCACCTGATTCAAGGTAAGACACAGAGTGGGAATCATACTAAATGCTAATGCTAATGCTAGCTAACTGGGAAACACAAATCCCTACGGGTATCAAGCTACCTGTTAAATGAATGAAACCCACTAGTTAGCTAACATTGTTAATCTCGCTACTAGCAACAACCAACGTTAGCTGATGTCTTGATTAATACTAATAATGAGTCATTTGCCGTCGTCATTATATACGTTTCCTACCTAAAGTTAGCGTAACTGCTGAACGAAGCCCATCATGTCTCTTTAAAATGCTTGAAGGACACATGAAAAGGCATTTTTTTATAAATGGACATGATTACATATTATGAAAGTCTCTCAGCTCCTTGCGCTTGGTTTAGCCTACACCAGTGTTATCTTATCTGATTGTGAAGAAGTGAAGGATGTACTGTACTTGCTAATCAGGAGCAACTGGGCTTCGGCGGCTCACTCTGACGCTGATATTAGTGGATGACCTGCTGTTTTCCAGGAGATACAGATGCCCTTGTGTACTAGAAAAAGGGGGCGATGCTGTTTACTCCCCTTACCCCCTGAATGTGGGTTAGTACAGCTATGCTTGGATTATATTCCATTCTCTCATCGGCCTTTCTGCCAGGCCTATACAGTAAAGCCCTGGACCTGAATGGAGAATAAAAGCTGCAGCTGTGGAAGCAGCAGGCAGTCAGACAAAAGTAAATGGAGTCATTCTCTAAATCAAGGCCAACGCATTGGACTGCTGCAGTTGTAACCCAATTATTCCCAGGCCACATATTCTCAAAGCAGGGTGCGTCAGGCAAAAAAAGGGGGGAAGCCTTCTTTCAGTCGCCCCATTAAAAATGCAGAGAGGGGAGAGGGAGGGTGGCAAGGAAAGGGGCAGTGTTATTCCTTATGACCTAAGTGTAAAGTCACTTTTAGTGTTGTGGTTTTTGGGCTAGGATTGACTCATAATATAGAATGGTCCTTATGGAAAGAGAGATGGAGACCAGAAGACTGTAATGTGTAAAGAAGATGTCTGTGGTGACATAGACATATGTGTTGTGCTCCACAGAGTATAGTAAGACTAATTAATGGTATAGATTAGTTGTTGTAGGTATGTTCACACAATGCAAAGTGATAAACCTCTCATACCTCCTTCCTGCAGAGGTAGGATTTCCTCTGTGCAGCTCAACGGACAGTAGAAAGTTATTATTTAAATTCTTTTTAATTTCAATATTATCTCGTTAATAATTGAGTAAGTTGGCTCTAAGTTGAGTTGAGGTAGAGGTAAAAAGCTCTCCATCAATAAGAAATGTATATATCTGTAAAGGCCTTTGGCTCCGTCGTGTGGCCGATGATAATTACTGCTTCAGATACAACTCATCCTTTCTGGTAGCAGGCAATTACTATGAGAGAGTCCAAGAGACCTAGGTCAGTAATGTTTATAGTTGCATTATAATTATTACACAAGTTCTTTTACCCGATATTTGATATGCAAATGACAAATATCACAAAGTCTGTTTTATGCAACATATTTATTTTTTAAATCTTACAAATCAAAATGACAAATTTCATTGATATGAAAAGCTTTCTAAAAAAAATACTACTATTCTGTGCATTTTCAAACTTAAGAATTGAAAGAAAAAGGATCACAGTACACAATATACAAAACATGAATAATACTTGTATAGCAGGATGTATATGTAGAATATATGCACTGTGCATTCAGCATTTACACAAATACAAATGCTAGTGACTGAGTTGCCAATATGTTTAACACATGCAGCAAAATGTTTATACTAATTTGTTGCTGGTTAATAACCAAGCCTTTTTCCTTTTCACTGTCGCTGCCACTGCACAGGCGAGCGTCTAAGTTTCACTGCAAAAAAAAGCATGCAAGATCAAAGCAAACACCAGCGACCAAGGAAGGCTGAAAGCGAGATGTGGTGAGTGTGCTACACGGATGTATCAACACCGTGAAGACCAAAATAGATCCATGCTTTCAGTTTATCAGTTAATTCGTATTTGACATTTGCGAGTTCAATTTCTAAAACTGCCTCAGAGTAGTATTAAACTCTGATAAGGACACATCAGATCTATAAAACCATTAAACCCACCACACAGAGAGGTGCAAATTTAACTTGCTTAAAATGAACTGTACTGTACTGTCTTTGTCATGAACAGTCCATTTCTGCAGTCTGTTAATGTACAGACTTAAAAATAGTGCTGCATCAGAACGTGACTTGGTGTGGATGTGTGGCTTACAGGTGCATGTGTGTATGTAGAAATGGATGATTCAGGCAGGTTTTCTGATTCATTCACTCAAGCGTTGATCTGGAACCTATCAGTATATGACACCAATACAAAATGTTTACTGGCTAGAGAACTGTGTGTATTTTTCGGATGTCGGACTAACGTTAACATGTTATCCAATAGTACAAAACCCGTATTCGTATTTAATGTACATCAATATTTAGCACTCAGTAAAGCATTAGCTATCAAACTAAATTACACAATCACTATTTAAATTTTGTTGCGTGAATCCTATATCAGTACAATTTAATTATATTCAAATACAAATGTTATATCGTTAAGTCTGTTAAACAGTAAGTCGGGACACAGCCAGTGATGCCTGCACATTACTACTTTGTGTTGGGTCTTGTTTCCCTCGCAGGCTTCACTCGAACATCAGAGTAGACAATTTCATTTTCAGCGTTCTCTGAAAAAGAACAAGACAGGAAATCACTCAACTATCTGATGTGTTTTGGACATTAGTCTAATTAGACTAATGTTACTTTTTGTACCACAGATTAATAACTTAACATCAATACATCTGCAAACCTATGTTTTACGGTCAAAGTTTGTCAATATAAATTGCAAATTGTATTTTTAGTAAGGTAAATACTGTAAATACTGTATGGTATTACAGAATGGGTTTGTCTTACCTTCATTAACAGTCACAGGTCTTGGATTCCTACGTAAGTGTCTTATATAGAGGAACGGAGCCAAAAGCACAAGCAAAGTGGATACACTTGCTATCACAGCCACAGACACAGACACAGCCACAGCCACAGCAGGAGGGTGACAAATGGAACCTACAGAATACAGTAACACAAAGTACACGTTGAAACTACCAAGATTCTTCTGTCACAGTGTTTTCTTAAATACTGTAGTAGATCATTGCAAGAGACATTGATGTTTTGAACTATACCTGTTCCGTTTCCTATGAGCTGGCCATGTAAGCTGGTGGTAACATTTGAATGTATCTGCAGACTCCAAATGAACTCTCTTCCATCTCCGTCAGTGCAGCTGACCATCATCTGATATGGTGACAAACACAACTGAGACACTTCTGGTTCTGACGCTGGATCTGGAGAACAAATATGTACTTTTTTATAAATTCAGTTACAAGTTCAAATCTACAATGTACAATCTATAACAAGCTCTGCAAATTAACAAGGAAATACCAGTTTCAGTTCCTTTTTTCATTTAGGTCTCAATTGAGAACAATTTAAAGATATTCCTTGAACTAAGAAAGTAAATTCTGGTAAATCTAATATATTGGATTATTGTTTGAGATCCATCTACTATGGGGAAAAGTACACAAAACTTATGAAGTACAGAGTTACTTTTTAGACTAATTGTACTTTTTATGTACAAATTATGATATGGAAATAATATATAGATCAACATAATAGATCTCTAGTGCACTTAAATAACTTTAAATAAAGAAAAAAGTGTCATAATTTCTATTTACAATAGGAACAATAAATAAATGACATTACATTAAAAATATGTTTTTTTAATTTTTTTTTTTCTCTTTCTTCTATTGATGCTTAAGACATTTTATGTAAAGTAAAGTCTTACCTTGTACTTCTAGATAGAAGTTGATATTGTGTAATAATTGACCATCACGGTTGAAGGTTTCCAGCCGGTAATTTCCAGAGTCTGTCTTTGTCACCATGTCAAGCGTAAAGCTTGTGTTTGTGAAATGTATGAAGCGGTTACTGAAGTCCTTATTAATATACTTTGACTTGTTATTGTTTACTTTGAAAATGACAGTGTTATCCTTTTTCAAATGTGTTTCTGTATCTTTGGGCATATGAAAAGTCAGTTTCCAAAGATACTGCTGAGTTCCAATACATTCACCTAGTTTTATTTTGTATTCCACTGGTCCTGATGAAAACAAAACACCCGTTAGACAAAGTTAATAACAAAGATGCCTTATTGCATTTTGTGAAAGAGAACTCTTTACTTCACTCTTTACATCTATTTGAAAACTTGTTGTTTTTTTTGCACCATTCACTAATTACAGAGGTTTGTTGTGACTAGTTCCTACTTTATTGCAATCATAATAATTTAAATAATCATTTAGTTATCAGCATTGTCAGTTAAATTAGCAAATTGTACAGAAAGGATAAATTCTGTAACATTTTACATGATATCTAATATTGCATCAGTTTTTGTCCTCCGTACACAAAAGTAAAAATACCTTGGGTTGCGGCTGCTGTTGTCAGAGCTATGATGACCATATAGAAGAAAATCATTTTCTGTTGGAAAATATGAAAATGAAAAAATCCTTTTTTTCTTGTATGTGCTTATATGTTATATAATGTTTAAAAAAAGCTAAACAGAAATCTTGGTTTAGGAAAACAAATGTTGTGTGTGTATATATATCACCAACTACAGTAAATAAAAATTTAGCTTTAATTTTAACAACTATTAATTTGAAGGTTAAGATCAATACTCACCGCTTTCAGCAAAGAACGTCGTCCTTGTGGCTTACTGACTGACCTGTGAATTTCCTCTGACAACAGGGAGGTTTATTTCTGGTCTTTTTATCTTGCAGTGTGTGGAGAGAATTGAGGAAGCAGGTTTTTGTACTTGAAACCATTATAGTGCAAACAACATTTAGTCCACTCATTTTGTTCTATTTATTAGAATTTCATCAAAATCACTGATAATGTTACAGACTTAAATAATAATACAGTATAATGTTCTGTATGACTGAAGCATGTAGCGACAACTTAAAACTTTAGAGTCACTGAGATATGTAGAAGTTTTGTGTTGTGCTAATCATTGTGTTGATTTGTGTTTGTAAATGCTGTAATGTTTAATGACGTAAACATTTCAGATTAGGCATCGAAAAGCATTTTGGTAATTTGATTTGTAGAACAAAACAATTGTTAGATATAAACACAAAACCTGTAACAGTGCATCACTCGTGGCATTCACAGCTAATTATGCGCCAACAAACTGATATCTTATAAAGTTACTACGCTGCTGACATTTTCTTATTTCAGTATTAACTACCATATGTCTATCTTTTTGTTTTGCATTTTAATTGGTAACACTGAACATTATGTTTCTTTAAGATGCAATACATCACAGTTATTACTCTGCCACACATTACACAGAACAGGGGTCACTTGGCATCGTCGATTTTCCACCCATCGTTTAGATCTACGCAGAAAACGTTTGATTGTGGAACATAACATGGTCAAGCTGTGTTGGCTGTAAGAAAACACAGACTAAAAATATACTGCTGCGTTTAAAAAACCCACACCACCACACACAGCAGTGGTGCTGGTTTGCATCTGCAAGTGCTTGTGAAGATCGGCCAGTGAATGTGTTCCAGGAAGACCAGTTTGATGTAGGACCTGTCACATGGTGTGTAAGTGAAAATGTTGGTTCACTTCACATGTGCACTTTTAATTCAGGAAGCTTTGACTGCAGAGACAGTTGATGTTGCAGGAGTTAAGTCTGCCCCCGTAGGGTTTTGGTAGAGAGCAGCAGTTTAACACAAGTCATGAGCAGACTTCAGCATGTTGTTACTGAAAAGGTGCTGTGGTCAGTACAGTCGATGCAAAATGAATTAAGGCAAATAAAAAAATAATATTTTGGCACCATCTTGTGTACAAACCCTTTCACTACATTGTTTGCTGTTTTAGTATCAGCAACTGCAAGGTCAGTGTTGTGTTAGTGTTGTCAGATGATGCATAATTTAACCACCTTCAATTCATTGTTAAAATATTTATTCAAATCTTCCAAAATTCTGCACAATTGTATATAGTGTATATAAGTACTAATACCCAGACTATGTATCTAGCAGTGTTTTGTGCACTTCACAAAAAACAGTCATGTTGTTCTAAAATCTTGTGACATTCAGTTTCAGCACAGATTCTTCTGCAGGGATGTGTTTCTCTGAAACTACAGCACAGCAGTTATAACCAGTGAGCTGTGCATTGTTTACCATTGTCTGCATTGCTAAAATTGTCAAACGGGAGAAGGAAATAACTTTGTGCAGTATCATACGTTTAAAACCACATCCTTTTTTTCCATAGGTACAGCATTGTCTACCTTTGGTGCAACTGCTCAAATGTTAGAAGCCCTGGCAACACTGGGGGGAAAGGGTGTATTTTAGCTAGTGACTGCAAGATCTAGTCCAGTCAATAAAGCTACACTAGTTATTAAACATTTGTCTTCTTAAAAAGAAACGTCACAGTACAGCACTTTGATTCTCTTCAGTCTTGGTTTTATTGTTTGTGTAAATGAATTGAAAGTCAACTTAAGAGCTAACAAAAAGTTTAACAAAGAAGCAAATAACATTATATTAGAATAAAATGACATGCACACAAAAAATAAAATATAAATGCTGTAATACAATAAAATGTTTTTTAGAATAAATCATTAAATGTACGAAACCAAATCAATTATAGCAAATAAATCGTATCAATAAAATTCAGTCTACGGCTGAGACATTTCTCTCTTTCTTTCTTTCTTTTCAATTTTCTTTTCTTTTATCCAAGACATAAATTTAAAGTCCAGTCTCTGGGGAGGTAATAATTTATGGGGAAATATTTCTCATCACTTTCACTTCTGTGTAGATAACATGACTTTCAGGGTTACCTGGAAAAATTACAAATGGAACAATGTGTTATTTTTATCATGAAGCGGTAAAAAATACTTTTTACCAATTGAAAGATGAAATTGTTAATGCAAAATTAATTATATTATATAAAACTGTGTTAACTCATGAGAATATGAAATTTTGACAAGAGGACGTGTTTCACTTACGCTTGTTGGCGTTTGTGATTCTTGGTTTGCGATGAAGTTTGTTTATACCAAGACAAACGGCCACTAGATAAAGGAGAACGACAGCAGCTACCACAGCCACAGTCGGAACAGGGAATGAAGAAATGAAATCTAGAAAACACAGCAATCTACATGAAATTTCATTAAAATGTCATTAATACACTTACCAAAGTTCTCATATGGTTTAATTGTTTGACCTCCATCATTCACCTTAGTCTTATCTAAAATAATCTTATCTACATTTTATCTCCAATGTAAAAATGCATAAAATCTATTTAAAAGTATTTTTCATAAATGGCACCGAAGATGTGATGTAACAATGTAAAAGGAGCTGTTATAAATAATATATAAATACCTTTACAGTCCGTCAGGCGAATAATCGTTTCACGTTTGCTGACTTTATTCCACACTTTACACGTCAGCTGTTCTACCTGCTCACCACTTAAACAAATGGTAACATGTGAAACACTGGAGTCTTCTTCAGTTGGAGCTTTAGCCACTGACTGTATGTTTGTTCCACAGTTGGTTGGAGTCGGACTTTGGTTACTGGTATTTATCAGCAGGTGATCGTCCAAACTCACACTGAATTCTACTCCCTCTTCTTTAGAGGAGCAGCTAACCATGATCTGATCTGGTGACAAACATGTGTAAGACACGACTGGTTGTGAGACTGGACCTGGAAGACAAACACATACTCAAATACAAAATAAATATGAATATATAATATTATCTTGTGTAAGTGGCATTTTAAATTCTAGAAATTTAAAATAGACACATTTCTATTGTGTAATTTCTATGGGGCGCAAGCTATCGTTATAGTTACTGTTAATGTTTTTGACACTTCAATACCTTACAAACTATTTTACAGAGTAACCTTTGAAAGAATCCAGACTCTGTGAACACACTGTAGTGGCAAGTTTAAGATTGTTTTTTTACCTACCTTGTATTATTAGTTGTACAGTGACTTTGTTCAGTAAAGTACCATTAGTCAGGAATTTTTCCAAAGTGTATTTTCCAGAGTGGCTCTTTGTTGCCTCACCAAGGTTGATGGTTCCACTGTTGGAGAGATTAGGAATAACCTGAGTGCGTGACTCTGCAAACGTTCCAATGAGGAGGATCTTCTGGTTTTTGACTTTTAAAATCAAATCTTCGTCATCTTTCTGCAGCCTCATCTCCATATTAGTTATATTTGCCAGGTAAAAACACAATGTCTGTCCTTCTGCTGCAAAATACTGGCGTCCGTCCGTAGCTTCAGAGAACACGCACTCAGTAGACCCTAAAAACAGCAGGTCAGTGCTTAGTATAAAATACAGTAAAAACAGTTTAGCATAACAACTGACGGGTTTTTAGCAGTTATCAGTAACAGACAGTTGTCGTATTGTTGTCCATAATTATTGTATTAAATTAATCTCCACATTAACTGTGTAATTCCCAGGAGGCATCTCTACTTAACAGACTGATTTTAATTTCAATTGTCAATTATAAAAAAAAAAAAAAAGCTTTGTTCCTTTATTATTATGTTGAATTTTACTTAATGTACCTTTTGCCAGAGCTGTTGTTGCCAGAACGATGATGATCAAATAGATGGAAGTCATGGTTTGCCTGAAATAACACAAAACTCAAGCGTAAATGTACAGTATATATATACATGAAATCTAAATACTTGCTGCCCTCGTGTTAAAAATGAAGTCTGAATGTGTGGGTTTATAAGCTATTAAAATAAAATACTACTCTTAATACCGTGCTCATGTTTTGTGTTGTTTAAGTAATTGCTGTAAATTGTAAAATGTCACTCACCTTGATGTTGATTACAGTTCCTCGTGCTTATAGATGACCTCTAACTTTTCCACTGACTGTAGGCTGTATTTTTTTTTTTTTTTTTGGTGTCTGACAAGAATCAAGGAAGTGGTTACTGTCTTAGCCACAACGTTGCAGCAGTCCTGAAAAGATTCATATTGCACTTTGTGTAATCTGCCTGTATTCTTGGTTGTTTTGCGCTGTTGTCTTTGCAAACAACTAAACTAAATTGTAAAATACATGTCATTTGCAATAGGAGGTGTAAATCTATGATTGTAGCAATGGATGTTTGAATATAGAACAAAGGAATGAAGGGTGCATTGACTGGCCCACTGTACCTTATGGCCTAAGCCACCAACATTTCCCAAATAAACTAAACTAATATAGACAAAAACACTACGTGACACTTAGAAATGTCAGCAACTTTTATCACACAAGGGCACAACACGTAATTAAACAAAGTACGAGAATGACAGTTAGAAACCACAGTTTGTTCTTTTCGTTGCTACATGGACCACAGGTCTCACAGGCCGCTCACCGTCTGCGACGTAAACATGGACAGAAATCTGTTGTGCAGAAAAAACGTTGCCTAAGCCAGTGTTTGTCACCTGCCCAGCTTTGCTTTTATTGGAAATTACACTCAAACCCTCACTGTGATTTAATACGATGTTACACAACCTTTTCATGCATTCACACATTACATGTATTGAGCTAAACTGAAGTCTTATATTTCCTTTGAAACAGCTTCATCACCAAAGTTTACATCTAAAAGAGGAGTTGTACAATTAAAGCTTCAGTGAAAGTGAAACTCACTCTCTCTGCTTCCGTTTGATACGATTGTCCAGTTAGTTTTCATCATTGAAACAAAACAAAACACTTTAAGTTTTAATTTGAACTTGCAGTACAGACGTTACAAACACAGAATTGTCATAAACTATAACATTTCAACTTGTATTTCAGCATATTATTATTATTATTATTATTATTATTATTATTGACACAGAAGCAAAAAAAAAAGAATTTAAATCATATCGGACTTCAAAATGGTTTTAATATGGTAGAATATGGCTTAGACAGTAGACAGGTGTTGTCTGTCTGCAGTATTCACTACAGTGTTGCTGTGCTGTAATTGAAGGGGGATTCTGGCTCTATCTTGTGATCATAAATGATCACTACATTGTTTTTGCGTCTTTCTGCTACAGTAGCGTGTGTCCTGTAGATGTCACACAAGAGGTAAACTAGTCTCTGATAGATTCCAGTCAAACCAGGAACTGCAAACAGAATTATCTATACATGTTTACCTGTATTACCTGTACATGCATTTCTCTTTACATTTCTTATTATTGTAACATCAGTGTAGACAACTTCAGTTTCATTGTTGCCTGCAAGACATGAAAGCAGACATGAAATTTCAGGTGCTGCCAGTTATTAAGCAGCTATTGTTAATGTTGTTTTATTAAATCGCTAAAGCTAAGATAAAAGAAGACAGAGAACATCTTTCACTTACATTCAGTAACGGGTGTGGGTGTTGGTTTGCGATTACATTGTTTCATACGAAGACAAAGAGCCACTAGGAGAAGGAGAGTGACGCCAGCAATCACAACCACAGTCACGACAGGAAATGTAGAAATGAAATCTAAATGCACAAATCATTATATTAATGCGGTTTAAAGTTGCAATGAGACAGAGGAAGTTTGATATATAGTTAGTTTCCATCCACAATATTTAAACATGTAATTTAACAAAATATAGTGGAAAATGGAAACCAGTACTATTTTAATACTGTACCTTCACAGTCTTTAAGGTGAACAACTGTTTCATGTCTGCTGACCGCGTTCCACGCCTCACACGTCAGATTTCCTGCCAGCTGACCATTTAAACACACGGTAACTCGTGAAACATTAGATTTGTCTTCTTTAGCCCTGCTCACAGCCGGAGGTAGTTTAATTCCTGTACAGTTGGTTGGGATCAGACTGTGTTCGCTGGTATTTATCAGTAGGTGATTGTCCAAACTCAAACTGAGCTCTGCTTCTTCTCCTTCAGAGGAGCAGCTGACCTTCATCTGTCCTGGTGACAGACACAACTGGGACAGAACCGGTTGTCGTACTGGAGCTGGAAGATAAGAAGACCCACATAAAATACCCACATATAAAGACTATACAGCTCTTGAAATGCTTTGAGTGAAGTGTTTCATAGACTGATCATAAAAGATTTTATAAAGTTTAATAATATAGAATAATATTAATACTGTATATGTGTATGTTACACTTTTAACAGCATTGATTTGCAGGTTTGCAGTGTAAAATGCAGATATACTGTATATTCACACAGCTGACAGAACGTACCTTTTATTTCTAGCTGATAAGTGGCTTTTCTCAGTAATGTACCATCGGAGTTAAATTCTTCCATAACGTGTTTCTTCAAAGCCGTACCAAGGATTAAATCTCCACTCATTAGGAATTTAGAAACATTGTTCTCATGTGTTACGTAGCCCGTGTCCACCATCACCGTCATGTCATTGCCTTTTTTCAAAATCCGATGTTTGTTGTCTTTTACCAACGTCAGCTCTGTATTCGATATATTCCAAAGATGAAAAATCAAAAGCTGTCCTACTGCACCAACACACAGGTGACCTCCAGATGTTTCAGTGGACTTGCATTTAATAACCCCTAAAAACACACAATCAGATATATTATACAGTGTAAAGGAGCAACAGTTCCTTCTTGTTCCTTCTCCTTCATATTTTGCATTTTTACTGCCATTTCTTTCTACCTTAGTTTTCATATGAAAAACATGTTTTTCTGTAACTAAACAATGAATTCACTATTCTGAATGTAATAGTTTTTTAACAGTTCTTCCCTATTTAAAATCTACAACAGTGGTAAGTGATGATATGTACCTTTTGCTGTTGCTAGTGCAGCGATAATCAAGATGAAAATCTGTCGTAACATAGAAATAAAAAAATTCAAAGGAATTGTATTTATAAAGAGCCAAGTTACTAAATATAAGCTTAGTAAATAGTTTGAAATAAACAACACAAACGCTCACCACCTTCATGATGCTGTACCAAGATGTTGTGTCTCTGTGCTGTGACATCGTCTATGTGTCAGTTTGAGTGAGTAAGAATGTTACTTGTTCCTGTTTCTGCCACCTCACAGTGTGATAAGAATCAAGGAAGCAGTTCTTGTCAACGTGCCAGTAAACTGAGATTCACAGCTTCTGTACCTGCATGTTTTTATGGGTGTGTGTGTGTGTGTGTGTGTGTGTGTGTGTGTGTGTGTGTGTGTGTGTGTGTGTGTGTGTGTGTGTTATATAGGTAAATGTCTAAATTTGCATGGAGTTGGAAAAATGTAATCTTGTACAGAACAGTATGTATTGATGCCTATATAAACATTCTGTAGCTAGAGCTGAACGTGGTTCCAGCATCACCGATCATTTTCAGCAGATCTAGGCTGTGTCTGTCATTGTCTTGGCCTCTGAGCTACTGTGAGTTACTGAGTGCTGTACTAGTTGTTGTTGTTGTCTGTGAGACTGTTCTATACGAACCTTGTGGGTTTTAAGTTTCTCAGCATCATCCTTACTTTACAGAATTAACATTGACATTAACATTGTTGGATTTTTTTGGCCATTCAACTGTGTCAAAATGTAACGATACATGTTGCCCTTAGATGGGCTACATTTAATAACAATGTAAAATGTCACCACATGCTGAAGAAAGTTAAGGTAACAGGAAATGTAGATGGTGCAAAAAGGGCAAATGATTTTAACTGAGGTGTTAGTTTCTGTTGCAGCTCCAAAAAGCTTCTAGGTGTGAACGTGTCATCCTCAGCCTCTGTTGAGTGTGAACTGAATTACAACTTGTAGAATGTTGCTTCCTGAAGAATGAGTGCAGGGTCTGGTCCCAGTGCTTACATAAGGTTACATTACACAGTTACATTCACTTAACTAAGCACGTTGTTGACCTGCCTGCAGATGCTGATGCTGATGAGGACCCTGGCTTTTGTGACATTCCACGTAGACATATAGGCGTCATACGTGAGAAACATCAGCATCTTCAGCCTTTGCAAATTTAAACCGTAAGATTGATGTTGTTTCCTCCCCCACAGGGGCCCTGAGGTCCTGTCTCCTTACCCGTCACTGATATGTTAAATCGTGGTAACAGCCACGCATACTGCAAAACACTCCATTTGCCTCCCAGTAGGAAAGACAGAAAAAACTTTAGTAAAGTTAGTAAAGACTTGCAAACTAGTGTGCGTGTCAGGTTGATTTGCATTGGATCTGCCGGCTTGTTCTGTTGTGCTAACGGCTCCTGAGCTGTGTGGGTAGTGCATCCGCTACATGTGACCAGTCAGATTTACCTACATTGTCGACTGCTCTGCTGCGTTTCTCGTTTCGCTATTTAAAACCCAGCGGCCTCTCTCTCACTAACTTATGATTGAAGCGCCCTCCCTGTCTTCATCTCTGTATTCATGTAAATATCATAAGGTTTTTCTAACTTATACTGAATTGTTTTACCACTTACACTTTTACTGTAATTGGGTGAGACGCTGACTAGACTGTGAGCATGTTGCCAATCTGTGAGAGTGAAGAGATGTAGTGTGAGAAAAGGAAGGTTTGGTCAGACATTAACGTGTGAATAGCTCGTAGAGATGCTCTTTGGGTGGTGAAACATTAGTGTCATGCCAAGTGACTGCACATTTACAGACTCTAGGTTAAAGCATATGCAGCAGGACAACAATTCTCAGAATTGAACTTTTATGACTTTGGACCTGGAGTTTGATCGTCCTCCTGGTTGATGTTTTTTTTCACTGGTGCTGAGCTTGACTCAAAATTGGGTCAATGTAGAACCAATTAAAAGTAAATCTGAGGATACTGGTCGAGTAACAGTTGTAGTTTAGTATGTAGGTTACCGTTTCAATCAGCAGCCACCTTTTAGGCCCTGCAGTACTTAGCATCTGGATTTACATGGCCTACATACTGACTGTATCTGCTAGATTCAGCAAACTATAAATCCTTTAAGTAACAAAGCTGTATCCTATCATATTTTGGAGGTTCCTAGTAGAAGATACTGAACAACGCCTCTGAAGATGCAGGACTGGTATTTGTTGCACCGGTGGTTTAGGGAGTTTTTGCATTTGACATTGCTGTGTAACCTGTGAAACCAAGCTGACCACATCTGCTACATTACCAGCCTTGCAAAGGCACAGTTCTCCGTGTACAGTACACAACAGACCTGGACTGACCACACACTGGTAAAGGATCATGACACCCAACACCTGAGCAAAAGCAGCAGTTACAGGTTGAAAAAAAACACGTGATTTTCCTGCGCTCAAATGCTTTCAAGTCCTTTGTGTTTGGGAAACGTCCTTGTCGTTCACTTTACTTGTGTTTGCAGCACATACAGAGTAACAGCTTAAAACCAAGCAGTCTACGGAACATGCCATGCATTTTTACTCACATACAGTAGAAACGGGGAACAGCAAGGCAGTGCGTGCGCTACGTTGCAGGTCACGTGAGCTGCACGTTGTTCTGACAGCAGGGTGAGAAAACCAACTTGGACTTCACCAGATTTAAACTGTCAAATGTCACTGACAGCTGTGCTGTATGTTCAGTACCTCAGGTGTCTGCACTTTACACCCTCTGTCCTTTGAAGGAGCTCAGCGTGAAACTGTTCAACACATAAAGTAACGTAACTTAACGTTATTATGACCTGAATTTCATATGCCATATTTACCATTAGGACAATGTAAAATTTGAAAAAAAATCTGATTTGCTGACTCTCTAACAGTTTACCTGAGGGTGAGTAATTACTTTAAAGATTAGTTTACATTTAAATGCCTTGATTGCTTTGGCCTGCAGCCAAATCTGATTGTTGCCAAGGGGTTGTAAACCTCTGACTCACATCACCTGCAGCTGCATCTGCTGTTTAGTCCTCAAAGCTTGACTCTAACTAACGTTTAACGGACCCTTTGCAGCAGGAGCCACCACGTTGTCGTGTCACCTGGTAGGTCTTGATCCTCACCGTGGATGAATGACCCCTGAGAGAGCCGCGAACTGCTCCATGGAGAGTTGACATCTAACCTCACCCCTGAATCGTGGAGCGTCCGTTTTTTGTAAAAAGCCCAATTGATCAGTTTTCCGTGTCAGAGGGCGGGCGCTGTCGTTTGTGGGCGGGACGCAGTTCGCAGGTATAGTTTTTTTTTCTTTGTTTAGTTTAGTTTTGTTTTTTAGGATTAGTAAAGTAAAATAGCAAAGCGGTGCAGAACTGTAGCAGGAGGATTTAATCAGAGGATCCTTGGAGTATGACTAATTATGATGACACCGTTGCGTTTTTGGGTCAGTGGGGACGTTTCCAGCAGGTCGTCTTCTTCTTGCTCTGTGCCAGCATCGTACCCAATGGACTGGGCGCTTTCACGCTCGTTTTCCTGACGGCCACACCGTCTCACCACTGCCTGGTACCGGATGCCAACCTCACCGAGGAGTGGCGTGAAGCCGTCATCCCGGTAAAGGTGCGTAACCGCGGGATCTCCTGCGTAAAGACGCTGCTAACTCCTGTGCGCATAGGAACTAGTTAATGTAACACGTGATTTGTGCATGTGCTGCTAAAACTGAATAAAACATCTAATGCGTTTGTAAAAAGTGTATGTGCGTAAAACTGCGCCCACACATCAGAGCAGAGAGAATCACTGTCCTTTAATCATCTAAAACAGAAGATCACTTTCATAAAATCATGGTTTTGCTGCATAAAGGGAGCACGTTGCGGTAATTGTTGCAGTGGGAAACGGGACCTGCAGAGACACTGTGGACACTTGCATTGTGACTTAAGTTTTTGTTCACGTAATAAGGTGGTGAGTGGGAAACCGGAGCTGAGCAGCTGCAGCAGATACAGACTGGGTGCAGTCAGAAATCTGTCTGCTCAGGGCTACATTCCTGGAAGGAACATCAACCTCACTGAGCTGGAGCAGGAGGCCTGTGTGGATGGGTGGAGGTACAGCAGAGACATCTACAAATCTACCGTAGTGTCTGAAGTGAGTGTTCATCAGCCTGTTGCTGTTTTCTGTTAATGATGAGGCGTTTTATTATTATTTATATTATATAGTTGTAGGCCCTTATTCCCAGGCTCCCTGGCTTTTTGTGTATTTGCCCCCTGCTGTCTTGAGTCGTGCTGGCATCTCTCTGCTGCAGAAAGACAAATGCCCACACGTTTCTGTAGCATTTAAAGAGTGTAAACACTTCAGTAATTAGCAAATGAGGAGGGACTGTGTAATGTCAGTGACCTTCACTTTGCCTGAGACGCACCCTTATGTTGCTGCAACGTGTCTTTGCTCTCCAGCCTGCTCCTCCAGTCTGGTTTGTCAGGGTTTAAACAAGCAAAGCGCTATCTCTGTACAAGGATATACAGTATAACTAAACACACAGCCCCCTTCAGAGGCCACTTCCTTTACTTTTGGTTGTCTTCAGATGTAAATACATGGAAATATAAGCTGAAATGATCTATTCACCTTTTCGTGTCATACCTAACTGCTTTAAGTCTACAACAAAGAATTGGCCTCAGTGTTTTTGAAGGAGAGTTGAAGGAATCTAAATAACATGCTCTGGTGACAACCACATAGACTTTGGCCACATAATTAGCATGAGAAGAAACATCACACGTTCTAAATCCAATCAAGATAATCTCTGGGGGGAAAGGTTTGATGCTCAGAAGTGGACGATCACACAGACTTTGTCCACATACAGTAATTACCATGTAAACCATGAGCTTTCAGAATGCGCTCAAGGTATGATCTGTGTTTAGAAGTAGGCTGATCTGAGACCAGAGAAGGTACGTGATGGTGCTATTAAAACCAATAACAAATACATGTTAAATGCATTCAGTCAACAACACACATCACTTTGTGTTTATTCCAGTTTGACCTGGTGTGCGACGACCAGTGGAAGCAGCCGTTTACCTCCACAGTTTTCTTCGTGGGGGTTCTTGTTGGGTCCTTCTTCTCAGGACAGCTCTCAGACAGGTACTGTCAGCTCCGCGGGACGTTGGCTCAGCACTGTACTCATTCAAAGTCAAGCTGTACCTACAGCTGTTTAAAAGAATAAATCATTTGCTCGTAATGCTGCTGATAATGATGTCGCTCTAAATGAACAAGTGTCAAAGATCTTGATTACCTTCAGATTAAAGAACACAAACTTTAACTTTACTTTAACAAACCTTTTGTCTTCTCATGATTGACTGGGTTTATTTTACTTCTCTGTCTAGATTTGGAAGGAAACCTGTGCTTTTTGCAACCATAGCAGTTCAGATTGTTTCTACCTTTGCTCAAGTCTTCTCAGCTTCTTGGACCATGTTCATCGCCATCATCTTCATCAACGGCCTGGGACAGATATCTTTCTACGTAGCTGCTTTAGTGTTGGGTACAGTTGAGCACCTTATTCTGAAAAACCTCTTCAGTAAATGTGTGTGTTTTTGAGTAGAAGTACATGGTTAACATACCTGTAACTTCTCCTGTCTCTTGCATGTCTGTATTTCTTTGTCTCTGTGTGCAGGAGCTGAGCTCTTGACCGGCCATGTGCGAGTCCTCTACTCATCTATGGGCTCATGTTTAGGCTTTGCTGTTGGCTACATGATGCTGCCTCTCTTTGCTTACTTTCTAAGAGACTGGAGATTTCTTCTGCTGGCTTTGGCCCTGCCTGGCCTGGTTTACCTCCCGCTTTGGTGGTAGGTTGCTGTCAATACAAACTAGGCTTTTAGTGGTTTTCATGTCATAATATGAACCAGTATAATTAATAACTATCCATCCTTAAATAGAGTCACAGAGACTCATCGACACAATCATATGTTCAAGTAGACATTCATGGCCAGTTTGAGGAAGTGGTTCTTTAACACACATGATGGATGAGCGGTCTCAGTGACCTTGATGTCGGTCCACCACGTTCCAGTCAGTTATTCTTTGAGGACAAGTGGATTTTTTCCAAATTCACTTTCACAAGATTGGTGCCAAGTTGAGGTCACAGTGACCTGAAGCTATCAAACTGCTGATGCCTGCGTGGTCCTGTAACTCGACCATTCAGTCCTACTGCAGTTTATTATAAAATATATAACATGCTATAAGGTTTATAATATCTTAACTTGTATTTAGTCTTTTGGGTGCTTTGATTTTGAGGCAGGTTGATTCCAGAGTCTCCTCGGTGGCTTCTCTCCCAGGGAAGAGTGGAGGAGGCTGAGGCCATAGTGAGAAAAGCTGCTAAGTGGAACAATGTTCACGCTCCTGGAATCATCTTTGAAGAATACAGGGTAAGTTGACTTCAACTTAAACCATTCAGGTCTAACACGTGCCCATGCTGCTCAAAGGAAAACGAGTGTAAACGTAAAAAACGTACGTTAAAGATTACATTCAGGTCAGTCATCTAGAAAAGATGAACACACTTACACAAGCGAGCGGTTCCATACTCCATGTCCCAACGGGCTCATATAAGTCTTCTGGTTTTCAATGTTTGTAGGTTCTTGAGGCAAAAACACCCTCAAAAGAACATCACAATGTCTTCGACCTGCTGAGAAAGAGCAGCATCAGAACCACAACGCTGATCATCTGCTTGGTGTCGTAAGTAGATAAGTTGCTGCTGTGTCACATTTCGATGCAGTAAAAAGAATAATTAGCATTTTGAGTGTGAGCAGTTTTGTATCTGTTCAGGTTCATGAGGATGTGCAGTAGGATCCGTGACACTGTGCTGCGCATTGAAACGTTTAGAACTTACATGTTCATTGCACTTTTCCTGTGACTTGTGCAGGTTTTCTATGACTACTGCATACGTTGGCCTGTCCTTCAACACAGCCGAGCTCTACGATGACCCCTACATCAGCTGTTTCATCTCAGCAGTGGTAGAGATCCCAGCTTACGTTTCCAGCTGGCTGGCTCTGCGATACCTTTCACGACAGCTGGCTCTCATCAGCACCTTGCTTCTTGGAGGACTGCCACTGTTCTTTGTGCAACTAGTACCACGAAGTAAGCAAAAGAAAACGTGCCTCTCTCATATAGTAATTCAGTTGCGCCAAACATAAAGAAGGCACCAAAGATTCACAAGGCCTCCTCCAACCATCATCATCACTGACTGGGAAAGTGTCCACTGCAATCATACTTATCATCATACGTATCTTAATCTTTTAGATCTGTCTAATGTGTCTCTTGCCCTGGAGATGGTGGGTAAATACGCTATCACCACCGGCACAGCGCTGATGTTTGCCTACTCAGCAGAGCTTTACCCCACAGTGATACGAAACACTGCAACAGGAACATGGACGACCGTTTCCAGATTAGGAAGCTGCATTGCACCGTTTTTGTTAAAGCTACGTGAGTAAACTGGACAGTGATTATTAACATGTCGTGTTACAGTGGACCCACTTCAGTCCTTTCTCCCACCTAAACCTCCTCTTCTTCTTAGGAATATACCTGGAGTACCTTCCTCATATTATTTTGGGGAGCCTGGCTGTTGTGTCTGCATTTGCTGTTCTCTACCTTCCAGAGACTTTTGGGCAACCTCTGCCTGAAACTATTCAACAGATGCATAAGAGAGAAAGGTATGATGTTAGAAAAAGTCACACTTTCGCTGTAATTTCCTTATTATTGCTTTAAAGAAAAACTCTGCTTTTATTGATCTTGTTGACTGAAAAGGGTGTTGCTGCTTTCCACTGCAGTTATGTAGCTTTTTATTTGTTTGAAGAACGATCTTGAGACTTGCTGTATTTAAATAAATAATCTTTTCTTTTTTTCAACAGATTGAAGTGTCCCTGCATCAAGATAGAAACCCCAGTGCCCACAGTACTGGTGGACAATGTACTATGATTACAGAATATTAGTGGCTCTGTTTTTTTTAAGATGTACATCTTTTAAACATAAAAGCTGAACTGATATTTTCCTGCCAGTACATTTAAAACCCTTCGTCCAGGAGAAATTAAATCCTGATTGCACGTGTGCACCGTCATACTTTAATATGCTTGTTGTATGATGCCTTACTGTGAATTGTTACCACTGTTTCATGAAATCAGTGTCATTATCAGTGTTGAGGATCAACATACCTCCTACTGTTGTTTTTGAGAATCTCGCTGTAGCTCAGTTAGCAGTTACCTTCCCGCCGTACGGACGTCGGGATTATTGATTAACTGAGTGTGTTGCATTATTGTTTTTTTGCATTTCTGCTGTATAAGGAGATATTGTTCATGTTCACTTGAATATAAACAGTTGTCTCTTAAAATTTCAATCAAATCATACGTGTGATGTTTTCTAAACAAATCATTTGAACCCGAACATAAAATACTAAGGTGGCATGTTTTAATAGTCGAACAAAGTTCAAATGTCATCAACACTGAACAAGTGACCAGTGAAACTGTAACCGTTTATGGCTTTTTAATCTATAATCCATCAACCGCAACAAGAAACTGAGAAAGCAACAGTTTGGAAACAGTTCCACATGTGTCAGCGGCTTAGTTTGGTGTGAATCATTCATTTGATTGCTGTTGTGTTAACTCATCTACATTTTGCATCTCGAGCAGATACAAATTCTACAAAGCCAGTTCACGGTAGTAAACGGTAATCCTGAATTTCCTGATCGAGCTTTACAATAGTGACTTATCTGGAGCAGGGTGTGGCTGCCTGTCATGTGGGAGAAGGCAGACTAGTCAACAAGACCCCGTGCGAAGGCTCAGTCCAGGACTGTGATACTATGGAGGACTATGATGTCTGCATAGCCTTTCTGGGTCAGTGGGGACGTTTCCAGCAGGTCGTCTTCTTCCTGCTCTGTGCCAGCATCTTACCCAATGGATTCGGTGCCTTCTCTCTCGTCTACCTGGCTGACATTCCCGGTCACCACTGCCTGGTCCCAGAGCTCAACTTGACACAAGACTGGCAAAAAGCTATTATCCCCACAAAGGTAATGGTCCTTGATGTAGAACTATGAATAGTTCCTGGCGTGTTGTGTCGTACGTCTGGAGTTGCTGTGATCATTGTGGCTCAAATAAGAAATCAGACAGTAACCTTTAATTAATCACTTAATCCTGTGTAGATGAATATTTAGACTTTTCATATAGAGTGTAAGTATTAAGACAATAAGTGGAACAAGGTTAGCAGCATTGTGGCCTTCACAGAATATACAGGGAGCCTCTGTAGCAAATTCTTTACTTTCACTGTGCAGTTTTAAAATAATTCAATTAAATCAAGTTTTGTGCTCAAAATAAGATAAAGAACATGAAGATCATATTTAAGGTATAAATAAGATCATTTTGATCTTCTTGGTTAGTCATGTCCATGTTAACGGCTGATACCATGTGTGTCACTATAAGGTGGTGGACGGTAAACAGGAGCTGAGCAGCTGCAGCAGATACAGGCTGGACGTGGTCAGACATCTCTCAGCTCAGGGCTACGTTCCCGGCAGAGAAGTGAACCTCACAGACCTGGAGCAGGAGGCCTGTCTGGACGGATGGAGCTACAGCAATGACATCTACGCGTCTACTGTTGTCTCGGAGGTGAGTGTGTGCACCTGCCGGGGTTTAAGTGCAGCTTCAGCCTCGGAACCGTAGTGTCATCAATAACTCTAACCTAAGTCAGGTGATCACGTATTGTTTGTTCCAGTTCGATCTGGTGTGCAGTGATCAGTGGATGCAGCCCTTTACTTCCACTGTCTACTTCATGGGAGTTCTAGTTGGATCCTTTTTCTCAGGACAGCTCTCTGACAGGTACCGAACACAGTCACACTCAGCCTGAAAGTACTTTAAATTTACGTTACACGTACATTTACTCTAGATTTGGAAGGAAGCCTGTTTTCTTTGCAACCATGGCAGTTCAGACATTCTTCTCGTTTGTGGCGATCTTCTCGCGTTCTTGGACGGTTTTCTGCATCCTCCTCTTCATGAGTGGCTTGGGACAGATCTCCAACTATGTATCTGCTTTTGTTCTGGGTAAATGTGAACATGTCATTTTATTCAGGGATTTAAAATGGAAGAAATGAGCAGTTGTCCAGTCTGTATTTGCTCCTTGTTTATTACTGCTCCGCTTGTTTCACGCAGGCACTGAAACATTAACCGGCCGAGTGCGGATCCTGTTCTCGTCTATGGGTGTGTGTCTGGCCTTTGCCTCTGGATACATGATGCTGCCCCTCTTTGCTTACTTTTTAAGAGACTGGCGGTCCCTCATGCTGGCTTTGTCTCTACCTGGCCTGCTCTACTGTCCCCTCTGGTGGTAGGATGTACTTATTACAACAAAATGCATTTGTGCTGAGTTTACCTTGTCAGCTCACACCTTTTCTCGTATATACCCCCTGTTTGGTGTATTTTAAGCCTTGGAGCCTGAAGGCCTCTGTGTTGTTTACCAAGGCAGGTTCATCCCAGAGTCTCCGCTGTGGCTGCTCTCACAGGGAAGAGTTAAAGATGCCGATGACATAGTGAGGAAAGCTGCCAGGTGGAACAATGTCAAGGCCCCACGCGTCATCTTTGCGGGTTACGCTGTAGCTGTAAGTTGCTTTGACTGAACTGACGCTGCAGGAGAAACGACCTGATAATCTGAGGATTCATCCTCTGTGAAGTGCTAATGTTTGCATTGTCCATCCAGTAACTGCTGTATATGTGTATTGCATTGTAGCCTAAGGTTTTATATCTTACAGGATGGTAATTCAGACACACAACCTAAGGAGCATCACAACATCTTCAGCCTGCTAAAGACCTCAAACATCAGAAACACAACTCTTGTCCTCTGTCTGGTGTGGTAAGTGTCCAGCACCACAACAGTTGAGCATCAATAGGAGTTGAGTTGCACACAAGGCTAAAAAAGATCTGGTTCCTTGAATGGAAGCATTGTTGGAAGCACTGTTTTCAAACATCCATGGTGTTTGCACGTCTGCCATATCAGGTTCACTCTGAGTACCGGCTACTTTGGCCTGTCCTTGAACACATCTCGGCTGCATGCTGACCCCTACCTCAGCTGCTTTATCTCAGCAGCTGTAGAGGTGCCGGCCTACGTCTCCAGCTGGCTGGCTCTGCGGCTCCTTCCTCGACGAACAGCTATCATCGCTATCCTGCTTCTCGGAGGAGTGTCGCTGTATTTCATACAATTAGTTCCTCGAAGTAAGCAGGAAAAAAAATCTTCTCATGCGTGAACCGTGTAACGTACAGTTGGAGGCTGTCTCTCTTCTGCTGCTTGACAGTTTTTCACCGCTCAGGTTTACCAGCTCTGTCGATCACATTGGAGATGGTCGGAAAATTTGGTCTCACCACCGGTACAGCCCTGATGTTTGCCTACACAGCAGAGCTTTACCCCACAGTGCTCAGGAACACAGCAACGGGAACATGCACAATGGTGTCCAGAGTTGGAAGCTGCATCGCACCTTTTTTGCTACAGTTGGGTGAGTAAACTGATTTCAAATACAAATCAGAATGAAGAACATTGTTGTTATATTATGCACCAGGGCTGGAACAATACTTAGTGTATAAGCATCTCATTTTGCTGTAGCGTATGTTGGACTGGCAAACTGCAGTAGTCCGTGTTTAGACAGATGTTTCTCTTTGTACAGGTGTGTACTTCAGGTACCTTCCTTATATCACACTGGGGACTCTGTCCGTCTGCTGCGCCGTTGCCACCCTCTTCCTTCCAGAGAGTTTTGGACGACCTCTACCGCAAACTATTCAACAGATGCATAAGAGAACGAGGTGAGGGGAGATTTCCTAAACTTGTGATAATACTGTACAAGCAATTCCTAGATTAGTTGTGAATGTATTTAGATGGTCATTTTGTACAAGTGTTGTCACACTCATAACTAAATATGTCTTTGTGCGTCTGAAGAGCTTTGGAATTCAGCCCTGGCTTCTTAGGCTGTTTTATGCATCGAAAGTTTTTATTTTTAATAATTATTTAGAGTGTGAATTGATCTGGGCCACACCTGTGAACCAAGCAATGTATCAGATTCCATGTTGACCATGCACTGAGTACTTCTGTACCAGTGTCAAAGCAAGTATTGCTTTGAGTAAAGTATCTGATTACTGAGTTGAGTGAAACGAATAAAACACATCCCGTTTTCTCACCTTTTGTCCCGACAGGATAACGTGTCCATGCTTCACAAGAAAAGAAAACCTAAAACCTGCAGTGATCTCTGAAAGTAAACTTTGATTCAATAAAACCTAATCCATGTGAAAGAGCAATATTATTACTGTTTATTATTGCTGCTACTTACTTTTTTTTACTTAGATGATTTTAGTAGTAATAGTATTATACATAAGGGAATAAGTGACATTATTACAATGGTCGGTACCAAACTACAATAATACACATCCTGACACATCGTCTGCACTTTATGTTGTTACACTATCTAAAAGCTGGATTTTAATGCAGTTTCCTTGTTTACATACATATGTTTGTAAAGGAGGAAATAATAAAAAGCAACGCGATAAAAACTGTGAAAACATTGTATTTACACATTCTGCTGTACCAAAAAGCCTTAAATGTGGCTACTGGTTAATTTGGTATCAGAATATTAGTAACTGGAAAATGCTCTATATTAAAAACAAATTAAACAATTTTCATTTACAACCGTGAAGGATACTAATAAAAAATATGGTCGTTGGTTATGAGCGTTCATAGCACGTCTAGTGCACAGAACAAGGATGCTACACATTTTGCTTTAAGTGATGTTTCAGAGGACATTTTAAGGCACCATTATACTGTTTGAACAACTGTTGAAGTCACTTCATTTGACCTGATGAAAGTCTGTTCAGCAGAGGTTCGTCCTCCGACTTCTGGAGCGTTTTCCTCCTCCTCGGTTTTAGGGGTCGTATAAGACGTCTTCTGACAACATCTAGAGTAAAAGCACGGTTACAGTAATGATTTACACCTAAGGAGTGAGCGCCGGGTGACAGGGTTCAGTACAAACAGTCTAAATGGTCAATTATTATGTGACACCAAGATAAAACCACAAAAATGTTAAGACTCGACACAAAGAAATCTGTGCTCTTCAGTTGCACAAACGTTTTTGAAAAGACTAATTGTGCGAATTCAGCTTCTCTGTTACGTTGTGTTGAGTAAAACAGAAACGTCAGAATCACAGGGTGCCGTCTCACCCGGGGAAGGGCTGCATGTGAGCGATTGTTTCCGGCAGAGGCATTCCAAAGCTCTCGGGCAGCAGGAGACTGAGCAACGCTGCGAGGGCTGTAAGGCTTCCCATGAGGATGTAAGGCAGTGAAACGGAGTAGCTTCCTGTGGGAGGACATCAAAGGAGGGGACTGTGAAAAGCAGCCTTGGCTGCAATGGCACCGCGGAGCAGCGATAAACACGTAGACACAAAGAGAAAGCTGCAGTGACTGAAAAAGGTTTGTTAGTGCATCACAACAATTTAAGCCAAACCATCTGCATTTAGGGAAAAGTTCATATCTTTTATTATTTTTCTTCAGCAGGGCCAACTCGGTCCTTTGTGCCAAACCTGTGTCTCTTGAGGCCGAGTTTTCTCCTTGTGTGGTTGTATTTTTTATGCCTGTGGGTTTTGGCAGTGTTGGTGCAAGTGAATCGGATAAACAGAACAGCCAGTTCTCCCAGCTTTCTTACTTAAGTAAATGAAGTATGGAGCAATGATGCTGCCTACTCTGGAGGCCATAGAACAGGCACCAAGAGCCGTGTTCCTCAGCACCGTCGGGTAGAGTTCGGCCGTGTAGGCGTACACGATGGCAAACGCTATCGTCACTGCAAATTTCCCGATCATCTCCAGCGATATGGCCAGAAAAACCAGGTCTGGAGGGAATGAAATGTTAACAGTTGCAGGTTATGTTTGGAGTGTTGATTAAATCGGAACCATCTCGTGCTGCGTCATACCTGGTGGTATGAGCTGTATGAGGAGGAGGAATATTCCTCCTGTGAAGAGGGCTGAGAAGAGGCTCAGTCGCCTGGAACACCAGCGAAACATAACCCACGACAGAGTGTAGGCCGGCATCTCCACCACGGCCGACAGGAAGCAGTTGAAGTACGCGTTACCGTGAAGGTTTCCCGTGTTCAGCGAAAGAGCAAAGTAGCCGATGGTCACTGTGTTCCTGTGGGGAACATGTTACACTGGAGCTGGGAACAACGGTCAGAAACACGCTGACACTTGTAATGTTGGTGTTTTAGCAGCGTTTGGTGAATAATTAAGTGGGAACAAAAGCAAAACAAGTTCAGGATGTTTGTTAAGAGCTGTTGGACTCTTCCCTTCCCCTGAGTGTTAAAACACTCAGTGGTGCAACAGATGCAAAAAGTCAAATCACACTATGAATAGTAAACAATCCACAAATGGAAAGACACTAATAAATATGGGATGAATTTCTGACATCACAGGTGACAAATATTTGGCTTTTGCACCCTTTACTTTTCTCAACAGCAGAAACAATGACGTGCACTTGAAAACTTATCCACCTGCTCTGAATAACCTTATATCCTTTTTACTTGCAAAGATAAAGTCAAGCTGCTGTATGTCTGTTTTCAGACACATTGATAAAGTGAGCTCAGCAGGAATAATGGTCCAGTCCAGTTATAGAAGACCTGAGCTTAACCACAGGCTTTACAGCACCGACAGGTCATTAGTATTCGTTAACACCGAGGCGGGTTGACGTGGTCGAGGACACGCGTGCACCGGCTGAAACCGTGCGCGTGTAACACATTTGTGCATTTGCGTGTCAGGGTCAGTGTACTGAATGTGCAGGTCAGATGGGACGACGGGGGGGGAGGGACTCACCACACCATCCACAGCGTGGCAGAGATCCAGCGCATGTTTCCTGAACGTAGCAGGTCACAGATGTTGTGAGTCTTTCTCCTCTCGGGCTGAAGTTCTTTCTGTGGACGGCAGAGCAGGTGGAAAAACAAACAATTAAGCAGCAGAGCCATCCATTTAGAAGTAATTTGCTAATGTGGCCTCTCGCTGTGTGAACACATGCATGTGCACGTGTCAAACACAAGCATCAAAGACGTATAAAGGCAAACGTCCACGAACACGGGGATCTGTCCATTAAGGCCACTTTATCATCATCACTCATTAGCGCTTCTATCTACTGTACATTTAACTGTGAGCTTTTCTCAGATCGGAACAGAGCTAAAGATCTGACTTTAGCTTCTAAAAATATTAAAAATGATGAATAGTACATAAACTATTTAACAAAGCCAGAGGCAAGAATATCATCTGGTTCACAGCAAGAGAAGCAAAACAAATGTCAGAGTTACAAAACAAAGTGTTTTATGTTCTTATGTGTATGAGGAATGGAGGGAAAAGGTTCCTTAATTACAAAATAGGAACATTTCTCCACAGCAAACTAAAAATAGCACAGTCTTAATTTGAACTACAGGAGCAAGCATTCATGTGTTTCCACAGGGGAAGGTGTAGGATAAGAAACGCATCTCTGAAGACAAACGGTCATAAACGAGGCTGTTTCGTTAGTGGAAGAAAGTTCACGCTTCAAAGGTCGGGTGCAGGTTGAGGACTGACGTGAGCTGGACCCAGCAGGATACAAGAAACAGGGATTCGAGAAGAGACTTCCTTTAATCATTACTGAAGGTTGGACAGTGGGGCCGACAGCTGCAGTCACAGGGGAATCTGACAGATGCACAAGGGATAAATGATTACGCTACACTGACGAGTGAACCGTAAAAACGTTGCTTTCATCCTCTCAGCCAGCAAAGCAGAGAGAGCAGAGCCCCACCAGCCACTGCACAACTAACCACGAACTGTTAGTGGCTTATAGAGATGAGGGTTAGAGATGCAGGTCAAACAAGTGACGGGTCGGTTACTGTTCAATGTGCCTCCTCGTTGAAATGAGCTCACAACAAATATTACAGTAATGGAACAAATATTACTAGACACTGCTAAACCGGAGCACGTTTGCTTTCCCTAAAATGTGTTTAAGTAGAAACCTCACCTGGGAAGAGCTGAAGATGACTGGCGGAGGCTGGATCTTGTTCTTCTTTGCAGAATCTCTCACAATGGCCTCGGCTTCTTCTACTCGCCCCTGAGACAGCAGCCACCGTGGAGACTCTGGGATGTACCTGCCTCAGCACACAGCAGAATGGAGACGGGGACAGGCCTTCGATGAAGCCACCTGACGCTAGCCAGTACAAAGTGTCTTGAATCATCACAGATTATCTAAAATTGCACCAATCTAAAGAAAGAACTATGGGAAAGGAGCTTTAAACCGCACTGATACACTCCAGCAAACACACCTACCTACCACCAGAGAGGCATACAGAGGGCCCCAGGCAGCGTGAGACCCAGGAGCAGCATCCTCCAGTCTCTGATGAAGAAGGCAAGCAGCGGCAGCAGCATGTAGCCCACACCGAAGAACAGACTCACGCCCGCGGTGGAGAAGACGGTCCGGACACGCGGGCCTAATATCTCCGTACCTGAGCCGACAGAAGGAGTGAGTCACAACCTCTCAAATGTACCAGCGCCTGACTCTGTGAGAACAGGTGAACAGATGTACCCAGCACAAATGCAGCCACGTAGTTGGAGATTTGTCCGAGTCCGACGACGAAGAACATGGCACAGAACATGGCCCAGGATGAAGAAAAAGACTGGATGAACGTGAACAGCGTCTGGACGGCGATGGTGACAAACAACACGATCTTCCTCCCATACCTGGAACGACCACACAACACAGGTAAATAGACTGTGGCTGAGGAGCTGCGTTTGCTATGACCCTTATCTTTGGCCTCTTTTAGCTCATTGTTTTGGTTCAGGCTGCCTGTAGGGAGGATTTTCCACTGCATCTGTTTCGCCGTCAGACTTTTAAACCCCCTAACGTACCAGCAGCTACTGAGACCTTTACACCCAACAGGAAGTCAAACTCACGTAAAAACGTACTTTCCCATTTCTGCTTTGTGTAAAAGTTGTGATTGTCAGTGTCATGCGATACTATTTACACTCTGCGTCGACCACATGCACAAGCGTTGGAGGAGGTCCACAACTTCCACAACCTGTCAGAGAGCTGCCCTGAAATGAAGGAGCCAGTGAGAACGCCAACGAAGAACACAGACGAGGTCAGTGGGTTCTTCCACCTGTCGCCACACACCAGGTCCCACTGGAAACCAACACACCAAATACGCATCAGAGCGTCAAACAGCCCAGCACCAAATCTTATTGTAGTTGCAATACTATATGACACCGCCTGTCAAGTTTAATGTTTCTTCTTATTCATATCCAAGCATCAACATTAAATGTGAATTCATCCTAATGCATGTTTTAAAGCAACAGGTACCGATGGACGCAGCCTCCCAGAATCAGACAAACCTCTGAAACGATGGTGGAGACGTACACGCTGTGGTCGTACTCCCACCCGTCCAAGCAGCCTTCCTGTGGCACACTGGACAGATTCACGTCCACGCCGGGCAGCAAGCCTCTCTGCGAGAAGCTGAGCATGGCGTCGACTTTGTACCTGGAGCACTTGCTGGGCTGCGAGGCGCCGCCGCGGCCGCCTTGCTCCAGGGGGATGCTGCTGTTCCTCCACGCGTCGCTGAGGTTGACGTGCGCGGGGACTGCGCATCGGTGGGGCGGCGTGTCGGCGAGGAAAACCACGGAGAGGCCGGTAAAGCCGTTGGGGACGATGCTCAGACACAGCAGGAAGAAGACCTGCTTCTGGAAGCGCCCCCATTCTCCGAGGAAAGCGGTTTCAGCTTCGTAGTTGCTCATGTTGCCGGCGGCTGCTGTGGCGCACGGTCCAGGGTTGGCAGCGGTGGCAGCGTTGGCAGGAGACGCGAGGAAAGCTGCTTGGTTTTACCTCCGATCCCACGCGACACCGTCTTTAAATGAACTACCCTGGATCCAAATGTGGATTAAAGCCCAGCGCAGAAAGTCGGTCACTCCCAAAAGCTCAATGATTAACTGACCTCACAGTTGAGCTCACACCGCCTGGAGACTGAAACGTCTCCTGCAGAATCTAAAACCACGAGATACAAAACAGCTGCAGAGACACAGCGGCTTCAATAACAGAGCTTTACCTGCCAGCTGTTAGAATAAAAGTGCAGGTCAAATGTTATAAACCGATGCCTGGGGTTTCACTGCCCCTCCCCAACCAGGTCAAACACAGTACAACCAATATTAAGATACCAGAGGAACCTTCTTCACCAAAGCCAACAAACAAGCCGAGCAGGTCAGGTAAGAAGGCAGCTGCTACACCTGAGTTGCCTCTCGCTGCTCCTGCTTCCAGTGTCTCTGGCACATAAAGCAGCTCATGTCAAACGTCTGGTTTTAGCTTGGAGACTTCGTTAACGCTCCACTCTGCTGCCCTCTCTCCTTCCAGAGGACGTCGTCTGAACTGAGGACGGGTCCGCTGACGCCTGCTTTGCTGTCGCATGGCGTAGTGTGAGCAACGCGAAGACGCCGTCTGATGGGATGAAACTCCTCCACTTGGTGTCGTCTCCAGGTTGCGGCTGGTGGCATGAAAAGTAGAAAAAGAAAGAAAAAGAAAGAAAACCAAACCCACAAAGCGCCGACGTTTCCGTCCCCTCGCTCCTTTAACTGTGAAACAGCCTCATGTGTGACACAAGAGTCGTGGCCTTGAACAACCAGTCATCGTTTCCACAGTGGAACATCCAATGAGTAGTTTCAGACCATTTTTTTTTCATCTGTGCTACAGTCCCAGACTTAACCACTAACACTGAGTCCGTAGCCCTGATAGCGTGTGACCCAGGTTCATGATTACACCAGCAGCTTTAAAGCTTTGTTGTAAAACGGAGGGACGTGCAAATTACAACCACAGTATGTGACAATATGTGGACGTCAGACTGCACGTTTTCTGCTATTATATATGTTGAGCTTTCTTACCCCTACTTCACTAACCATGGAGCCAAGCTTGCTTCTGCAGAGCTGCTTTAACATCTGAGACCTAAAGCTACTTAGCAGCATTGAGAGTGCAGGCACGCGCCTCTTTAGGTATTTAAAACTGAGGAATGTTGTTTTGAGAAAATACCACTTTAACCACAGGGGTGCAGGGGACGGACTGGCCCCTCTGAAGCTTTGGATCATTTTACTTTCAGTAATGAAATCTGATTGATCACTGGCTGATCCCACGTCCACTGAGCTCAGATGAGAGGTTTTCTTGTCAGCTGGGGAAAGACATGGTGGATGCTCCCTGTGGGATGAAACCTTTGTCCCCTTGAAACTCTCGCAGGAATGGAAACTTTTTCACTTGCAGCTCTGTCCCGCTGGGGGACCAGCTCACTCTGCCTCACAAGGAGCTCAACCCTGCCTCTGTGGTGCTGAGCTGAAGGCTTTAAAGACGAATACAGCACTCACACCCTGAAGACTTTTGTTTTTAATAAACAATGGGAGACTACGACGAAGACACAGCGTTCCTCGGACAGACCGGTCCCTACTTCTGGACCACATTCTTCCTCCTCAACACAGTTTTTGTCTCAACTGGATTCAACGGACTTTACATCGTCTTTGTTGGAGCAGCTCCAAAACACCACTGTCTCGTTCCAGACGTCAACTTAACAGAGGAGTGGAGACGAGCCGTCATCCCCTTTACAGTAGTCGACAGCGAAGAGGTTCCGAGCCAGTGCAGCAGATACAGACTGGACGTGGTTAGAAACCTCTCGGCTGGCGGATACATTCCTGGAAAGGATGTCAACCTCACCCAGCTGGAGCAGGAGGGATGTTTAGATGGATGGCACTACAGCAAGGAAATCTACCTCTCTAACATTGTGACTGAGGTTGGTGTCTGGGCGTCTGGGGTCCGAGTCAGCTTCTAGTGACAAGAACATATCACTTCTCAGTTTTCTTTTTTCACAGTGGGACCTTGTTTGTGACAACCAGTGGAAAGTTCCCTTTGCATCCTCAACTCTTTTTGTGGGATACCTCGTTGGATCCCTAATCTCAGGACAACTTTCTGACAGGTCCCTACTTTTTACTAAAACTTCTCTTCAGACTCACAGGTTTAGCTTGTGAGGACTGTTCCCTGGACCTGGGGAGCTGTTAATGCAATAACAACAGCCCCATCTACTGTCCAGCTCCTCTTTTCATCGTAAATAACGCCTCACAGAAAGAGTCTGTTAGACGTGGTTTACAAAGAGGGTTTTTAACCTGGTGGCGAGTTAGTAAAGATGGTGGACGGTGACAAACTGAGAATTGTGGCCTCATCCATCATGAATGAAAATGAAATGATGGGGGAGTTGGGAACATGTGTGTTTTTTTATTTTGCTCTTTTGCAGCTGTGAAAACTGGGCACCCAGTGTCTGGGGGGGGGGGTCTTCAGCTCAGGAATGTACGCTAGTACATACTGTAGTTACTCCCCTAGCGTCGCCTTTGAGGTCTCTGTCCATCTGCAAGGAGACAGTGGCCACATGGACGAAAAAACAAAAGCCCCCGAATTAAAAGAATGTCATCAGCCTTGTTGGCGTAAACATATATCTGACAGCCTGAAGTCGAGATGGTAGAGACCTTCACTGTTCAGGTCCGGTCAGGTGGCCTGTCAAGAACATTCTTTGGTTTGATCAGGAAATGCTGCATTGAGTGTTTATTTTTATGACCCAGAATCACTGTGTATGTCTTTCCCTTCAGGTACGGCAGGAAGAAGATTGTTTTCATCTCCCTCGGGGCCCAGTGTGTCTCCGTCCTCCTTCAGTCCTTCTCTCATTCGTGGAGGATGTTCTGTGTCATGTTCCTCTTTGTGGGAGCCTCCCAGATCTCCATCTATATTTCTGCTTTTGTCCTAGGTCTGCACTGCCAAACACTCGCACTCCTTGCGTGTTTGTGCTGCTTTTATTATCTACAGGATTATATCTGTGTGTTTTCTCTGCTGTGCAGGAACAGAGGTGCTGAGTAAGACTATGCGGGTGCTGTTCACGACTCTCGGGGCCTTCCTCTTCTACTGCATCGGTTACATGACCCTACCCTGGATTGCATACGGCGTCAGAGCGTGGAGGACTCTGCTCGCTGTGCTGTCTGCCACCTCTGTCGTCTACATCCCCCTGTGGTGGTACGGTGCTCACAGCTGTTCTTGAGTTCTGAACAATGGCCGTTTCTTTGGACATTTGAAGCAAACCTGCCCTGATCGCGCAGGTTCCTCCCGGAGTCTCCTCGGTGGCTGGTCACTCAAGGGAGAGTCGAGGAGGCCGAGACCATCGTGAGAGATGCCGCGAGGAAAAACAAAGTCGAAGCACCGCCTGTGATTTTCAAGGAATGTGAGGTGAGGTTCACGTTTTGTAAATCGACCGATTTTAAGAGACGAAACTGAAACGTGTGAATTTACCTTGGTTGCAGCTACAAGCGATGCCTCCAAGCAAGAAGTATACCATGATTGACGTTCTGAAATCCAGGAATATCGGATGCATCACGCTGATGTGTCTCCTTCTGTGGTGAGTGGTTGTTCTTTCTTCCAGTATGATTTAGAAAAAAGTGTCGTGATGCAAATAAAAGTCTTTATTCTCATCAGGATGGCAATAAACATCGGGTATTTCGGTTTATCGCTGAACACCTCCAACCTGAGTGGAAACCCCTTCATGAACTGTTTCCTGTCGGCTACGACCGAGGTTCCGGCTTATATTGTTTCCACGTGGCTGCTGAAGAAATGTCCACGAAGAGGACTTCTGTCGTTGTTCCTCGTCATCGGTGGAGGAGTTCTTCTGCTCATCCAGTTCATCCCTGAGAGTGAGACTCGTGTTTCCTCTGCGGATAAAGCTTTTATTAAGTTCTGACTGCAGCTCTATAATTACAGGACTTTAATATTGTCCCTCTGGTGATATTTGGGTTCATTCTCACGACATTTAGAGATTTCGTATCTCCTTCTTTGGTCCTCAGGCCTCCAGTACGTGGCTCTGGCTCTGGAAATGACCGGGAAGTTTGGCTTCACCATGGCCTTCAGCATCGTCTACATCTACACGGCCGAGATCTACCCCACGGTGCTCAGGAACGTCGGCATGGGGCTGTGCTCTTCTGCTGCTCGCATTGGCAGCATCACGGCTCCGTATGTCATCTATCTAGGTCTGTGGAAGCGTTAGTGACCCGCAGGGCCGCTGTGAATACAGTTTGTCATCTTTGTCATCTGTGAATGTAAACTCACCATGTTGATTTCATGCAGGAACTTATAATAAGGTTCTCCCTTATGTTCTCATGGGAAGTCTCACAATTGCCGCCTCTGTGGTGAACGTCTTCCTTCCGGAGACCCTGAATAAAGATCTTCCAGAGACTGTGGAGCAGATGCAGGAATGTCACGGGTACGTACATTTTACATAGGTCACTGCTGTTCACGCATCGGCACCTCGGACACACAACGTACTGATGGACATGTGATGACTTCCAGCACAATAAAAAAATGAGCAGCCGCAGTAGAAACTATTCCTGCAGTTTATGTTTGTGCTGATTCTGAGACGCTTTGCCTTTGGATCACAGGTTGTGCAGTGGCCCCACAAAGACGAAACGTGTTGAAAATGGAGCAAGGAGCAACTCACAGATACAACCAGTACAACACGGGGGCCACATGTGATGAGTGGACGTCTCTGTAGTCAGCTGCAGAAACGCTTATTTTATACTCGGTTAATGCAAGAACATTTTTTATAAATGTTGCAAGAAATAATGAAATATTTAGCTTTTATGTATTGTATTGAATCTGTTAATTTTTGGTAAAAACAACTGAGTAAAGTCCCGAATGATCATTTTCATGTGCAGAACTTTGGCCGTGTGTGGTCACACTGCAAGCTTCAGACCCGTGACTGTTTTATCTTTACACCATCTGTCTGCAATAAATAACTAAACCCACACTGGGCACGGCCAAGACGCTCTAGCGCTTTCTTAAAAAGGATTAAGTCTTGCCTGACGGAGCTTCGTTGCATTATTTGCCGATCATAACAAATTCGAGTACGACAGTATTACAGTCTAGTAGCAAACTTGTGAATGAGTTCAAGTAAATCTTTGTAAATCTTTTTTAAGCCTCCTTTTACGTAAGCGTGTCACCTCCTAGAGGAGGGGAACCTGCCTGACCTCAGCTGCATTCAGTAGTTGTCTGTCACAGAGCAGCTGAGCACTTTTCCAGTGGCGATCAGTATCGTTTTTAGGTTTTTTAAAGTATTACTCAAATCTGTGAGCTAATGGGCAACTCAACAGTTAGAGACTATGACAGCATTACATCTTTCCTGGGAGCTTGGGGACCTTTTCAGCTGAGGGTATTTTTTGCCCTGGCTATTAGCATCCTGCCAAATGGGTTTGTTGGCATCTATATAGTATTTGTTGGTGATACGCCACCTCACGAGTGCTCTGTCCCGGAAACCTATGGCATCAGTGAGATGTGGAGAAATGTGACGATACCGCTGGAGACGGTTGACGGCCTTCCAACTCGGAGCTCGTGCTCGAGGTTGAACCTGGAAATTGTCGGGAACTACTCGCAAAATGGAATCATCCCGAATGTGGACGTAAACGTGAGCGAAATTCCTTTGGAGCGTTGTCTGGACGGGTGGACGTACAGCAGCGACATCTACAAGTCGACCATCGTCACAGAGGTGAGTCAGAGCTTCTTCCTTCACGTTTCATGAAACGATCACCAAGATCATTTAGCAGGAGACGGACGCTTCACTGTTGTGTGTTGTTCATAAAGTTTATCACACACGCACTGGATACACTATAACAATCAGTGGTACTTAGTTTAAAATGCTGTTACGTGGCTGGAGCTGGTTACTGTTAGTTAGAAGCTTCCAGTTTTTCTTCAAAGTCTGGACATTGTCAAGTTGTCAAGGCGGAGGGTGACAGAGCGCAGTCGAGTCCACACAGCGCTTTATATATATAGTAATAAAATGATTGAATGTTATAAATTAATTTTGTAAAATCCTCTGTCACTTTTTTGCTTCATATGAGACAAGTTTCATGTCTAAACACTCACAACCTTTTAAGGGACTAACGCCGTGCGTTGCTTTGCAGTGGGACCTGGTCTGTGACCACGGATACAAAATCCCACTGGCCACATCCATCCACTACATCGGGGTGTTAATAGGAGCCTTTCTATCAGGCCAGATGTCCGACAGGTCCACACCGTGCACAGCTTCTCTGAGTCATTAACCTCTTTGCCCTCAGGGCTGCTCATCCACAAAGCGCCTTTCCCACGCAGGTACGGAAGGAGGCCGGCGCTCTTCACCATGATGCTTCTCCAAACCGCGGCAATTACAGCACAGATATTCTCGCCTAGCTGGGAAATCTTCAGCTTCATTTTCTTCTTCGTTGGTGCTGGCGGATACTCTAATTACATCATCGCTTTTGTTCTGGGTATGTTTACCTGCACATGCTTTCATTAAAGGTAAACTGGTAAATCATTTTTACATTATTTAATATTGTGTGCTTGTCCCAATAATTGATATTTATTCCACCTGCAGGTACTGAAATCTTAAGCCCAAAATCCAGAGTGGTCTTCTGTTCGCTTGGTGTCTTCATGGGCTCAGCTGTGGGATACATGGCTCTGCCTGCTGCTGCCTACTTCCTCCGTGACTGGCGGATGTTGTTGATCTCCATGGCTGCCTCAGGCCTGATCTACATCCCCCTGTGGTGGTAAGAAGCCACATCAATAAAGACAAAGGCAGGTTTTGCAGTATTTGCAACTGCACGTTTTTCCTGCACGTCCGTGTTCCTGCTCTCCAGGTTAGTGCCGGAGTCTCCTCGCTGGCTGCTCTCTCAGGGCCGAGTGATGGAGGCTGAGGCCGTACTCAAAGATGCTGCCAGGACGAATAACATAGATGCCCCTGAGGCCATTTTCACACAGGCGGAGGTTAGTGACTCAGGCGGTTTACGGTAACACCCACACAGGTTTCAGATTGGGCTGGTCAGCTGTTTCTTCTCTCCAGGTTGAAGATGCCTTGGCCATGAAGGAAAGGAAATACAACGTTCTGGTCATCCTGAGCAGCTGTAACATGTTCTCTATCACGTTACTCTGCTCACTCATGTGGTGAGTCTACAACCGCTGCCCTCTGACTCCAGGTTCACGGCTTTCTGTGAGTTCACGTTTGTCGTGTTGCTCTGAACAGGATCATCATCGTCATTAGTTACTACGGGTTAGCGCTCAACACTTCCAACCTGCACGGCGATCCGTACATAAACTGCTTCTTGTCGGCTTTGACCGAGGTTCCGGCTTATGTCATCGCCCTGTTAATTCTCCAGCACTGCTCCAGGCACGTGTGCCAGTCGTCCACGCTCGTGCTTGGAGGCGTTATGATCCTCTGCGTTCACCTGATCCCTATTGGTAAGGTTCAGACTGTGAACACAAGTTAAGGTGATGTAGTGGTCACCCTCTTACTAATCCCACAATGTACTGCCTCACTGATCAACGCTGTCATACATCGAGCAATAACATCCAATAAAATGAAATGTTGAGTCTTTCAAATCATGAAGCTAAAAACTTCATCAGCCAAATTAGTGTTAGCAACTATAAAGTCTTTTTCTCTCTTGCTGACTCTGACTGAAGCAGTTTCGTGCATTTGCGCAGGTTTACCAGCTGTAGCTGTGTTTCTTGAAATGCTGGGGAAGTTTGGCGTGACCGCAGCGTTTTGTGTGGTGTACGCTTTCACATGCGAGCTCTTCCCCACCGTGATTAGAAACACGGGCATGGGCTGCTGCTCCATGGCTGCTCGCATCGGAAGCATCGTCTCCCCCTTTATCATTTACCTGGGTTAGTATGTGGTTTTATTGAAGCTTATGTCTGTTTATATTAAGCTCAGCCGTGAAACAAGTAGCTCTGGTTCTCTTTTGACTTAACCCAAAGGTTGACTTTCATATTTCATTACTGCACAGGAAGAGGGACCTGGAGCTTTGCTTCTCTGGTGGCCTGATATTTTTCTGCTTTTGGTTTTTTGCAGGGAGATACTACAAGTCGCTGCCGTACATTTTGATGGGAGCTTTTGCTCTCGCTGGGGCCGTTGTAAGTCTTTTGTTGCCAGAAACGTTTGGCAAGACTTTGCCAGAAACCGTATCACAAATGCAGCACATGTGCAGGTGAGTTCACACGCTCTGCTCCTTTGCAGCTGTTTACAGCGGTTTAAACTGTATTAAAGCGCAGAAATCTTCATAAGGACGGACTTAGTGAGTGGTAGTGAACACAGGACACACTCAAAGTTAATTAATCACTTGTTAGCTCTGTTATTTTTGCGATGTTCTGCCACAGTGTATCTCTAGTGATGGACTTTGAGAACAGTTTCGTAAATGTGCAGAATAAAACAGTTAATCATTTATCAGTGCGTTGCTTGTCCATGTGCAACATGAGTTTCGATTGTCACTATGTAACATCCTCTGATGTCCACTCAGCAGAAAAGGAAGCAGAGAAGTGGAACCTGGAAATGAAGAAGACACGTGTGATCAGAGCAAAGAGTCCAAGTTATAGTCAGACCTCATTTGTATATTTGCTGTTTTGATGTTGTGTTTTATATTTTTTGAGGTTTCATATATTTGTGTTTTAAACGTATATCGTATAATGTAATGATTGTAGAAAATGTTCAATTTTTCATGCTTTTTTCCATTGTGATGTAGAAAACAAAATGCTTTTATGCTGTGTAAAATATGCAGTATGATATATGTTTTTATATAACAACTGCACATACTGCATGCAGGCAGTTATTGATTCGCATCCTTCTTTCTACTCTTTTCTACGTTTTGCTGGATACAGATCCACTGGTACCTCTGGTGCTTTTTACAGTCCACTACCGTTCAGATGTTCGCTCGCCCTCTGGGACATGGATCGGTTATATTTTTATAACTAAGAGCCACAGCATGTTTGCGTGTAGAAACGAACTTTCATACTACACCCATCAATCTTGTATCTGATCTAAGTAAGGCTCATGACACAGGTTACTGTCAAAAATGCTGCATTAACAGCATTTTTGACACCTTTTATCTGGACAGCTGCTACTGTTCATTTTTTTAAACTTAATTTCTTTTTCATTTGCTCAGAACATAGATAATAAATCACACAATGATGTGGACCTTTATGCCTTAATTTGAATGGGATTCCCTCCATCAAAACTGTGAACAGACGAGGTGTTTTGTTGCAGCACAGCCTGGAAGATGCTTTCGCTTTTACTCTACCAGAGCTCGTCTGGATGTGGATTCAGAGAGAGCAGTGCGAACTGGTTTCCACTACAGCATCATGTCGGGCTGACGTGATGTGAGGGGAAGCACCGCAGTGGCGTCTGTCCTCCGACGCGGAATCGGTTTCCATGGAAAGGCCGCGTTCTCTTCGCTTTCACTTCAGCTCCGCCGGGACGTGTGTGCGTTGGGTTTCCAGAGCAGATCGCGTCTCCTTCGCCGTGTTGTTGTGAGCATCCAGCTCTTCTCGCTGGAAACCTGACCTCGGCCTGGTTTAAAGTGAAACCGAATGTGGACCCGCTGCGACCGTTGGATTCTCTCTTCGCCTCGTCCAACGTTCTCCTGCATTTGCGGATGGATCTTGTCTCACAGCACAGAATCCACGCGGAAAACACGACGGTGAGTTTAGCTGCTGTTGTGTATTTACTCTTCATTTGACAGATTAACTGTGGAGACGCGTCGCTTGGATACAAGTGGAGGCGACGTGTCGCTAAGAACCAGCCCGAGTGTTTAATGATCATTCAACACGTTTCTGCTTCCTAACGACGTTTACTGTCTTTGTTTTAAAGTAAATTTGGTAAAACAGTCCCAGCGCGGAAGCGATTACACGTCAGGTAACGTTACTTCACACACAGCCTGTGAACGTCTTCTCCACTTTCTGTTTCCTACTTGGCGACATTTTCGTGTTCTAATATTCTTCTTCTTCTTAGTTTTCTTTTGAGTTTGTTGAGTGTGTTGTTGTTGTTGTTGTTGCTGCTGCTGCTGCTGCTGTTGCAGCAATAGTTTTAATTTGTTTCTCTGGGATGTAATCATAGGTTAGACAAAGATAAATACTTTCCACAGGCCGTTAATGCCCGAACGGTCTCCGCATAACGGTGATTAATGGTTTAGGGCATCGGTCGGTAGTTGTGATATGGATTTGGTGGTAATTTGTGACGTTAACGTGTTGATGGCTCGAGAAATCTGTGCGGATTTTAAATGTCTCTTTCTGGGCCGCTCCTTGTTTGGCAACGCTATTAAAATACGTGTATGTGCTGCATCATAGTTCGCCGCTAGATGTCGCCAAAGGCTTCGTGTTGAGTGTTGTTTACACGTGATGGTTCAACCAACGACTCTACTACTGAGACGAGTTGTACAATTTATTTTACTCTTTTTTTCCCCCCACACACAAGCGATTTGAGGCAGAAACGTCTTTTTCACCTGTAAACAGTAAGATCCCACTGGCGAAGCTTTAAAACGAGCCTTAACCTTTGACCCTCAGCCTCTGGACCTGTTCCTGGTCACTACCTGGCGTTTCGTAGCTGATCACTAGATGGCGCCATTAGACCAGCATTTGAAAGCGCCGCTCTGTAAATAGCCACCAGATGGCGCCAAAGCATTTTTAAAAAAAATGAGCTTTGCTGCGTCTGCTGGTTATTTTCTGATAAAGGAAGTTTTGTGGTTTGTTTTATTGACTTTTATTTGTGTGAAAGCGTAGCTTACTTGTAGACAAGAGCGAACCACAAGAGTCTAACATCAACACACTGATCAGCTCTTCTCAGCTATTCAAACTCAGTTTCGCAATGACAACAGGAAGTGAGTCTTAAAAACTGGGTCAGTGCGATGTGATCTGCTTGGGCCAAAGCCGCCAGGAGGGGCCTTCACATAACAGCTGCTCACAAACCTTTGTGCTGCACAAACAGTCATTGCTTCGTTCTGAGCTGACCCCCCTGTGTGACCCCTGTGTGACCCCTGTGTGAACCCTACAGACGTGGTCCGTGTCTGTGTCCAGTGGTGTGTGTGGGCTTCACTGTGCGGTTGCAGCATGAGTGTCTGTCGCAGCCCCGGTCGTGTGTTTACAGCCCAGTGAGGTCATAAAAGTTCAATTGTTCCAACTCCCGTTTACGTTCGTGTTTATTGGTATTCCCCTTAAATTACAGAGACCTATTTGAGCCTGAGAGGCTTAACCACAAGATGATATAATATCACCTCCCATGTGATGCTATGGTAATAGAGCTGGTAAGTACCAAGACCGTTCACATCACAAACCCCATAACGTGCGTAAACATCTGGCTTGTCGACTGCCTTATTTTAACAGGACGTGGGGCTGCATGTTGTCAAATTATCCTCTGTCCTAAAAAAGACAACATGCAAATAGAAGGTTTTTCTGACCTATAGAACCTGTTTCATGTCACGTTAATGTGACTGACAGCTGGTTGTAAGTTGCTCTGTGTATCTATAGAAACCAGGGGAAACTACTGCCTGTCATCTGCTCTCAGCTCCTGCTCATTCACAACACGAGCAGCATCTGCTGAAAACGAACGCAAACGATTCCCAAAAGACAAAGAATCTGTGTTTGGGGCTCAGTGTCTTTTGCATCTGGGGCTGAGGATGACTCTGCGTTTCCCCACAGCAGACAGGTTTCTTAGAAATGCCTCAGAGCGCCCTGTTAGCGGCTCCACCTGCTGGACGGACAGTGGAAGCGCAGGCTCTGAGTTCTGTCAAGTCACGTGATTTATAAGAAATCGGGCCTGCAGCCTGTAGTAGGTCACACTGGAGCTGCTGTTAGGCAACTCATCCAGACGACGGTTACTGCACTGGGTCTGAAGGTTTTATGCTTTCTGCTGCTCGTACTGTTTGTTGCTCGGTCAGCACCTTTGTGACTTATTGATTGTCTTCCTGACGGGGCATGTTATTTGTGTCAGGTGTCTCTTTCTGGGGCTCTGATTTTCACATGCAAAGTTGGAGCTGCTTTCCCAGAGTTTCCCACAAAACCTAACGAGTTGTCAGAACAAGGCCAGAATTAGGTTATTGAGCCCTGTTTCCTTGACCATAAAATCTTAAAACTCTGAAGGGCAAAATATGTTTCCAGTAGTAAAAACATTAAAAAAAAATGAAGGGTGTGTGAGGACTTGCAATCAACAGTGCAGATATATGCAAATAAGTCAGTTAAAGGCGGTGGCTGTCGGCTGAGGTGCTGCCAATTAGCCTACAGGTAGATATCAGCCACTCTAACAAAACCCTTTTGGCAGGAGAGAACCACATGAATGCATGTGTTTCCAGCCTACATGCTCGCTCTCTGTTGTCTTCCTGTTTTCTGCTTTTGTTGTTGTTGCCATAGCTGTGCGCTCACCTGTGGCCACACCCACAGCAGGTGGGTGCACAAAAGCAGTTCCACTGAAATGAGGGTTGACGGTAAAGGAGATTTGGCCCCATGATGAGACACTGACATCAAGCCACCGCAGTTTTTAAAACAACTGAAGCATCTATTACCAAAGGATTAAACTGTTCGCTGCATATCTCATTTTTAAAATTGCTGCCGCCTGTCGCTTTGGCTCAGATTCATTGCATTCTGTTAACTGCAGTAAACAGAAGAGCACGTCAAGTCTGATAAATCACTTCATTTCTCGGGTGCCGCTTGCAGTCCTGTTGTCAGTGTGGGAATGTGGCTGCCTGTACCTTTACTCAGACTGACTGACACACACACTCACGCTCGACTTAATTTATGCAATGTGTAGACTGTTCTTAACCTCATCTTCCTCCGTCTAAGGGTTTTCATCCTTACTGAGCTAAATGACACCATGATCAGGAATTTTTGAACTTCCACCCAAGAGAGACTCTCTGCAAATTAACAGCAGATGTGATCATGTTCTGCTACTGACACGACTCAGTTTGCTAAAAGTTGCATTTGCATTGTAATAACATTTAGAAGGAAATTTCTCAAATTTGCCACAAACATCCACATGGAGACAAGGATGAATTAACCCCTTATAGTCAAAGATCAAGCTCATTAATCTCTTACTATTGCTCAAAAATGGCCAGTTTTACAAACTCGTGGCTCAAAGTTCCACACTATGCTGCCATGAAGTGGACTCTAGAATACAAAGGTCCTCATTAAGCAGCTTTATTTTCAATGTCCTCATAAGGACAGTGGTGACTCATCCAGAAAGTCGTACGTTCGCCAAAGACACCATCCAGGAACCTCAGGTCTGCTAAAACCACGTTCTCTGTGTAGATGAGTCACTGTTAGAGGATAAGGGTCCTGTTACATCTTGTAGAAACCACAGTCACATTGCATGATGGATTATGGTTTAGGTTAAAGTAGGACGCAGATAAAAAAGAAGAGCAGGCAAACATTTCACCACAACAGTGTTATAGACTGAGCTGATGGAGGCTGGTTGCACCATCATCACAAACCACTAAATGTATACTAAATGTTCCAGTGCTTGGAACAATAGATGTTGTGACGTTTTGTGAGCAAGGAATGAAAATGGGTGGCACTACTGTACAGAAAGTCAAAAAGGGAAGAGGCTGTTGATGGATGGTTTGGTTCCTCATGGCAGCCAGTGTTTTTTTCTCTGTCACCACATTAGTTCCTGACCATTATTTTACCACTGACAAGCTTGCATCAGTAATTTTGACCCAGGATGTTGTTTTTAATCTTAATTACAGTTCCGATAATATTGATCAAATACTGCCCAGGATGTATTTATATTATTATTATTATTATTATTATTATTATTATTATTATTATTATTATTATTATTATTATTATTATTATTATTTATATATATATGTACATTTATCTGACCGAATCGTACCCTTGTTGATAATTTAATGGTTATTAGTAACGGTTTTGGAAGTAGGAGAAAAATATGTTTTGGGTCTGTCCGTCAGAAAACACCTAACTGGTGACTGCACTGCACGGGATCACAGCATGTCGTCATCTAATTAGTCTGAGAAAATAGCTGTGTGATCAATCAGGGAACTGAAAGCCATGGTTTTGAGAAATTAAAATCAGCGGTGTTCACTTCTCATTTTATTTGCTGAAGTTTCCAAAGGTGGACAGTGATGTTCTTAAGAATCAATGCCAGGCCCGTTGATTTTACTCTGCACATGAATCATATTTACCTTTCAGCCAAAACTAATCTTTATGCTGATGACACCATGCTGTTGGGACTATTAGAAAACAGACCTTCTCCAGACCACAAACTGAAATATCTAATATCACTATGCACCTGCTACTGCTCTGTGATTTGACTCATGACTTGTGATGTCTACCATTCATCACTGTGCGTTACATAAAACTGATGGTTGTCACTGTTCTTCAAATACTTGTGTCTTTATCTGTAAGTGCTTGCTCTCTATCTAAAAGCTAAGATGTTTAGCATTCTTAGCTGAGCTTAAAGCTGCGTTTGTTCCACATGCCACCGCGATGCATCTTGCTTTGCAGACACTGATTCCTCTGCGAGACTCGGAGGATCCACCATATCAAATTTCTCATATTTCTTTCTGTATTTGTTCATTCATGCTCTCTTGCCTTTCTTCTATTGCTTTTTGTTATACTGAAAATGCTGTCTTTCATTGCAACAGGTCGACTGCAGCTAACCGCTTTGCATTAACGCAGACTTCCTTAATTCAACTCAAATAATTTATGGCGGTGAATTCAGGCCAAGCTCTAGGGTTGAAGTGATAAATGTGGCAACTAGAGATAAAGATATTATCAGCACATACGTGTTCCCCGGGAGGGAAGAAAGGCAAAGTATGTGTGTTTTGTTCAATTTAACAGTGGATTGCATGGGTAGTGGAATGCGTTCAGATGATCGCATGAAGCAGAAAACACCAAAGTGGCATTCAGGTATTTATAGCTGAGAGGACACGCTTATCAGAGGCTGAAGGGTTGCTTCACATACATTACTGGGCAGTTGTATTTTCTGTGTCTCCTGGTCATTTTTGTAAAATGACCTGGTTTGCCCTGCGTTTGTTTTGCTTCCTGGTAGCTCTGGCACTGGGCCAGGCCCCCAGTGAATGACATGCGTGTTTGTGTGAGATAGAGACCAACAGGCCAGGGCTCTTGTCTTTCTAGTAAATCATCCTACTTGGATGTAACACACTCACCTACACACAAGCCACGCACACCCATACAGCCAACGAGCAACCTTGCCCTACAGGGCAAAGGGAAACAGGCTTTAGTCTTTTCCAGAAGTCAGCTGACTTCTGGAGACTTAAAGTTTAACCTCCCTCCCTCCCTCCCTCCCTGTCTGTCTGTGCAACGTCAAACACTCCCACTTACAGACAGAAGCTCTCACGCTGGGTTTTTTATGAGCAGGTAAATCATGTGTACAAACGCATCACAGTTAAACTGAATTTGATAATGTAAATACACACATTTGTATGAATGAAGCCCAGATGTTTGGGTGTAATTTGCAAGTGTCTTGCTTTTATTCAGAGAACAACACACAAGTAAAAGTTCTGCTCCAGGAACAGGAAGTAATTGGCCAGATGAGAAGTGGTGAGAAGCTGCTGTAGCATCGCTTCTACATTATACCGATACTGTATCAAATATTATGTTTTTAGTAATTAATACATTGATATGTAAATAGTATTTTGGTGAATTGTGAATTCTAAGGTACTGTACAAACACCTCACTGAAGTCCGGCCTTTCTATAGATGATGCGTGTCTACATAAAAATGGACACGGGTCAAAACATGGTGCCCACTTATCCCCAGGACGCTTCTCCATTTTCACGGTTTGTGACACCCAGAAATTGTTACTAACCATGTTACCAGTGTTTCTTGCCTTTTGGGCCATTGTGACCTGTGCAACCAGCAATATTTGCAGTAACGGGCTTTGGCCACTGCACCAAACGGCTGCATTGACCCAAGTTTGGGATGAACAAGCAGCGTCTGATTTTCGTAAACAAAATGGAGCCTGTGGGGATTTTTGTAGATGGCAGATCAGAACGTTGAAGCACATTTACCACAACCAGTCAAACTCTGCAGTCAGAGAAGTAGATCCACTCAAGTTTATTTATATTTATATATTTTATACATTTCGCAACATTTTCAATGAAAACTTCACAGAAGCCAAGCAGGGAAGATTTGGAACTTGGCTCCTCAGCCAGATCAGTGTAACGTTCGTCAACATAAGCTCCTCTAAACAAGCAGCAGCACGATTGCAGGCTGTAGTCGGTGTTGTCAGATTTTAAATGGCATCCATTTGGATCCTCGCTCAACCTGGAAAGACAACGTTAATGTAGTGATGTGGGCTGGAGCAAGTGAAGGTTCTATTCTCGATGAACGGAGGAAATGAAATAAATGAAAACCACTTTTTAACCGGTTCAGTTATTCAGGGTATTTTGAGTTTCTAAACCGTATGAGTCCAGTCACCGCTTCATATTTTAAATATCTATTCCACATTACAGAGCTGGGTTGGACGACTTCCAGCGACTACCTTCACATTCTTTATTGGCACAAGCTGCATAGTTTAGTTTTGTTGGAGCGAAGTGCTCGTCAACCCGCTGTCTGTCAACGTCCAAAGCCACAGAGCAGAAAGAGATAGTTAGAGATAGTTATTATTTTTATCAGAATGTCACTAAATGGTTTTTATAGTCGTCCAGTGTCTCTCTGCCATTTTCAGTTAATCAGTAGCTTATTTGTTTGGTTCTCCTGGACACGTTCTCCTTCTCTGTCAGTCCAACACGTTCAGAATAGCATCTAATAGATTGCAGTGCGTACTTCGAGCTTGTTTTGCGCTCTCCTTCCGCTTCTCAGCTCTTCAAGCCCTCACACGCAAGCAAATACCAGGATCTGGTCCAACATGGTCAATAATTCGCGTACAGTTGGATGACTGACATTTAATTTCTGTATTGTGAACGTGGCTCTGACAGGGAGCCAAAGATGGCGGGTGCTTGCTTTAACTCTCAATTATTAGAACGCTATGAAGCCAAGTGGGTTTGGTGCATTGGAAGCTGTGGTGTTATGTTTTTAATGTGTATGTTGGCAGTTCAGTAGCATTTTCAAATGGTTTTTGTTTTTTATGTATTTAGATATTAGTCTCAACTGTTTTCAAAATCATTTGTCGTACATAACCCAGCCTTCATACTTGAACACGATAACAGCCATTATACCAGCTTTTACCCTCTGTTCATTTAAATGTATATAAAATATTATTTATTTTTATAATCCTAGACTTAAATCAGGTTGATCTGTTTCTATTGTGCAAAAAAGCAACAAAACCGACTAAACTGACTAACTTTTCCAAAAAGTAAACTGAAAAACTTTTAACAGCAGTTTAAATAAATACAAGTCTCCAGTCTTTATGTTCATTTAACAGCAGCTTTTGCTACTTGCTGTAACAGCAACACAAGCACAGTCACTTTCAACTTTCACGTATCAGTGAATCTAGTGAGTATCGAGGCTCACAAGTGATGTATCGCAATCAACAGGCACGGCCCTAATGTGCTGTAATGCAGACTGACAGGCGATGGCTCGTCTTGGCCGACTGTATCCTGCTGACGTTGTTTTCAGATGTTCACTGTTCAGTACACAGATAAAACAGTTGTTGGTAGGTTTCGAGGCCCAGTGGTTTACTCTCACATGATCTCAAAAGTTAAAGATATTTGTGGCAATGCTTTCCTGATGATAATATCTTCACGTAGCGATCATAGTTTTGGGATGTGTAATATTGGGAGTGTCCTGAAACCAGAATGCTGTCGTCCTCCTTAGTCATTATGAAACTGAATATGCATAACTGCTAAAAATCTCGTGTTTTAGTAGCTGTTAGATGCTGTGTTATAAGTGACTCACGGTTCAAGTCAACAGCATCAACAGTCTGCGAGCTGGTGCACGGAGCCTGAGATATATGTTTAATAGGTCATTTGCATCAGCCTTTTCTGTGAATGATTGGAGTCTATAGCCTACATTTCATTATACAAACTTCTAAGCTGAGATTTTCATGTAAAGGAGCAGGCGGCATGAAGAAATGCAAATGTCTGCACACACGCTCCCAAAAGCAGTTTACCAACAACAACTCCTGGACGGTGTGAAGGACACAAATAAAATGACATCAACCGTTTCCTTGTGTAGTCCGTGATGTTTTGTTTTAATACACACTGAACGGACGCTCGTCCACTTCTGTGGGGGATGTAACTAAACCTGAAAATCCAACTCTCGTGCTTCTCGACTCTCTTTCTTTAGTTTAGTACGATGGAGGTCGTTGCATTTGAGTGTTCAGCGTTCAAATAGACTAAAACAAGCCAATTAACAAAATGTAACCAAACTGATGCAAGAAAAGACAACACACAACCAAAAGCAGAATCCCGCTTCCTGTTTGGTGGTCGTATCTCTATTTGCAGCATTTCTAATGGGAAGCGATGCAGCGCATGTGATTTCCTGCTACGACTCCTGAATGTGTTTCAGCACACGGATAGCGCGTCTTCCTTCGGACAGGTCACATGCCAGAGATGTTTTATAACAATAATAACAGACATTAAGAGAACATTTATTAGTATGCATTGCCTCTGTCGTAGTCATAAAGGTCACAGTATCAGGGATGCTTATCTTAATGTTTATCTGACAGAGATATGGCATGTTTTGAGCAGTGAATGATGCCATTTCTTGCCACACAAAGGGCACTGGTGGGAGGTTGTTTTGAGCTTAACGGAGTCAATTGACATTACACCTGTAATTAGAACCGAAAACGCTGCCACACTGTCGCTAGGCTGTGAAAGTATTATCTTCTCTTTATCTTCTTCTTAGAGGAGATGGAGACATAATTCACATAATTACTCTGATTAGAAACTATTTGGGATCGTTTGCCAGCTCCAGCAATCTTCATGATCAGTTGTACGTCAGGTCACAATAACACAAGCTTTTCCCATCTTCTCAGTTTGCTGGTCTAATGCTGCGTTACCACACATAGAGTATGATGAAGTTGTTCAACTGGTAGAAAAGCAGTTTGCTTGATTTCCATCAAGCTGTGTAGCTTTCTACGCTCTGTCAAGCAAGTACACTGCATATTTGGTTTATCTTCCATCTGCAACACTTTACTGGCTCGGAGGTAGAGCTGTTGTGGTTCGATTCCTGGCTTCCCCAGTCATGTGCCGAAGTGTCTTTGGGCAAGACACCTGTAGGTTTGTCAGCCTAAGCTGAACAGCAGCTCTGCCACTGGTGTGGTGAGTGCAACCTCGCCTTAAGTACCGATAGGTAGAAAAGCGCTGCACAGTGTAGTGTGCAGACCGTTTACCGTTTACTCTCGTGTGTTCAGTGTTTATCCAGCTCCTGTTTTTTCCTTACATTAGGTTCATTTGTCTTAATGGCATCCAAACATGGGTGGTACCAAATGGCAGCACTTAAAAAGGTAAACATCCTGTGACTGTCCCAGTTTTCTGCCGCCATGGGTCTGTTTGAGAGATCAAGACACAAATCAGCAAGAGTTTGAAGTTGTTTTAAGCAAAGATCTTGAGCGATGAACTTGTGTGTATGCACTTTGTTTGTTTTACCCATTGCCCTGAAGCTACTCTGGCAGGTGCTGTTTCCCGTAAACTGACATCTTTTGGCATTATTTCAACAAAGGCTCTGACATTTACATAATAGTATAGTCTCCAAAACAGGAAGGGCAGCAAGTATTATTTCACACAAAGGGATAACACACATTCCTTTTGAAGACTTACAGTATCTGACTACAGGTCATAAATCACAGGATGTCGTCTGTGTGCATGTAGTATTCATGACGTCTTAGACATCGTACATGTGTTTGACATACGACGTGAAAGGCAGCAGCAGTGCATTCAACCAAACGTCAGTCGAAGAAGGTGGAAACAAACGTCTCACGAAGTACTCAAGTGTGGACAAATTTACCTTTTAGATTAAACCAGCATATTCCATCAGTCCCACCAAGGTTTTAGAAGATTTACTACGCTAAAATGCTATATATATATATATAATACTAATATTATTCATTTGACTTAAAACACACATTTTGGTCTGAAACAACAAGTTTCAGACTTTGTTTGACTTTGAAAATTCTGAAATCTTGTAAAAAAAAAAACACACAAAAAAACCCACTACATTTAGAAATATTTAGTTGTTTCCATTTTTAGCAGAACACAAATATTTCCCACGGTGTTTTTAGTAAGTGATACATTATGTAATTTTGGATAGAGCATAAAGTTTTGACTCATGGTTCTGGACTAATAGTAATGTGCAATTAATAGTCATGGTATTGACTTTGGAGAGATATCAGTCAGTGTCACGAGATTAAAGAAAAAAAATGAGGGAAATACCAGTCGGCCAGTTTAGCCTGATGCGGTGAGTCTGAATGTGTGAAAGCTCGGGGGAAGTAACCTCCCTCGTACAATTTTGTCATTTCACAACTATAAAAAACGGCTCAACCTGCTCTTTAATCAAAAGTGACTCAGTGTGTAGTGTTACTAAAACTAAACTGAAGTGTTTATACATGCCAGATGGAAAGCACCAGAGATATCGCTGTAGTCCCCTACTGCATCTCACACACACACACACACCTCCTGCTCTGCTGACACCTCCTCGCTCTTCTCATGTGGTTTTTATAAGTTGGGTGTGTCTGCTGCCGTCCCTTCGGTATCTGTACGTGTCTGTTGGAGATGTTTGTGACTCCACTCCACCATTTGTTATAGATGGCTTAAACAATAAGGTCTGTCATATCTTGCATTTCTTAAATTATTATCTAATCCCAGAATAAAGAAAACAACAATAAGACAGCGATGAGTAGGCGTGAAGAGGAGCTTAGCAGAGGCACAAATATTAATACGAAGCATAAACAAGCGACACTGGTGCATCGTGGGACACGGTTCACTGTCACTGTCAGGTCATTCGTTTTGCGTCAGACGTGCGTGTTTTGTTCTGCTGCTGCTCATCTGTATTGAAAATATCGCTCAACAATGTATTTCTGTTGTTTACTCAAAACTGCTGTGACCTGTTGTTTTATTTATTTTTGGTATTTTCTTGTTGACAACATGAAAAATATTACGCAATGCCAGCACCACTGAGTAAAAACACAGGAGCTTTGAGGTACTTTGAGGTACATGCTAATGCTTGTTTTACTTGCCAGAGTAGTAGTAGTAACATATAACTGATTTTATTTTTGTCAACAGAAGAGATGTAATTGAATTGTTTCAATTTAGAGCAAGTGTTTGTTTTAGGTCTTGTTTTAGAAGCTTCAGTTGTTTTTGAAGTCTTGTTTTGTTTTTACAGTGTAGTTTCAGCATGTACCTACGCAAACATGTCAAAACTGCCATTTAGCTTTGAGTCACTGTGCAAATATGAATGTAGCTGAACCAGCAAGCTGTTAATATATGTGTCCCCCAAGATGTCAGAAATATTTCCCTTGGATTAAATGTGGTAGCCTTTAAAATATAAATATAAATCTTTTCTTTATTTGCTTAGCACAAAACTAAGTGTAAATACCAGCAACACAGCATCCATCAGTGACCATCGCTTCTCTGCCTCCATGTCACGTTGCTTCAGTCTGGCCAACATTTTTGTCAAAGGCAAAATGGCAGTTGAGGCACTTCCCATGAGGCGTTTTCCACTTCCTCCTTATGTGATCTTTGTTTGCGCGGCCAGTTATGCCGCTGCAGCACATTTAGACCTTTGCTCCACTATAAAGGTAAAAAACAGCCATGAGGACACATGGTGATAAAGTTGAAAAATGCCTCTCACAAATAAACTCCATATGTCTTATTAACGATACTCAGATGTGACAGTAGCCTTCAGTTAACGCAGGCACGTTCAACTGTAGACACATCAACACAAGTTTTGTCTTTTGCCAACCTGTCATGACCACGTTATTATGGGTTTGGCAGAAATTAAATGAAATACAAACTAGCTTCAGAGTTTATATAAAGACATACATTTACTTAAAGTTTAAATTCTTACTCTGTGAAAGTGTTGAACTGTTTTCTTTCTCCTGTAAGATGGTATGAATCCGCTTTGACGCAGTCGTCTGTCGTTAGACGCTGGGAGAAAAACCTTCATTGTTTACAATGTGGTTCACAAGCGCATCACGTATATTCAAATACATTTCATTAGTAAAGGTCGGCTACAGTAACGACGCTGTTGTAAAAGTAATAATAACAGTGTTGGTGTTTTTTTATTTTACACCCAAACATTTTGTATCTCTAAATTGTGCGCATGTTTATTAGTAGTGTTTACTATTGATCAGAGTAATTCAGGTGTGAGGTTTATTAAAGTCACCACTCATTGAAATGTGGCTTCCTACAGTGCAGTATTCCTTAATTACTGTATACTGGGAAACAGAACAGAGGTTTGGACAAAGACACTGCGCAATGTGATACAAATCTTATACATCGTTTGCTCCACTTCACTATGAACATGAAAGGATTTTTGTTTGAGTCGCTGCCCATGACAGAACTGTGTAGTTTTGGCTGGAATGATGCTGAAGCTAAAACAGGCTGAATGTAAAGATTCATGGTCTGTGGACGGAGCAAATCCATTTCTTGTTTTGATCATTTTTGGTATTTTTCTCTTCCTGTATTTTTTCTTGACAACTTCCTTAAACAGTTTCTTTCATTATTTTAATCACATGCACAACATGGTAGAAAAAGTGTTTTATAATTTATCTGTTCTGTTTTCTGACAGGGTACCAGTCTGCCCAGCATCAGGGGTAGTGGTGTCCTCCACTTCTTCATCTGCAGCAGAAGGAGGAAGAAGCGAACGTGATGCTCATCAGACTGTAAAGGAAGGAACTATGTCTGAGACCAAGATGAACAGACTGTGGGAACTGTTCATACAACAAAACATTATGGACATACATTTCCAAAGAGGTCTGTTATGAGTCCATCAGTGTTTCACATCTGTTTTTCATTGGTTTGTCCAACCTCAAGACATGTGACCGAGCAATACGTTTCCTGGAGAACTTTATTATACATTTTTATAATTTAAATATTGAGTCTAATCTATTTATTGGTTATTTATTATTATACTATTTATTATGAGTCGTACATGTATGTATATATAATACAGATAACATATATAAACTGGTCTTTAATAAAATGTGTTTATATCAAGGAAGTACATCCAGTACTGTGTAAGCATTTTTATGTAAATGTGTAATAGAAATGTCACTAGAAATGTTGCTGCTTGTAATAAAACAGTTCATAGTAATTTAGCTTTTTTGTATCATTCACTTTTCCTTCCAAATTTGGCTTTGGATCACCGTGAAGCCTTTTGAGTCACTAAACTGTGATCGTAGCAGGCGTTTAACTTTTCATGTGGAGAGACGTTCAGGCTGCACTGAAAACGCATATTTAAGTAACAGCAATAACATTATGAAGCTATTTGAAGGCCCTGTAGGCAGTTTAAAGGCTCATGACGGTTGTTATATTTACTCCCATCAGTTCTACTGTTTGCCTTTACTAGGAGGGTTGTGTGTGTGTTGCGCCTTCTCGTGGGTCACTGTTCGCCATCGTGGCAGACGGACACATGAACTTATTCAGCTGCATCGACCTCAGCAGACCAGAGCGCTTTGTGTTTTCAATAAGTGGCTGCAGCTGCATTTCACAATTGACAAATTTACCGGTTTGTTTATGCAGCTTAGAGTCACAAGCAAACACCTGGACAGACCTGATGAAAACAGTCTGGCTACTGTTTGATGTCTGCTCCCACGTAGCTTCTTATGACAGACTGCTAAAAATACACACCAGTCAGCATCCGGGCTTTTTCGCTACAGTTGGCTTTCTTGCAGATTTGATTGCAGCTCATGCTGACTGTGATGACCTTCACAGGTTTTCAGTGCAATACGTAGTTTCCTCTAATAGTCAGAGCAACGCTAGAGAGGGAAGGAAGCAGCTCTTCATTAGTTCATTCTTTTATTTGCATGAAGGATCTTTATAGCTTCTGATTCTGCAGGTCCTTCAAAGGGTTCGCATACTGAGCCGGGCTGTGCGATTCGACTTTCTACTCAGTTACTACATCTATAAATGTCATCGGTCCCACATGTTTTGCGCTCATCCAGTCGCTCCCACGCGTCCGGGCTGGCTCTGTGCATTCACAGCGTTACTCCTGTCCAGGTTTACTAAATACACTAGACTCCCGCTGATACAAACAAAGATGTGAGTGTTTTGTGCCTCTACCGGTTTCACACAGTGTCCTTCACATAATCAGCCGCAGAAACGCTCATTTCCAAACAGAAACCTCTGACCTGCTTTTCATTGCAAATATGTGAGCCTCATTTTTCCATTATGGCCTCTGTGCATCCTCACAGTTAATATTGTTGTTTGGATTCCAACCAGCTGCTTCTGCTTCTACTCCTTAAATTGATGCTGTTTCACCCTCTCCTGTATTCATCAAGTCTAAATCTAGTCCACCCAACCAGCTGCAGCCTCGGAGATCACAGGCGCAATAATTCACATTCAACAGTCAGAGTAAGTACAACTTGACTTTCCATGAACTACCATTGTGTGAAAACCATTTTATTTTACGTTGAACAATTTGCTCACAGTTGACTAAATGGTGTATATTAGGTGCTGGTTTTAATGCAGGGTTGTGACAGCAGTGCAGAGGCTGAATTAGGTTCAGTACTTTACTGAAAGTCTCCCATTAGAAACTGAATCATATTCATCAAGATAAAAACATTTTTTATTTTATAAAAACACAAGTATTTACAGAAATAATGTACATTCACTTTAAGCAACAAAAAAGTGATTATGGAGGTTTGCAAAGATCTTATTCACTAAAAGACACCAATATGAATAACGGAAGAACAGATGTTGTAAGTATATGATGATTACCCTGAACTATGCATTGACTTCTCTCCCATTAACATCAGTACTTGTCAATGGGAGACTGAATGCCCTGCACAACAATAAAACCAAGTTTGAACCCGTTAAAAACATGGACGACAAACAGAAGTGCACTTTTCTTCATCGCTTCACATCACTTCGATGATTGTTCCAGCTGCTGCGGCGAACAGCTTCCATGCGGGAAAATCTGTGTAGCTTAAGGTGAGGCCGCCTCGTCCTGTCACAGACCGGGGGAGGCATGTTCAGTTTTTTAGCTGGGAGGAGTCCAAAGGTTTTAGAGCACGTTGGCTCTCATAAAAAGGCTGTTCCAGAAATCGTCTGAGGGATTTGTGAAGTCTGTGCCAAGAGTCGTGTACTGCGGCGCTTCTTCTACTTCGTCTCCTGTAAAACAAACAGAGGAAATCAAGGTCAGGGCGCTGGGCGGGACTCCACGGTCGATGTCACTGTGGCATCTACCAGCTCACTGCTTAAAACAGCTGTTGGCTATGAGGTCAAATAAGGTCAGACATGCAGATTCTACACTTCGCCCACTAACGTCATGACCTGCCAACATGGAGTGTGAAGCATTTCTCATTTATCCATCCTCTAGCAACATTTACCTGAAGATGATTCACTCCACTGGCTGCCTGGACTGGTGCATGCTTCATTGCTCAGGAACCCCCTGTCGTCTACAGTGCTTGAGAGAAATTGTGATTCTCTCTCCAGTTGCTGGCAAATCTGAAAGAGCAACACTGGACTAAGTACCAATAGATTCAATCTTATAATTTTGGGGTGTTAATGTACAAGCCAAACAGGCAGTATAAGACACACATGGGTATTCCTGTCAATGAAAAGTGCATGCTGTGTAAAGAGTGGGAGCTGAAGGCCATGCTTACCTGGACAATATCGTCGTTGTAGTAATCTGGAGGATCACATGGAGGGAGAGAAAGGAGGAGGGTATGTGAGTGCGCTGCACTGATATGTCCATCTCTTATTTATTGGCAAGAAAGATGTGTGTCGCTGTCTTACCGGGGCTGTGGTCGGGTGAAACTTCAAATCTGTGGCAGAAGTTAGCTGGAAAAGCGTCAGGCCCGATTTCAACGGAAAGGGACCAGTCAGGAACTTCAGACTGAGCCATGAATGTGAAGTCTGCAAGGGAGGAAAACAACAGCGTTCACGTCTGTCTGCAGTTTGAACCTGGGTCAAATAATTCCCTTCACCTGCTCTCGTGCTTGTTGCTCACCTTGCTGCTCTGTGTGCACCGTGCTGTCGACTGTGTTCTCCTGAGTGGACATGGTCTCCTCCGGCAACGAGGAAGGCACAGGAGACTGAGCATCGCTGTAGTCTGTGTCCTCCTGCGTCTTGACCGCTGTGCTCTGCAGAGGCAATAACCAAAAACAACCAAAGTAAGTCGGACGTCTATGGTTTTTTATACTGTTGCAGTATATGCTGAATTTGAACACGTCTGTTCGTGTCAGTATTTACCTTCTTCCTGTGCTTTGTTTCCTTCCCCTTGCTCCTCTTATCTGTGCACAGATGGAAGAAAAGCATTTTGGTCATTCGACCTTGCAAACACAACACAATGTCAAAGCAAAGTGAGTGAAATAACGAGCAGCGTCTCTAAATTAACTACAGACTCAAATACAAGCTGACTTCCTGTCAGTTTTCTCACCTCTAGACTTTGGGGTGGCCGGCAGCATCCTGAAGACGCGCATGGCTTGGTGGCCCTTGTTGACACTTTTGTCTTTCACCTCCTCGATGTCAGGCAGCGAGTTCATCGCGCAGCGGAAGTTCGCTTTCCACGTTTTTGGGTCACAGACTTGGCCCTCGACATACTTTCCTGCAGAATGGATTTAATTTAGCTTCACGCGTCTCTCCTCTAAAGGGCTGTGGCACTTCTGCTTTCTTTTTTTTACAGTGTGCGTGTGCTCACCAGTGTGAATGGCCCATTTTTTGAACAGACATGCATCCTTGTCCAGCTCCCAGCCGTGACGAGCTGCATGCTTCCAGGGAATAGAGAACATGGTCTTGTCCTAAAACAAAGAGAGAGAGAGAGAGACAACTGAGTTGGGACAGTTGTGGCCAATCACGTGTAACCATTATCTGCATGGGACAGTTCCGTCAAAAGAAGCGCAGGCATAGAGTATTTTTTCTTTACAACTTTGGGTTGTTTTGTTTTCCTTCCTTTGATTTACTATGACACTGTTTTTAGCATTTGAATGCGCCGGTGAAAAAAAGCAGCATCTTACCTTGTCCACCCAAGTCAGACCCGCGATGGATTTGGATTCGATCATCTTCTCCAGCCACGGCCTCATTCTCTCTCTCGACACAGGCATGATTTCCTAAAACAATCGAAGACAGCATTTAGATACGTGAGAACCGCCGAGTTTTAAGCAGGGGGCGAGCGAACTCCCGCCTTAGATTTACTTCTGCCTGTGTAGGAGGCTGAACCAACTTCATGAACAGGGCGCAAACGGAGCGGGGGGCGTTAACGCGTGGGAGTTGCCGCTTGTCAAGAACAGAAGTAACTCTTTACCTAAATAACAGCGAGAGACCCACGTACGTGACAATTAGAAAGAAACCATTGGCCGATTTTTACAAAGCTTCATCCAAAAAGGTTCCACACGCACGTTGAAGTTCAAGCGTTTGCAGCTGGAGACGTGCGTCCTTGGCAGCGGTTCTATCAAACCCACAAACACCAGCTTCGGCTAAATCCACTTTTCAAATCTCTGGAACTGAACTAAATCAGACTGGACTGGACTCCAAATTTGCACAAGTTGTAAACACGCAAAACAACAGCGCTTGAGATATTCAGGCATTTGTGAGGGTGGTCGCTTTAGCGCCTGTGCATGCAGGATTATAATAATAATAATAAAAAAAATCAACAAAATGTCTAAAAACTAAGCGATGCAACGCAAATAGAAGGTTTTATTTAAGATCCAGTCACTTACAGGCTTTGTTTCTTATGATCCGCAAGAGAAAAAAGCTGAAAAAATATTCCGTTTGGATTAAGTTTCTTGAAAAGAAGCTTGTAGCTTGTATCCACTCGGAGCCTCTTCCTGGTCAGAAGTCGTTAGACTACTGTAACCGCTACTCGCAGTCTGCTATATATAGAGAGGAGAGGAGGTAGTTTCCGGCCGCTCCGTACACTGTAAAAAGTGTCCACCCTGATTAAAAAAATTAGGTTTCTCCATCTCTGTAATCTTACGTTCGTGAAAACATTATTACTTTATTGTTACATTACATTACATGCACAACATTACTGTGTATGCTAAGGCAAGTTTTCCTATTTTGACAAATGCAACATCGTTCACTAGAGGAATTTAGTGTGGGTACAAAACCAACAATACACCAACAATACTGTAAGAATTTTGCACCAACAAAATCAGCCTTTATCAAACAAATTGGCTTTAACAGTGAACAATGACCATCATCTCTGGGAATTTGCTGTTTTGCTGTGCGCATTTAACTAAAAGAATGCTCAATTTTCAAACAACCAAACCAAGGTGCGCGTCTTTTACAGTGTAGTGCGCATGCGCTGTTTGACCTCGCAAGCAGCAACAGACCGGCTTTCCGAGAAATCACGCTGCTGAAAGCAAGAAGGAAGTTAATAACATGTGTTGATTGCGTTGGAGTTGTGCACGTATGCATACCTGAGTGCCACGCTTTGTTTTGTCGTGTCTTACTTGACATTTGCAAAGATTCTGCAAAAGCACTTTAATGCCATTGCAAACGTTTACATATCGGTGATATTAAGCTGCAAGTTTTAAATCAGGGCAATGTTTTCACAAATGTTTTCTTATGGCTATTATGGTTATATAAGATGGTGGATTACTAAATAATACATGTTACTTTTTAGTAGCAGTGGCTGTTTAATGTGTGTTTTTATTTGTATAGAATTTGCATGCTAAGCGCCATAATAAACAGCAGCACCCGCACACGCCGGAGAGTATCTACTACACACCAAAGTCCACCAAAGTATGATAAACATGTGCGTGAGACAAGCCCTTTAGTATAAACAGCAACTCAGCAGAGAAGTCGGGCGTTTACGAGAAATGCTGTAGTAATTTCCGACGCCTGCAGGGGCAGTCGAGCACCAGCTGCCTGTCAGCTGTGCAGGGGTTGAGCGTGGGCCACGCAGTGGAGCTGATGGCTGAGCCGGACGCGCATGCGCGGGCGCAGAGCGACAGGCTGCGAGGATCGTTCTACGCGGTCTTTCGTCCAAATCACCCAGCGCCCGTGGAGCCAATGAAACGACGTGTGCGCGCAACGAGTGAAGGGAAATTACGTTTTATTACACTGTTGCTCGCGTTGTGCGCCAGACCAATGCTGCAGCCTGTGTTATATAAGAACAAGCCCCTTATAGTTATTACAGGGATTCCGGGAAACCCCAGGCCTGTGGTTTTGCAACCGGTGGCCATCTCAGGGGCTTCCCACGTCGCGCTCTCTGCGCGCATGCGTAAAGGCACGAGGACGCGCGCGCCTGGGGTGGGAAGGGCAGGGAGTTTTTCTGCGGAGTTTTCACCGGCAGTCAGCCTGTGGGATTCCCCCGTGATGGCATAGCTCTGGATTCGCAGGGGAAAATCATCCCGTTTTTCTGAGCCAGCGCCGTTTAGTTTGGACACTTAGAGCTGCCAGACAGACGTCTACAGGGGAAAGAGCGAATTACGGGAATTCACTGCAGGGCTGAGAGGAAACAGGTGCAACTCTGTCTGAAGTCTTAGCTCAGCCTGTTAAATATTATATGGAATGTAGGTATATTCAATGTGGCCAGAGCCCAGTGAACTGTTGCACAATAAACCTAAGGGGTCAGTGAATACAGAGCACATTTCTTTTATTCAGTCCACGTTAGTGACTTTCCTTTAGTAAGTGGGATCCTCTTGCATCATGTGTAGAAATTAAATGTGGTTTTTGTGACACTGTCTCATGAGTCGACCTGCACAGTAACTAAGCGACCTGCTCACCATTTCCACGATTTAACCCGAAACCTCCCACCTAATCCTGCAGCAAACTTCCGTTCATCACACGCTCGTGCTGATCTGTATCATGCCGACAGGTTCCGGCACAGTTTTCCAACCGCTTGCGCAGTAAACTTGACTATGTAGGCCACCTGTGAGGATAAGACACTTATTTGCGGCTTTGGTGTGAGACAAGCTGCTTGAGAAGCCGATCTCCCTTTGGACCATCTGCTTTGCCATCTCACTGGCACCAGATCAAGTCAAGGCCCCAGTTCATTAGCCTCCAATTACACTGTGACCTCACGCATGGAGGATGGTGCAGTGAGGGGCTGTAACTGTCTACTTCTTTGCCATTATTTGACCCGAATTGTAGATACCAGATCATTGTTTGTCTCACAACTGGCTCCGGAGCAAGTGCATGACACACTAGCGTTTGGTAATGTTAGGTTTGTAGTCATTTTGTAATACTTTCAAGAAATTCTGGGGGAACTAAAAGCCTGTGTGTGTCTAGATTTTCTTATCATTAGTGGCACGTCACATTTGTCTCAGCAGTTTCTGAGAAACCTGTGGCAGGTTATAAGAACATGATTTGATCATTTTCAGTATTAGGAGAATCCAACCTCTCGATGTTTTAAATTGGGATTTGGGAAACTGATTTCCTCAGCTTTTGATCTTCTGCTTCAGTATATGGGAAAAGCGGGAGCGATCAGGTGGAGTTAGACCAGTGACACAAACAAAGCACATGACAACGTTTCCAAAATGTATACATGTAATTTAATTTGTGAGCAAACTTTCCATGAAACCGTCAGACCACGGGTCATTCAGACTGAAGTTGCATCATCATCTTTACCCAGCTCCTTGTGCAATATTTTCCTCTTGCAATTTTGATGGGGAAGCTTAGCGCCCCCAACAGGCCAATAACAGTACTGTTTGTTGGAGCCACCCACTGTCCATCACAATGAAACTGTAAATTACACCCCATTTGTTTCCATTTGATTGAAGTTATGGTCAATAAAGTAAAGCAAAATTCAGGTAAAAAAGTAAAGCTTTTTATCAACAATGTTGCAGAGGCACTGGAGCGAGTTTATCACAGAGCAGACAAACGTGCACAGCTTCAGCCAAGCGGGAGACACAGAGAGGACTCCAGGCCGAGCCAAGAGTCCTTCTGAACTCAAGACTTCAAATGAAATATGCGTCTGTGACTGATGTCTTCTAAAAATGACATGATTATACTGCTGCTTTGACGCGTAAGCACCAGAAACGTACTCGCTTTGCTTTCATTTGTCTCTTTTAGTTTTATTCTTTGCTTTTTGTAACGTTCTTGGTCTAATTCAAATAACCCATAGAGGGAGAGGTTCAAGCGAAGAGGTGGAACGTGTTGCTGATCTAAATCCTGTTCCTATCTCTCCCGTCTCACGATATGTTATTTCTCTGCACCTTTGGCCCCATCTGCCACTTTTCATCTTTGTGTTAACTCTGAGATTTGGTGCTTTACCTTCTTGCTCCTGCCACCATTTCATGTAGCTCCAGTAGTGTTGACATTGACCTGTCAGCACGAATTAAACATGTAATTAATAAACAATCTCCAATCGCTGATCTTCCAAACAGTTGCAAAGGTAAACATGTGTGATTAGTTCTCTTGATTGATGTCCTCAATAAAAAAGTTAATGATTAAGAGGAAAGTGATACAATGTTCAGGAGCAGGTCACTGGGTCAAAGTGATGGCTGATGCATCTTATCTTCAGTGTTGTCTAACCCTTGATCAGCAATCGATGCATCTCCACTCCTTAAACAAGCAAGACAACATGGTATTTATGTTAAACCTTTAACGCCATTGTCTCAAATGCATTTAATCCAAGTTCCGTTTTATTCTTTACAGACTTTGAGCTTCTGCAAATGTTTCCAGAAGCACATTAACGCTGCTGTTCCTCGCGTCATTCATCAAATTGTCCTATTTGTGCTTGAACACCTCTCTCACATATGAGCAATAACTTTTAGTATTATTATTATTTACACGTGATACAACTTGAACCCGTTGTTTGTGTAGAATATGGCGTTAAAGGGTGGTAATAAAAAATAACTCAAATGATTGTTATGTTCATATTATGGTAGAAACAGTAACATGATGTAGGACTAAAACCTGCAACATGTAAAATATATTTAAAAGATTAGATGTTTAACGTGAGAACTTTTGTCCATAAAACAAAGTTAATATGTGTGATGTATCTGTACTGACCTCCTCAAACCTTAGCTCCCATCTCCTGTATGATAACAGCTGCTAAACGCACAGTAAACACTTCAGCGTCTTGCAGAACTGAGCAGGTTTGTCTCACTCGATCGTACTTTGGCCACATTGTAAGATAAATAACCTAAGAAATCAATCTCAGTGGCTTTTAGTTCCTTGCATAAAGCGCAGTCGCTCTTCTGTTGTGCTTCTGGCTGATGATAGGTAGCTACACACAAAGATGTTTCCTCTTCACGTTCTTCGGTGTTGCTGTCCAGTATCTGTTTCTTAATGTCGTTTCCACCAGGTAACAGTTTGTTTGTCTCAGCACTCAGGCCCATTCTTCTGCTTCTGGCCTCGTGCGGTTCCTCTGGACTCAGAGACGAAGGAGAAGAAGAGCGGGAAGGTGTCGGGTGGCACTGCTGCAAGTGACAGATCGGAGGTCCTGACAAGTGACCCGTTTAATGAGGTCAGTCACGTGATGCTGGTACAGTAGGAGGGCGAGCATGTGGGTCACTCCTGGACAGTTTGTGCAGAATAAAGTCAGACATATTAGAAACTCGGACAAATCTGTCTGTTGTCGCACATAAAACTTAAAGACGCCGCGTTCATGAAAGTAACAGTCATTGTCACAGTGCATTCACTTACACAGAGAAGAGCAGATTAGACGCCAGAGACGTTGAGAAAAAGCATGTAATCGCTGATTCCCCTGTAAGAACAACCAAACAGGCTGTGATTTCAAAAAGCATTTAAATGCCATTTTCCTCTGTCTGTGTGTGAGCGGGTGATGCATGCACCAGTCACTTTGTGACGCTTTCTCAAGGTTACTTTAGTTCACTGGGAGTGTCTTACGGTACCACGTGACTGTGATGCAAGGTCTGTCAGAGCTGTGATCAGCTGCAGGAGCTGGTAGGGTGCATGGTGTGATGTGCTGTACCAAAGAAATCGATTTAAAAACGATATCAAATACCCACATAAAGGCTGCACATTTATACAGATCTATAACACGTGCATTTATTCAGCACTGGGGGTTTCAGAGCAACTTCAAAGGCCTTTTACATCATTTTATATTGAAAGAATGAAACAAAAACGCGCTGCTTTGTGCTGCTTCACTGACTGGTAGCAGCCCCGGGGCCGATCGCATCCCCATCTATAAGCCCTTTAAATCAGCGGCAGGCTCTGCCATTGCGCAGCTGCAAACTAGGTGAAGGTGGACAATCCACACGGAGGAAGGATGCTGCAGTAGGCCGTCGGCTGATTCCTCGCTCGACATATTCTGCACGGCCCAACCAGCTGGACGACGCCATCCCCCCTCGCTCAGCTCCCCCGCTGTGGTCTGCCTCGGTTATATTGTCGCCCCCCTCCTTAATCTCCTCCTGATTGCGACTTGCTGCAGTCGATGCTGCAGTTTTGAGCCGCTCCTGCACCGGGACAGCTGACTCAATGAGAAAGACATGCTCGCTTTCGTCCTGGTCTCTGGGTCGCTCTGGATTCTTTTAGGTAAGTTCTGGCCGCTCGATGCTTTTATTTCATTGCTCTTCGTGGTTCGGCGTCGCTGGGCTGGGCCAAAGCGACGCACCTGTCTCGTGGAGACTGAGCCACGTTGTGTTTCATTCACTGCCGGCTTTTTCGTTCTTCAGCCGCTGAGAGGTTCCTATTTCATTTCAGCCGAAACCGCTTAGTCGAGCGCCGAGTCATTTTCTGATGCTGCATTTGGCGCTTCGCCTACACCGGGTGACATTTTTCTCAGACTACACGTGTTTGAGCTCAAGCTCGATACAAACGTCTCGCCGCTCGGTGTAACGGGCTCCGGCTCCATCTCCAGCCGCAGGGCTTGAATTTCTGCTTCGGCATTTCTGGGTTATTGGGCCATACGTCGAGGGATGCTCTCAGGCTCTCAGGCCGGCTTTACCTCTGACCAGGTACAGTGTCGCGCTGCCACGCGCCTGCTTGCGTGTGGAGCATCTTACATTGAATTTTTTGGTGCCAGAAATATGTTATGCCTAAAAAATGTAACGATTTCCTGTATGTTCATTCAACTCTCTGGCCATTACTGCGGTTCCGTCTAGATGAACGTGTGCGCTTGAGGCCGGTCGGCTGCTAAGGTCGTGTGACATTGTGCGTAGGAACCAGACACACGTCATTTAAACACCCGTTAGCGCGCATCTCATGACTGCCCGCCTCTCAAAACCTCCTATAGCACGTTTCCTAAAAGAAGCTGCACAGACATCGAGCTTTTACACCTTTATTCGGATGAGAGAGCGTCAGTTTGCCAGGACGCCGGTTGTGAACTCAGCATTTTGTCTGTGATGTCCTCCGCCATGTCTCTGGGATGGAGGAGGGGAGGATGAGGAGGATGAGGAAGAATGACGCGTTTGAAAAGCCGCCTCTGATTGGACGGAGCTGTCCAGGAGCGAGCGGTGCTGAAATCCCGTGGCCTACCGGTAAACTGAGCCCACCAAGCTCCGCTGTAACACGAAGCATCGGCGATCGGTGGCATTAAGCGTGTGCAGCATTTTATGAAAGAAACGCGATTGTTGTCCGTTTTCTCGCATCGTGTTGACGACGCCTCGGCTGAGCTGCTCAGTCCTCCTCCAAGAACAGCATCTGCACTGCAGGGTTGCTAAGTGACCAGCAATCAGTAACAGCTGGGTTTTGGTTGGTGCATTGATATGAAATTTCTACGTGTTGCATATTTGATACCTGACCAACCAGAGATTGATGCCCAGAAAAGTTTAAAACAGGCTGAATTGTTGCAGCGTTAGGCCCCAACAGGGAGATTCATTACACCTTTAACCTGGCAGCACATCGCTGCAGCCTGCTGCTGCTCAGTATGAATAATTCACTGTAACCACCAAGCAGTGAAGCCCTACAGTGTGTAAGCCTATTCTTTTTCCCTCCTCAATTTTTAATTAAATGGATGGTAGGGACAACCAATGAGGACCAGCTATTGGCTGACAGTCTCTTTAACATAACACTTGCCACATGCCCCCCAACATATTTAATGATCTAACTGCGATAAACAAACTTTTTTAGGAAGCATCATGTACATGTATGTACTGTGAATGCGACGGGCCTGCTGGACTAAATACTCATTGATGGGCTCCACGTGGAAGCTTATCGCTGCCTTATCGCTGTGTCAGCATCAGTAATTTCCTGTCTCTTATTGTGGGATGCAGGAATAGTAAGGGCTCAGCCTTAAAGTGCTGAATCAGGTCTGTCTGATACTTTTCTCAAGTACTAAACTCTAAAGCACTCGATTTGTAAATTGTTCTTTTATGGGTCATATCCTTGAAGCATCACAAAACTGGATGAGAGACCTCAGAAGAATCTACATGAGCTACAAGGTTTTCTGTCCTTAACAATCTCATCACCCTCACAAACTCATCTTAACCCCCTCGTACTGAGACCTGCGAGCCTTCCTCCCCCTCGCTTTGATAGTCAAATCGATCTGGGTGCAGCTTCATCTTGTGCAGCTGTGTGTGATTTGTGTAAGAGTAAATAATGAGCAGAAGAGTTTATTTGCATACGTGTGCCCACAGGTGTGTGCAATGTATATAGTGCATCATTTATCACCGGGCTCATCTTTGTGTGTGCTAGTGGAAGAGGAGATGAGCTCGGCATGTTTAGGTAAGGGGATAGAGTCAGAGCGAGAGAGAGTGGTGGAGGGAGGGGCGGGAGGGTGGGTGTGGTGAGAGAGAGCATCTGCTGAGCTGAGGGTGGTGTGATACGGAAGCCAGGCAGGCTCAGACTAGGCTGAAACGCATCTCGCTGCCCTCCTCTTCCTCTGCCTAATCTGGCCGGTGGCAGGTAATCACCAGTTGGCACAGACTGATGTGATATTCTCCAGAGGCCCCTTGACACACTACACACACGTACACATCTATACACATCACAAGCTGCACGGCTGCCTTCGACTCCTGTGTAAGTTGCTGCTGCCTAAACCACAGCTGCTTTGACCTTTCTTCAATTACTCTTCTTTTGCCTAATTTGCATTTTTCCGCTCATGGCTGCAGTTTTAATTTATAAATAGCTTGTTTCTTTATCTATAGTTATATTGTATGAGTTGGGCTGTACATCACTTCAACAGGGGAAATTACTGTTTTACAGTGTCTGTATAATTAGCCCTCAGTGACAATGACAGGAAATTGTATTGGTTGTGATGGCTGGACAGTGGTCTGAGGAGAGGAGAGATGAGGAGAGGTCGAAAGCTCGACAGTTGGCGTAGGCGCTTTGCGAGGGTGAAAGAGCAGGTATCAATGTGGGCAAACCCACCAGAAAGCAAAGGGGGAAAAAAGCACTGAAATGACAGAAGGAATCCAAGGACGTCTTTGACCAGAGGTTACTACCGGTCATCTGCCTTTGTGCTAATAGGCTGTAATCTCCCCGTGCTGGTAGGCTCATCACTGCTGACAGTCTTCAGATGGGCCGATGAGGCGGGACCTGAGGGCAGAGGGTTGCCTCCGCTCCACTTTAAGCCTCAGAGGTCACAGGAAGTGGAGCTGGCCCATTCACAAGCCCTCGTGCCTGCACAGCTTGCAGTACTCGCACTGCACCAAAATCTGTGCTCGGGGGAGAGTCTTCCTGAAGGATGAGAAAGATGACGGGCTGCAGGGTTTCACAGCTAAAACTGGATTCTGGGCTTTGTCATTTAAACTGACTGAATTAAGCACTGAAGCATCAGGGCTCACGCGCTCAGATGGGCTGTTTATGGTAACGTCAGAGTATAACATCAGTCCAATCGCTGTGCCCTGACCACCCTTGCTCTAAAGCCTGCGCTTCTGGAGCACACTTCCAGCAAGTGACCTTCTAGTGGAGATTTATAGCTAAACACCGTAAATTCTTCTTTCTTTCTCATCCAGCTGCGCAGGCACACTGTGTACCCCAAACGTCTGTAATGGGTATGATGTGGTTCGTGTCATGTTCCCTCAGTGCAGAGTTGGACAGGGGTCAGGCTTTCCAGCTGATACTGGTCAGGCGATAATGGCAGTTTCTCCCTGAAGTGAACAGTACCAAAAAGTGAAGTGTATGTTCTAATTTCCCCTCGAGCTGCACAAACATAATAACTTAATATCCCTTTTGAGAACCAAACAAACCAAGACCATAAACCATTGCTCCTAAAAGACTCATTGAGAGGTGGCGACCAGGGCTGCTGAGCAACAACAACGCGGGCCAGTATCACTGGCGTTGGATAACAACAGTCTTACTTATTTTTAATGCATTGCAGCTTTTAGTTGGAAAACACATTTAACACATTTACAATTAGACCAAGCTTCTAATTCAAACGGGGACGATGAATATAATTCCTTTCCGGTGGCGCGATGGCGTGATCGCTGTGCTCCTCATTTTACAAATGAAACTCTGTGTGTGTTGCGTTCACATGCTGATAAAGGTCATGTCTGCGCTGATGGGGATGCTGCTGACCTGCTGTCTCTCTGTCGCACCAGCTGAAGCAACAGTCTTAGCAGAGGGCAACGGGGATGTACATGCATGTGCATCCCTGGGCTGAGTTATGTGGGTTATTACAGGGCAGAGACTCACGCAAACATAGAAATGCAAACTAAATCTTAACCAGCGTCCTGTTCATAAAGAATTTGTTACATGCAGGAAACGAGCTGACAAAAGGTTGGAGACTCAGTTCGCCCAGTGTCAGGTCTCTGAGTCACCTCAAGCGAAGGATACTGATTAGCATCTAAATTATACATGAATATCTCAGCACATTTTGGAAGAACCTCTTCACTCTGGCAGGTTTTTGTCCGGCTATGTCATTTTTAGTCTAAGAATAAATACTTTGAAGGATTCAACCCTTGAAATGGGACACAGACATTGTGTAGACGAGATCTAATAGATTTTTAAAATCTTCACAGCCTTCCAGACAGCACTCAGGCCTCCTCCATGTCACTGCAGCCTGCCTTCACTTCTTAACAGGAAATGTTCTGAGTAAGGCACACTGAGGTTTTAGTGAATCACCCGAGGCTGAGGTTATCTGAATATCTTCTGCTCTGTCCTGTTGGTTGATCAGAAACCTCAGATTTTCATTCACGCCTACTCAAACTGTAGAAAAGCAAACAAAAGCAGAACAAAAGGTGAACATGTGTTTGCGGCTTTAAGTCGTTTTGTGTCAGTTAGGATCGAGGTTTGTTTGTTCGTAGGCCTGAGTGGCTCTAGTTAGTTCAAGCCTGTTTGAGTGAGAGTTTGTAATAGAAAGTTTGTTCCTTCTTAAAAAAACAGGAAGTGGGGTTTATTACACAACAGTATCCAATCACATTAAGATAATCTCCTGTTGTGCACCTTCACATGTGTACAGGGTTCATTTAAAATGACTCACTACCACAAATAACACAATTGACAGTTATGCACTGCTATAAAACTCCAGCCTCCACTGTGACATCAACAATAAACATGTAACCTACTGAATGCGACTTTGCAGGTGCACAAACTGGCAGCTCCGAGTGTGAATGAGTGAGCCGTAAATGTGTGTATACTGTAACACACTAGAAGCCAAACACAAATACATCAATAATAAATAATAAATCTAATTCCTAATCAACATTTGTCTGCTAAAAGGATTTTCAGCAAAAATGAAAAACTAAAGAGTCGAAACTTTACACTGTTGTGCGTCTCTGGCTGATTGAAGCGTGTGTGCGCTTCTAACCAGTCGCTCTCTCTCTATCAGCTCGGTGGTTTCTGTAGGTTATGGAGTCTGTCTATATTTAGTCTCTCTCTTCGCCAGCTAATCCGCCGTAGCGGTGTCGCCACTGCAGTCAAGCCACTGAACGCAGCACATAGTGCGCACACTCAGATGTTTGTGTGTGTGTGTGTGTGTGTGTGTGTGTGTGTGTGTGTGTGTGTGTGTGTGCACATCTGAACACTTCCAAAAAATCAATGGAGCATGAGGCCAACAAGCAGATAGAGCCAGTAAATAAACATGTCATCGGTTGTGGTGAGTCTGTAGAAAGTTCCATGATAGAACTGACTCTGGTCCAGAGCAGCTCCCACTGTAAACATAGTTGATATTTTGTCTGTGTTTCACAATAGGAGGTTTGTTGTTTGGTTTTATGACATGGTTTAGCTGTTCTTGTCCGGTTAATGCGGCTCAGACGTGGAAATTATCTCGTCGGCGTGTGGTGCGATGCCTGCCCTGCTGATGCTTTGTCATTGATCGTTCCGCCAGCGCTGCTCGGCTGTAGAGTAATGTGGGACAATACGATACGAGGTGTAGGATCTGTACAGTACGGTCATGTAGAAAATACAGTAAACGCAGATGAAGACGGTCGTACGGCCCAGTACATGACAACAACACAACAAACTTAAACAGGTCGAGTAGCTGATCGCGGTCGTAAAGTGTTTCGATGATAAACTGGGCTCCTGCATCTGCTGAGGAAGTAACCGTTTATCCCAGAAGGTCAAACTGTTCTTTAAAGACCTGGAATCAGTGTCTGCATCACCAACTTAGCAGAAGTTGAAATGTGGAAAAACGTAAGTGAGTGAACATCTTGGACACCAGCTAATTGATCAGATATGCTTCCTTCACAATTCGCTGCGGCTTTATCACGTTGCACTGTGGAATGAATGGCTACAGTGATATGGGTGATGTCTTTTATTTATATTTGTCAGACATGAGACCACCTGAAACTGTGCCAGATTATGTTTTTCATCCAGTGATGTCTTTCCAGCATTTAACTATTAATGTGGTACATTCTCCAGCTGTGCACAGTGGGTGGTTCTGTCAGAACAACGCATCCCAGAATGAACTCAAACAAAGCTTCAGGATCCAAAACTGCATAAGCTGCTTTGCTTTAGGTTGTTCCTATTGTTTACTTTCATGCTCAGCATTTCCCAGCAGTTGAGCAACTCTTAATTCCACAGCTGTTTTTTTATTTTATCAGAATGACAGAGAAACAAAAATAGATACCAGAAAAAGAGGAAACAACCAGCGAGTACGGTAAAACGTAGAGAAGTAGGGATTCCTGCGCCGATGCCGGCACAGTACTGTTCTCAGCCGTGTCACAGGGATGGCTCGTGGTTTGGTTTTTCAGCTACAGGTCTCAACAGAAACTCCACTTAAGAGGATTCGAGCCCAAGTAGACTTTGGGAAAGAAGCATCTCAGGGAATTTATTGTAGAGCAGTTGAAGGTACCGTGTTTTTTACGAGCTGTAGTGTGACAGTCACGGTTACATACTACTGTGGTTGTGTCATGTAGAAACTTGACTTTACTGTAAGAACCTATGAGCAGTGTAGTGTGATGTGTGTGCGACAGACCTGACGCTACATCCTGTGATATTTTGATGTTGGTAGATTTACGTATTTGTCACCTGTGTTTAATCTTCTACTCCAGACATTCTATAAGTGAATGATGAAGTTTAAGCAGCCAAAGGTGTCATTTCATGAAATAACCAAATAGTTACAGCAGTTTCTGGGGGCGGAAGCCTCGAACTCATCACAACAGTCCAGACCTGCAGACTCCTTTTAGCATCAACATACTGAACATGTCTAAACCCACCTCAGTGCAGACTGATCTCAAAATAACATGAATGATGAAGATATCAACACCCATCCTGTGTGTGTGTGTGTGTGTGTGTGTGTGTGTGTGTGTGTGTGTGTGTGTGTGTGTGTGTGTGTGTGTGTGGAGGTGGCGGTGGGGGAAGGGGAGTAGTGAGCTCAGAGGAAGTGGCTCTGATTGGCTGGGAGCTGCAGCAGTGCCCTGATGCTATTCGCTCAGCTAGGTGGTGCTGTCTCTGACTCATTTCCCACAGGAGGGAAGGAAACCCTCCTGTCAGCGCTGCCGTCAGCTTCCCCTCCAGTTAAATTATGCATCTCATCGCACGCATCATGTGTGTGTGTGTGTGTGTGTGTGAGACACGGGGGCTGAGCGGTAATGAGCACTGAGCGTTACATGTTTGTGTCTTATCTACTTTCTAGTCCCACCACCTCCCTGTGTTTTAGTGTAGACCATCTGTTACAGTAAGAGCAGGACTTCAGGGGAAAGGCCCACTCACTCTTTTTAAGCCATGTGATGCAAGGTGACAAGATCTGAGGGAAACCAGAAAACTGGATGGACTATGATGTTATGTCTCAAACACAGCTCTGAATTATTTGATGGCGGGTTCAGCTTTGCGTAACACATAGATGTGGCTTCTCCCTAGAAACGCGTCACAGATGTGCAGGTAGTAACAAGCTCTGATGACCACTTTCTGGAAACAAGTTTATGTTCATGCTGTTACATGTCAGATGTCGTAAATAGTAAGATTTGAACCGACGTGTTGGCACACTGGTTCTAATAATAGAGGAACGGCACAACCGACACTGGTGGCCTTTAGGTTTTAGCTTCTACATAAGGAGGGTGGAGGGAAAAGTTTATTGGCCGTGGAAGCTTTCAAAAATGAGGAAATATGGGTCATTAGTCACGTTGACACTGTGCTTACTGCTGCAGTCCGGTGTCAGGTGCTAGACGGTGGTTTTCTCCGTTTCAGTCCCTCTTCTTGTTTTTCTCTCTGATGCCCACAGTGAGGAACGTGCGAGCCAACCTCAGTGGAAGGTGCACGACGGCGGTCTAGACATAGCTGCACACACATTAGGGCTTTAAAATAAACATCTTCGTTTCCATAGTGATTTTAAACTTCTTTTTTGCAAACAAGTGAGAGGATAGTTTTGTAAAGCAGATGACACAGTAAACATATTTGTCCCATAGTTGTATCAATATTCCCCATGTTAAAGTATCTTAACTAGTGTCCACTTTCGTGCAGAGCTGAGTTCTACCCTAATGGAGAAGATGCAGGCCCAGGAGATGATGAGCGGCCTGAGAATACCAGAGATGGATGACATCAGCCAGTTCTTTCTCTCCCTGCCAACCTCCACCCTGGTGGGCATCGGCGCGCTGACCGCCGTGCTGACGTACTGGCTGGCGACCAGGCCGCGTCCCATCAAGCCGCCCTGCAGCCTGCAGCACCAGTCTGAGGAAGTGCCGGTAAACTGGAGCGTTGTCTGTGCACCACGAACAGTAGACGCACACGCAATATTTATTTATTAACGTATTATCGTCTGACGAGAAAGGCTTAGGCTTGATGAACGTGTTGATTTAGGTCACCTTTAACAGCTTTCATGACCTCAACCATACGTTTTATCAGCACAGGTGAACTGTGTTTGTTTGATTTGCCCTCAGCTCCACCTGTCAGACTACATACTGGAGTTGCTCTTGTTGGTACAGCAAAAGCTCAAAAAGCAGTGAGTTCATTTGAGTTGCACATGCCGTGAAATCCTTACGGTTATTCATTAACATCAACACAGATCTTCTATCATCAGAGCAGCTTTGTTCTGACATTTGGTGCAGCGGGTGCCCAACCTGCCCTACAATCCACCTCAGTCCTGGTTTACATCAACCACCGTCCCAACCGTGTGAAGACACGTCTTCTGTGTAGTTTTTCACAGCTTCTCCCACTGACGCTGTGAAACTCCTTTCAAAGGTTTCTTGCAGCCCTCAGGGGTTTTGTTGGTAAAGGTGGTACGATGGACAGCGTTGTGTTTATCTCACTGGTAAACTACAGTACAGATACACAGGTCGGTGTCGCAGCTTTCAAACGATGCCCTGCTCTTTGGGACTTTAACCGGTCTCAGTCTCAAGATGCTCTAATTGTCCAGAATGCATCTGCGGTGTAGTCACAGGGGAACGAAACAAAGCTCTGTTCAGCCCAGCAGGTGTTTTTAAATGCATGTGTGAGCTAACAAAAGAGACGGATCATCTAGAGAACAAAGAAAATACACTTTTTACACTGTCCTCGAGGCTATTGTGTCTATTCAACACAGACTTTATAATGATGAAGGATTTGATGTTGTTTTTCTTCTGCCAGTCTTGCTTTTATTTTGATAGCAGCATCCCTCCGCGTCCACTGCAGGGCTCGGTGACAGTGCAGCACATCATTAACTGTCTCTGTGGAAAATGAAAATGATTCATGGCATCACACTCACACACTCTCTCTACACACATCAGCATGAAGGTGGAGGTCGCAGGTCCATGATGGGTGACAGGACCAAGCTGCTGACTCATTACCATGACGACGCCAGGACCATGTACGAGGTCTTCCAGAGAGGCCTGCGTATATCTGGTGGGTAGGATCTGACACAGCACAAGCAGTAGCTGCTGTTCCTCTGAACCCACGCAGTCTAGTAGAAAAACGCTGGATGAAACATGGTAATTGTGTCAGTATTATGATGTCATCAGTCAGATTCCTCCAGGGAAGTTAATTGCTCCTTCAGGAGCATCGTGGCAAAGATAGAACAGAGAGTAAGATACAAATAACACATTAAAAATTATTAAAAAAAACGCTTGATGTGCAAAGGAATGATATAAAAACAATTCATTATAGAATTAGATCAAATGAAGAACAGCCGTAAAGTCACACAATAAACTTCAATAGAAACATAGATGTATATACTGAAATAGTAGCCGTGCAGGTAACACACAAACGCACAAAAGTAGTGTATATTTTTGCTGTCTGACACACGTGTGGGCAGCACTGCAGACAGATGCAGCACACGCTCTGACAACGCTGTGGTCTGATCGCGAAACCTCCAATCCTGTCTCTGCTGCTGGAGGTAAAACGAGACCTCCGGTTGCCAGGGTGATGGCCATCGTTGCTAACGGTAACTGTGTCAGGGTCCACAGTCAGAGAATTTAAGTGTCTCATAGTGCAGAGATAGATGCCTCACTGTGATCCAACCACACCTACTCCCAAGACTGATGGCTTCGACTTCAGACGTGACTCGATTTTGGTCTGGAAGTTATTTCAGTTGTAAAATGAGTCATCATAGGTAACGGTTAAGATAGAGGGCGTCAAATATTTTAAATGATGATTGATTGACTTAGAGAAGCGTGAACGCATTTCCAGCCTTGACACTGGAAAAATGTGGATCCTACACTTTAATATTCTTTAGCCCATTGATGATGGAATCGCTGCATTAAGGCTTCTCGAAGATCTGGACTCTGTGCTGCCGTGGCTCCACTCTCACCACTCTTTACTTCTCTGTGTGCGTTCAACAGGTGATGGACCTTGCTTAGGCTCGCGGCTTCCCAACCAGCCTTACAAATGGATGTCCTATAAAGAGGTCGGTGTCTTCAGGGGACATCTTATCACCTGCAGCACTTGCTCTAAACATGAAACATGAAGGTTAACCAAGAGCTGCAGAACTGCAAATATTAACTAACGTCACAGGCAGATTAGAGGACGGTACATTTAGACTGAAAGTTATAAATAGGTTACAGAGAAGTTATGAGTATCGACGGTGTAGTAATAACAATGACACATGAACTCTGCAGGCTGCTTAGAGGAGACGCAGCTAATGGCTTTCTTCCAACTGCTTGTGCTAATTTTTCCTACATATAAAATGTGTCAAGTGGAATTTGTGGGTTTATTCACACGCATACATCTGAAAAACATGGATTAATGGACGATGTGTTGTCTCCCAGAAATATATTCAACTAAGATACAAGATCAAAAATGAATGATGAGAATACTCTTTAAGTCAGTTATTGTCGGGGAAGATTGAACGATTAAGTGTTTAGATTTAGATTAGATAGGTTTCCCATTTATTCAGGAATTTATAACATAAATTCCATTTTTTGGAAATGATCAGCTCCCCGCTCAGACCACTCCTTCATCTACTTCAGTCATCGCTTTAAGCTCTTTTGTTTTATATCCATTGAAGTATTTGACTTGGAAACATTCAACCTCCAATGAAAACATTTCATGTTCCAACAAAACTCTCAAAACATGAGATAGTATGACGTGGCCTAGGAAACCTTGGGATTGGTGTTGGTGGTTTTATCTTGTCATGTGACACAGGGAATTGTTCACTTTATTCACAAAGCTGTTATCCAGCTCTTTCTGCTGCCGCTGTGTGTAAATCATAGTAAGTTGAGAAAAAGAAGTTTAGGAGTGAAGAAATAAGTAAATGCTTTTGTTTTATATCGAAACATAATGAAAATTAAAGCCATGATATCACAAACATGGATACAAATGATTACTCAGACATTTGATTCGATTTTTTGCTTCTAACTAATACCAGGCTCATAATCACGTACATGTAGGGTTGGGAAAACCTACTGCTTCCTAGTAGGAGTTTTCCGTGGTGTTGAAAAGCTCAAGGAAGAGAAAAGGTTCCTAATACCAGATTAAAAAATGCTCCCACTCCACAGGTGACGGCCCGGGCTGAGCATCTGGGTTCTGGCCTGCTGCACCAGGGCTGCCAGCCCAACTCCAACCAGTTCATAGGAGTGTTTGCCCAGAACAGGCCAGAGGTGACTCTTTGTCTCTGCACACGTTCCATGTTGTCTCCTTTTCTCAGTTTCTCCTCACACTCACTCCTGACCTTTGACCCCTGGTCTCTGATCGTAGTGGATCATCTCAGAACTAGCCTGCTACACGTACTCCATGGTGGTGGTTCCACTTTATGATACTCTGGGAGCAGACGCCATACGGTTCATCATTAACACTGGTAAGAACACACACAAGTCAGTATTTATAATCAGATTATTATCTTAAATTTGGCATAAGCATGTACCATAAATCACGTGACCTCCTGCTAGAACTGGGATGAACTCATGACGTCAGTCTCAGAGTTTGTACCTGCTTCAGTATGAGTGTGGCAGCTCGTTCAGTAGCTTATAGCAGCAGAGCTCCCCCTACTGGTGACTGAAAGCATAGTCGTGCTCCAAACGGGGCTTTGTAACCACAAACTGACTAAACTGCAGCTAAACCAACATGTAGCACATCATTTCAAACGAACCCCAGATCCACGTATGGCTCTTTTTTATTCTCTTCTTTTGTTATTCTGCTGCCATTCACACACAAGGGTGCGTGTGCTCTTGTGTGCTCTTGTGTAATTGCAGCTGACATCTCCACGGTGATCTGCGACAAAGTAGAGAAAGCTCAGGTGCTGTTGGAAAATGTGGAGCGCAAGGAGACGCCAGGCCTGCGAAGAATCATCCTGATGGATGCCTTTGAGCCTGCCCTGGTGGAGCGCGGCAGGAGCTGCAGCGTCCACGTGCAAGCCATGCAGGAAGTGGAGGTATGAGATGTAGGACAAAGAAACCCCCTCGAAAGGTAGCTGTTTCATACATATGACGCCTTAAAAGACAAATGAATCCCCTAGAACATGTTGACATGCTGTTCATGGAAAGTATCAAAGTGCTACTGTGTGCATTTGTTGAACACATTCGTCCACGGCCACAGTCCAGCAGTAAATAATCACAGCAAGATGGTGGATGTGTGGAATTTACCCTCAGTAAGTCACAGGCCCAACTTAAATGTCAGGGATGGAGCGTTCGCCTATTTTAACTCTATGGCTCAGACAAACGCTGCTGTTGTGGCTCTGCTGACAGCAATTGCCTTCATATCATAAATAATTTCCAGCTGTTGTTTTAAAGATTGAGTCACAACTGTGTTTACATTGGGTTATGTGTATCTGTCATGTAATTAATAGTAATTATGAATTAATCCAATCATCAATGCACATCAAACTGTTGATTTTATCGTGGGGACAAAATGAACTGGGCGCAAGATAAAACTCCATGAGGCCACAGTCTAAACAAGCTCGTGTTTAGATTTTATCACTCAAAGGGTTCCTGTTAGGAATGTTAGATGAGATCTTGTCTGCGTATCTGCTCATTTCTGGCTGCACAGAATGTGGCAAACGTGTTGTTTCATAACCACATAGTGACACACGGGCAGTGGATGTTACATCGAAACAGACTGTTGTGTGTTGTCATGCGTCTGCGTGTTTTTGTCAGCCGCTCTGCTGTGAAAGGCCTCGTTGGCTCCGTCGCACAAACACGTGTGAAGGACTGTTGTGTGTCTTTTGTCTTCAACATGAATTAAAGACACAAGCTGAGATTAAAGCAGGTCCACTGTACGAAATCATCTGGCAGCCACCTCTGTACATAATTAGCATTTTTGGGTGACGAGCGTCTTCTGCGGGAGAGTCTAGAGCATCTGGTTTACTACTGGGTTCAAAAGAAAAAAGACGATTTACTGCACAATAACTAGAACTTCTGGATTTTAATATGTCGAATGTGACCTTAACCAGTGTTATCGTGTTTCCTCCTTTAGGCTCTGGGCAGAGAGCACCACAGAAAACCTATAGTAAGTGATTCTCACACGCTGTCCACGAAACATCTCAACACGACATTTTTGCATTAGGCTCATTCACGCTCCCAGATGCCACATAGTAGCTTTTTGTTCAACACTAATTATACGAAAAACACAACTGCTGCTGCACCTCAACCCAAAGGAAGAATGGTCGGTATCTGCTGTTTAATATTTGAACAATGAACTCTGACAGGTCAGCGTCACTCTTCTGGCTGTTGGGCATAGTGTAAGCCTGCTAAACTAGAATTTGCTCTTGATATCGGACGTGCTGAAATACTCTTTGCACCTGAACACACCACACATTACTGCACATGTGATGGCAGATTCCTTCTTTCCCCACAGCCACCAGCACCAGATGACCTGTCCATCGTGTGCTTCACCAGTGGAACCACAGGTATCAACTGTATGAAATAATAATTACACTTATCACCATCCCTAGGTTTAGCCTTTAAACCAATGGTGACATGGACTAAAATCAATCATAACATCAGGTTGGTTCTTTGAAGTACATGCTCGCTCGGTTAATTCCTTTGCATGGATCTGTGTGAAGCACTGTAAATATTGTACCTAGTGCACTTTACCCAGCCAAGGATTATGATACAGCCCAGTATAAACAACCAGTGGCCACACCTTTAATGGGGTTTCTGTGAATAACATTAGTTATTCTGACATCAGACTTAGTGTTTAACTTCTTCAAACTGCACAAATGAAGAAGTGAGCTACTTACATCCTTTCGTATATTCATTAAGCTGTGATACACGTACTTTCCTAATAAACGACATTAACAGGGGTCAATCCTATTCCCAAGTCACCCTCAGTGATTTAAATAGAAAATTAATAAATGAAATGACGTTGTTTAATTACCCAGACATATTTTTTGGATTATTAAGTAACTAGTTAGACAGGACAAACCTAGCCGTGTGTGCCACTCGTTAAATTCCTTTCCAGGCCAGTGCAGGTATGTCATTCTCTGGAAGCCACATCTACGTGCACTGTTGGCTTTCCCTGCAGCGTCTGAGGCTGCTCAGCTGCCAGCCTGTTGGCTCGCGTGCTGTTTTACTAAACGCTACAGGGCTGGCTGCAAACGCAGCCACTCTGCATCGTCTTCTAGGTTTCCTGTAAGTCAGCTGACACAGACGTCGGTGCCAGTTCAGGTGAACATGGGCACATGACTCGTTGTTTTCTCTAGGTTTACGCAACACAGCGCAGTGCTTAATGCATTTATGCTTAGCCTCTTAACCAGAAGGATCACATCGAAATTCCATCTGAAAGTCTGTATATTGACATTTTTTAGCCACATTCACCACAGTGGCATTCACACTTATAACAGATCCCTGCTCCAGTTCCTAAAATGACTAAAACCATGATCAAAGGCAGACAGAAACAGGAACGTGAGCATTTACTGTAAATCCAACCAGTTTCTTTGCAGCTGGACTCGCAGAGGGTCAGGTATCCTCTCCCTCCTGGTAAATGTCCACTGCGATTCCCCAGCTTGGGTGACGTGCCAGAATGTCACAGTGAGCTGCCTGCTTTTGAGGAGGCTTGGTCCTGCAGCAATTACAAGCACGGGGGGAACAAGAGTGAGGTCATATGAGGATTTGCTGGGGTCAGCTTACTACTGGCACAAGCAGCTGCAAACGCTGCCACCTGCTGGGTTTGACAGAGACGTGCTGTCGCTCCAACACAGGGTTAAGTTTCCACAAGCTGTTCTCCATTTCCAGAGAATTCCCTCTTTTCTTGTTGCGACATCTATTCAGCACCAACCCGCGGGCATTTCCCATAGCTGTGCGGGCGGATGGCGAATAGAAAGAGGAACGATTCCTCAAATAAACCACACAGTGGGGGAGAAATGAAATGTCATCAGACAAACATTTTTAGTGTGAGATAAGAACTCAAACCCCAAGGCAAAGAGTGTGAGCAAACCTCCCAATGTGTGTGTTTGACTGATTGATTCAGGTGTGTGTCTGTTCTCTGCCTTACGCAGGAAACCCAAAGGGAGTCATGCTCACCCACGGCAACGTGATTGCAGATTTTGCGGGCTTCCTGAGAGCAACTGATGTGAGTGGCCCTCTTTTGTTTTGTCCGGGACATTTTCATTGCCATTCCCCTGTGGGACACTTTTACAAAGACGCTGGATTTTGCCGAGTGACTCATCGCTGTGCTTCTGTGTTTGTCTGACTCTGCTGCTTTAGTGACCTGATGGTTTGCTTCTGTCCCCCTGCAGAAAGTGATTTGCCCCAACGAAGATGACTGCCTCATTTCCTTCCTGCCACTGGCTCACATGTTTGAGAGACTCATCGAGGTAACTGGGCTGAGGAATGCAGTAATTACATGACTCCGTCTATAAGGAGGTTGAGGAGGTGGCAAGGGTGGAGGAAGGATCGTGGGCGTTGAAGTATTCCAACAAATTCAGTGTGTAAAGCATAACAGAGTTCTAGCCATGCTTAGTTTCACAGTTCTGCTGTGTGCTCACATAATCATTTACTAGCTTGCTTGCTTTTCCTACTTAAAACACTTTACTTTAAAAATCACATTTACCGTCAACTGGTCATAAATCATCTTATAACACCAGACATGTGTAGTTATAAATGCAGATTTAGTAATGTCTTCTGTGGAGCGGTGGAAAATAACTGTTCAGTTTCAGTTTTAGTCAGAGCTTGGTCATTTTCAGCCTATTTAAGATACAGTGAGTATTCTGTTCATCCCATTGCTGCCGTGGGAATGTTTTCCCTGCCTGACACATTTTCCAGTGAGATCACTGGACCTTAAATCTGCAGGTGACTGAATGTGACTTACAGCAAATCACAAAGATAAGTCAAACTCTCTGTGAAACTCCAGACTGTCAGCCCACAATAACATGACAACATGAAAGCGCACAGGAAACAAACTGCTGCTGCTGCTTCTGCCCGGTCCTGTATTTCCTGTTACGGTGTTTTTATTCGAGCATCCAGTTGCGTTTGTAGATCGTTTAGTTTGAATTTGCTGTAACATTTTTGCACAAACACACTAATTAAATAATCTGAGCGGTAAACTAGCGAATATTTGCTTTCACGTGCGTTGAACGTGTTGCATCAGCTCGAAAGAGCCTGGTCTGTTTGGCAGCAACCAGCACTGCCTGCGCGGTGACACTCAGACACAGGAAACCACCAAACCTCCCCAGAGCGCAGCACCGATTCACACAATAGAGGCATGTTGAAAAGTCACAAAGACACAAAAACATCGCTTCGTATCTGACGCTGGCCTCAATCAAAGGAAAACAAAGAGAGAAAGGTCGAGAGATGAGCGCAGAAGCAGGAAGAGGGTCGCAGGCGCTGAGTTTGGTCACGACCGCTTCACAACAAGTGGATTTGTGCTGAGCTAATCTTCAGGCAATCTGAGGTTACGAACTGCCTCCAGGATCAGATTTTAGATTTAACATATATTTTCTTCTACAGTTTACAAGCGGAAGCCTCACATTGCACCCTTTACTCTTTTGGTCACTGTAAGTGTGACTCGTTCAAATGCAGTCAGCAGATCATTAGAGAACAATGAGCCACGTCTTTACTGTTAATCCTGAGCACAGACTGTTCTTCAGCATGAATGACAGGACCGGTATTATAAAACTGTCTCTCTCCCAACAAGACAAAACCTGTTAGATTCTGTTTTGTTGATGGAAAGATGCATTAATCTAATGTTGCTGTTATATCATTACATGTCAGAGCTGAGAGTGTGTCCAGTGTGTGTACGTAAGCTCTGATGGATGTTTTTTAGTACATCACAGTGTAAGGACTGAGTTTCCCGTTTTTGCAACATGACTCAACCAGTGACTATACCAGTCAAAAGTTTAGACATTTGTTCCCATCAATGATTTACTATTTCACACAAATGCCCAAGAAGTGTTTTTAGTTTCATCAGCATTAACTAATAGATCCACTTCACAGCTGCTCAGCCTTGACTCAGCCTTGTGTTGATGGTATGTTGTACAGTCGGTTGTGTACTGCCACGGGGGACGGATCGGGTTCTATCAGGGCGACATCCGCCTCCTCCCGGATGACATGAAGGTCCTCCGGCCGACCATTTTCCCTGTTGTGCCTCGACTGCTCAACCGCATGTATGACAAGGTGAGATGAAGCTTGGTCGACCTCCCACTCACAGTGACCTCTGTTCAGACGCTTGCTCTTACATTCCAGGAAGCTGCAGATTGAAGAAGAGGTGAAATTGATGCCCCTGTAGAGTCATGTATCTGTAAATGCCATCAACCAGTTGGGCAATGCAGTAACACGTTTCCTTAGAAATGTGTTATGCAGCTTTACAGAGAAGGATCTGAAAGGAGAAATTCAGCTTTGTGGTGAAGGGTCTTTCCCCAACCAATCCCAACTGAAAGGTCATGTGTGTGTTGACCTGTGCAGATCTTCAGCCAGGCTAACAGCTCGTGGAAACGTTGGCTGCTCAACTTTGCGGCGAAGAGGAAAAGTGCTGAAGTCAGCTGCGGTATCATCCGCAACGACAGCATCTGGGACAAAATCTTCTTTAGTAAGATTCAGGTAAACAGTGAATTTTTCCCCTGAGCTGAGTGTGAAGCACAAAGCGGACGAAGCAAAACAAGAAACATTTGTCAGGGTCCATTTCTTTAAGATAACTGAAACGTTTTGCCCCTTTGTACAGAACAGCCTCGGTGGAAGGTTGAGGATGATCATAACAGGAGCAGCTCCTACCTCGCCGTCTGTCCTGGGATTCCTCAGGGCGGCTCTGGGATGCCAGGTCAGACACACACACTCAGCAACACTACCTTGCCTTGACTCACATCCTTATTCCATTCTCACACTCTACTTCCCTGAAACTGAAATCTATTTGTATTTTAAAGTATCAGATAACACAGTGAAAGCAGTGGAGAAGCTGCCGCACATAGCAATGAATCTACACTAGCTCTAGCTTCAAGCTGACAGGTGTTTGCAGCTTTATGAGTATTTACAGTAACGTATAAAGACGCAGATTTATCCCAGAGGACGGGTGGACACCCAGGAACAAACGATAACCTGAGAGCATAATGAGTAATAGGCGCTTAGCTCTGGCTGGTTCTGACCTAAAGGTCCTAAAGAAGAGAGAATGAACTCGGTCTGTCCGCACAGATACACGTGTAATGACAGCCTGAGAACTTCAACCTCCTCTTTGTGTGTAGGTGTACGAGGCGTACGGTCAGACAGAGTGCACCGCTGGCTGCACCTACACCACACCTGGAGACTCGACCACAGGTAAACACCAAAGCAGTTATCGTGATCCTTGTCCATGTCGCTGACGTGACGCACAGGTCAAAGGTCTTAAAGCGATTAATGCCTCTTTAAACCTTCAGAAATGGGGCAGACTGAGCAGTAGGGTTACAGATACCCAGATAACTTCTCAAACCCTAACTTGTTATCAGTTCTTCTCGTGGAGAATGATTGATAGTCTGCTTTCAAGCAGCAGATGACAGTGAGTTGGAAGGTGGCATTTCTGGAAGAGCCAGGTAAAAAGATGCTGTTACACCACAACCTGGTTTCCACCAAGGTCAAGGCCAAAATCAACAAGCAGGTGTAAAAGACAAGCTGTCAGCTGTACTGACACAGCTGTCTGGCTGTACTGCTGCTTTGTTGTGTTAATCGTTAAAAAGTCAGTTCTGCAAATCTCATTAATCTGACTTAAGACAGTGGAGTTTTCTCGTTTTTATTCTTTTGTGTTACAGAATCAGTAAAAACAACGAGTGTTCATGCCGTGGAACATCCTTTAACACGTAGCTTTAAATCGAAGTAATTTGTGTGATCAACTTGATTAACAATGATGATGACATCATTTTACAATAAATGACTCCTTTTCTATGTGATCCTACAGAACATGGCAAATCTGCAACCAACGTGAATAACAACCCGAAAGGCACATTAAGAATTTATTGTTTTTCTTTCTTCCTCATATTTTTGAGAGAGGGGGTGTCTGATTGAAACCCTAGCATACAATGGAGCCTTAAGAGCTGCAGAACTGCATTTCAGACAAAACCATAACATGACAGATACATGGTATGTGCCTCAGCCTGTGGCGCTACCTGCAGCAGGACTAGCAAAAACATCTAATTGTTAGATGACATCATGTTGAATGTAAATGTTGTCTTTTATCGCCCCCTGCTGCTCGGGTCCAGTATTTCATAAGATCATAAAAGATTTGGTAATGTTTCCTAAAGATTTGTCTTGGTTTGTCTGCGTGAATAGGTCACGTCGGAGCCCCGCTCCCATGCAACCTGATCAAACTGGTAGACGTTCCTGAGAAGAACTACTTTGCCTCTAAGGGAGAGGGAGAGGTGAGCAACGCAGAGAAACTGTGTAGAGCAGCATAAGTGAGTGCATCAGTCCTTCTCACCTTCAGCCTTTTCCCAATTTGAAATTTTCCATCTAGGTTTGTGTGAAGGGACCAAATGTGTTTAAGGGCTACCTCAAAGACCCGGAGAGAACAGCCGAGACGCTGGACCCAGACGGCTGGCTGCACACCGGAGACATCGGCAAATGGTTACCTGTATGTACACAAAACAGCCTCCAAACCCCATGTTCTGTCGCACAGCAGATCTGTCGACTGATGCAGCATTTTCCACCTTGGTCGCTCTTGTCGTCGTATGTTCCCTGCAGAACGGCACGCTGAAGATCATCGACAGGAAGAAGCATATCTTTAAGTTGGCGCAGGGTGAGTACATCTCCCCTGAGAAGATCGAGAACATCTACATTAGAAGTGAACCCGTGGCGCAGCTCTATGTTCATGGCGACAGTCTGCAGGTAGGGACGTTATCCACAGGCATAATTAAAGAGTAGCTGTCTGTGTTTACCCTTCTAATCCACTGTGCGCCAAACGCTCCACAGTCCTGCTTGGTGGGAATTGTTGTTCCGGACCCTGAAGTCATGCCTGAATGGGCCAAGAAGAAGGGCATGTTAGGCACCTACAAAGACCTGTGTAAAAACACGGTAGGCGGCGCGAGGCCCAAATCCCTCTGCCTCAGCTGATGTTATACTATCAGATGGATCATTGTCTTCTTTCATCAACAGGAGCTGAAGAAGGCAATCCTTGAAGATCTGGTGCGTCTCGGCAAGGCCAGTGGTCTGCACTCTTTTGAGCAGGTGGGCAGCCAGTTATATGGCATATAAGTCATTTATGACTGCATGTTGATATACGTTTTATTGCAGGTACAGTATCTCACTGTGACCTTCCAGTATTTTGTTCTTATATTGCTTTTCGTTGTGCTTTTGAAGGTTAAGAACATATACGTCCACAATGAGTTGTTCTCCATTGAAAATGGCCTCCTGACTCCGACACTAAAGGCCAAGAGGCCAGAGTTGAAAGAGTACTTTAAGAAGAAGATCGACCAGCTCTACAGCAGCATCTCCATGTGAACACCGGCCCATTTCATTTCCCTTCAGGCATCTTAACACTAAGATTCGCTCTGACCATTGACTGACCTGGGAAGCAACCACACCTGGTCCCCATGGAAGATATGACATGACTAAATAAGAAATACAAGAAAGAAAATACAAAACAAATTGCAATGTGTATTTCCATCTATGTGTGCATTCACTGCATCATAATTGATTCAAATCATATTAGTAAAGTGTTCTTTCAGTTGCAGTACTGTCCAGCAGGACGCAGCTTAGACTTGCCAGTAGCCCAGTAGGAGCCTAAGAAGGTAAAAATGTTTTTTTATGTTTAGTTTTTTGTGGGATGCCTTATTGATGCCAAAATGAACTGTCCATCATCGAAATGATGGGTGTCGACACAGGCGCTGATGACAGCTTGTTAAATGAATCCTGGTCACTAGTCAGTGTTCGCTTGTGGCAAAACCGTGAGTGGTCCATTAAAGGAGGATAAGCTAATGTTAAGAAAAGAAAGGTTGCAATAGCTAGAATCGCCTGACAGCTGACTGTGAGACTACAGCGTTTGTCATTTTGGAATGCGCTGCTTGATTATCATTCACAGGTTTGTTGTTTTTGAGAATTACCATTTGAAGCGACCTCTGTACTTTGTATCCTGAAGTTATTCATTTCATTCTGTAGTCTCATGCCAGCTCCTCTGAACCCATTCCCCAGCTCTGAGGTGTGATCGCGCAGCTGGTTTTCATTTTGGCATTAACAATGTATTTGTAAGATTCTTTTAATTTTGCGCTGGCATATTTAAACTGCTGCCTGCTGGTTAGCCCTAAAATGCAGTAAGTCTTGATGTGTTTTATTTTTATTTTTATGTTGCACGGGGATTCATATCACAATTACAAGTTAGCTAATTTAAAACAAACAGCTTAAAAAGATAATTGACTTTTGGAAATGCGTCTAACAATTTCAGATTTCAGATTTTCCTTTGCTTTCTTTCTTTGGGCATTTCAGATCTTCCATACTTTGCTGCCTGCCATTCGTCCAGACAAACATTTGCTCTGTCCCCAGCAGCGTTTTGTTGAGCAGTCCGCTCCCACTTCCTGTCCCTCTGCTTCTCTTTAAACCCAGCAGCCAAACTCAACCTGAGTCCACAGTTGTTCGACAGCAAGCGTGATGTCTTTGTGTGTAGTGTAGCTTCAGGAGATTCTAGATGTGTGGTGATGCTGACACTTTGTGGGACAGTGACAGATTTAATCCCCAGTGGAAAACAGTTGATTTACATTTCATCGAATGCGCTTCTTACCGCACAAGACAGAGGAGAGGCCCTTATACGTCGTGTGACGTTATGTTCAATCCAGACACGGTGCACCGAGACCAAATCTTTCTGTTTCAGATCCGATCTCGTAAGGTAGAGAAGGTAGCAGCTCCTGCCTTACTCACCATTGCTGTTGACTTTGCTCCATGTGGAGCCTATGAATGTTTGAGCCAAATCCAAATCACTTTCCATCATGTATTCACGCGTTCATGATGTCATCTCCACATGTGGCTGTGGTCAGACGTTTAGCATGCATGCTCCTTGTTTATATGAAGCACTGGCCCACTGTAACCATCAGAGTCCCTCACTCTGCAGTTGAAACAGCTTTCTTTTTATTCAACTTATTCAACAAAGAGTCTGGCAGGGAGGAGAAAACACAAAATAAACCATGCAAAACCAGGACTCGGGGCAAAGCATGCAGTTTGCTCTCAAGTTCTGAGACCGTTAGGGTTTGACGTTCAAATGGTGAATGCTCTTTGTGGCCATTAATAGCAAGTTGTCCACAGCTGCCCACAGCCACTGCTGCTAGTGTGAGGCTTTGTAAGCAAAGCTGAAGATTTCCACTCACTGAAGGTTAATAGAACAAATATTGATTTTTAAACAAAAAAAGGGGGGGAGGGGTTTACACATAGAAGTAATGATTACGCGTTTTAAGTTGATTACCGTCCCAAAGCATAAACAATGTGGATGTACATTAACGAGGACAGCTAGATGTAAGCATATTAATGAAATCAATGGTTTGAATGGATTTTTTTCTCTTTTTGCGTGTAGTGGGAAGAATTGTACTTATTTATTTATCTCTTCTGCTGTAAAATGGAATCAGCACCATATCCTTGTAATGATTGAGTGCAGCAATAGGGACGAGGGAGGGTGGGGAATAAGACAAGGACAATGAAATAAAGGAAACTCTGGAATGATTTTAAACGTGTTGTTGTCTTTTATGCGACGTCAGAGGACACGAGGTGAGAAATGTGGAAAAAGCATCGCTTGCTTGGTCTGTGACAGCAGGTCCAGAGGTGAATCAGGGGTCAATGCAAACTGGAGTCTGGCTGTGACCTTTCCCACAAAATTCAGTTTAAACATGCAGGCGTTTTTAAATGTGTCCCTGATAAACAAAAGGAATGGTTTTAAAAAGTAATTTGGTTCTTTACCTGAGAGAATTCACCACTGACATAATTTACTGATAAACTATTTGAAATGCTTCACTTGAAACAACCCTAAGTCCCGTTTTCAACTCGCTACAGAAGTCCTTTACTTTCTAAGTACTCAACACGTAGTGATGCATTAGCATCCAGCTGGTCCATTCATAACAGTCCATCATCCAAATCAAATGATAATACTTCAACTACCTCCGAACCTTCACGGCTGTAATTGTACGTTTTAACCTCAAGGGGGCAGCAACGTTTCATACAAATGTACATTCTATACCTTTGTCCCTATAAATATATTAATATTGAGAGTAATAAGAAGAGAAGGACTACACTTCAATTAAAGACTTGTAAAACAGAAAACAGTAGAAAGTCTCTGGTGCTGGCAGTCGCTGATCATCCTCATCAGCAGCTGGCGGACGGACAGAACCTGCAGCTGTGCGCGGTTCGTTGCTAGGAGGCGCACGACGGACGGAGGGAACCGTTGCCGCGTTAGTCCCGGGCCGGACTTTGGTTCTAACAGTCCACTGTCGAGTTGTAAACGCCCCTGGTTTGTCTGCCGGTTGTCGTCGGTCATGCGGCGAAACAGGGGGCGAGTCTGCCGCGACGGAGGTTTACGAGCCAAACGAGACACACCTGTGAAAGCGACGGTGGCAAAGCGACAGAGTGAGAACTGAGCTGGACGGAAGCAGCTGCTTCCAGCTGCACTTTAATCTGCACCGTCTGTACGTTCACGAGTCTTTATCATGGTCCTGCATCACTTTCAGAGCTTCAGCCCAGAAACGTTTACGATGCGCTTCCGGAGGAGACGCACGCGCCTCCAGCCGAGCCCGGCCACGTGAGCTTCAATACAAATGTACAGAAAACCCATCAACACGTGGAGCTGACCTGCATTTTACTGCGTTTGTTTCTTTCTCCTTTACAAACACAGAGAAACATGGAGCCTGTCCACAGCAAACGTCCCGTAGCCCTGAGGAGCGCTGCCTTTTCTGAAAACCCCAGGAACAACATCCATCCAGACCTCTTAGCTCCCCTTACAGCTGGTCCTGCAGTGACTGCAGAACCAGAACCTTTAATAAGCCACAGTGAACTAGTGCTTAAAGAAAAGGAACAAGATGGACAGAGCTTGGCAGCGACTTCAGAAAGTGTCATTTCTTCTAGCGTGGAGTCAGACACAACTTTCAACTCAGATGATGATGATGATGACGACTGTTACTCCTCTACCTTCTCATCATCCAACACCTTACCATCACCTGAGATCTTCAGAAGAGAGAATGATGGTGTGTGTGCTTGTGTATCTACAACCAGACTACATGGTTTTTCTATGCTAATATCGGATTTGACTTTTCTTTTCCCTCCACAGCTGAAACGGAGACTTTCTGCATTAAGGCTCAACAGCTGGCTCTGCATCCCATCGTAAGAAACTCCACCTTACTGGATGTGAGCTGTGCCCAGAGCATCCACACACACCAGCCCCCAGACCTTTCTGCCATCAGTAAGTCGGGGGATCGGGGTAAGTCACATCATCACAACACATTTCTTCTCATAAAGTGCCTCAAATGTAGGCATAATGAAATAATAAAAGTTATCATTTATATTGTAAATACAGTCATTTGTTTTTATTCTAACAACAGACAAACTAGACTATGTATCATAAGTTTGAACCTCCTGTCTACAGACACTTCCCCTCTTCTTGTTGGAAAGTGTGAGATCAGGTGAGTTTCAAATGCATTTTCCCTAAAAACAAAAAAGAAAAGTATTGTCAACACATCTTTCTGATGTTAGAAGTGCTGATGTTTCTAGATTTCTGGATCACAACAATAGAGGACCTGAAGGTGATACTCAAATACAAAAAGACTCCTTAAAATCAGGTAAAAGTATCATCAAAGATGCTAACTGTCAAATAATCGCCAACCATAATCACACTCTTCTTCTGTATAAAACTGAAATGTTCAGTTAATGACAGCATGAATTTTGTTTCGTTTTTGTAGATAATAATGACATCAAATGCAAAACCCCAGCTAAAGTAAGAGTCACTTGTCTAGAACACAAGTATACTGTACACGTTGTTTGAATCAAAGAGAGGTTATGGCTGTGGTCAAATGTTAATCTGCTCCCTTAGCTCACCAGGAAAAAACCCATATTGTGCAAGAAGGTGGTTTTCAAAAGCCCTATCATGGCCGAGTATCTGGAGGTAAAAGACATCCCAGCCACCAGTTGCACCATTCTCTACACCACCGACCTGGTCCACGCGCTCAGCCCAGCTGGTCAGATGAAGCCTGCTGAAAAGGCTTCTGTACCAGGGGAGAGGAATTCTAAAGAAGACCCATTGCTATTGAGTGTGAAGCCGAAAAGGCCTGTGAAAGGTAGCGCAGAGAAAGCCAAGTTCTTTGACTTTGTCAGTGACAAAGACGAGGACGTGTTTTTTCGGATGGCGAGAGAGAGGTCTGTCAAACTCAAAAGTGCTCCTTTATTTCCTCTCACAGCTGCCAAACACCAGGTTCCCTCTGTTTGGTGACGTTATAGCCAAAATATCACGTACAAAGATGTTGGTTCACTTCCAAAGTAAACTGTGTCTATGTCAACGCAGGTGTAAAAGATGGTCTAAAATGAAAGACTGAGATTGCATTCAATTGTTTAACTGTAATGTTTAAAGTGGATTATTCAAACTTCAGTCTGACACGTGCCTACGCGCTATAATCCCTGTGAACCTCGCCAAAGCCTTTCATGTCCCCTGCTTCTGAGCCTTTCTTTTCTCAGCCACAGTTGAGATGATTTGTCCTTTTGAATACATCCGTGTATGCAAACGCGCTTCCTCTGTATCCGTTTATCAGAAGTGGGTGATACAATGTGACCACCAGATGTCACACCTGCACCATAACCATGTGTCTCTGTCTTTATATGTAAACTAAGTACTTTGTTTTATTTTTGTTTGCCTGATGTATATCTAGTAGGACTGTAATATAAATGTTGAATGTAAATTAAGGGAGTTGTTAACATGGTTTTGCGTGTCTGTGATATCCTGTAAGCTGCTCAAAGCCATGTCTCGTTTGCAAAGCCACACATTTCTATGCGAAAAGTATCAAATAAATTAATGAACTATGACAATGTGACGTCTTGTTGGACTCTTTTTTAGGTGATAATCATGTCTGATGCGCTTTTCGTGTCTAAAAGTTGCACTTGTGTGATTTCGGTGACAGCGTTTCATGCTGCCATGATCCCCGACAAAACATCAACACGGAGGTTCTGGTGACCACGTGGTACGGGACCAAAAATACCAGCCAATCGGGTAAATTGTAGTAGCAGCGGCAGCGAGCGACCAGCCAATCAGCGGCCGGTAGTGGGTTACTGAGCAGCTCCTGTGACTAATGCCTGTCATATGACTGTGACACCCATGGAGACAGTTACAAGGAACAAGACTCGCTCTTGGATTTGAAAAGGAGAGATCTTCTGTATCCAATTCAGTTTGGTACAAAATGCCTCCGACTCTCTTCCAGAAACTTTTTAACAAGAAAAATGCGTTTCCGTCGCCGCCCCCGAGATCCAGCAAAGAGGACCCAGCTTTCAGGTAGCGATCAGCGGGTTGTGTGTAGCGTAGTCCACGCTACCGTTATCAGCTGCCTTTGCCCCCAGTTAGACGCCGTAGTTCAGCGCTGGACGCTGTTTTTGCGTTCAGTGAGCATTGCAGCATGTTCACTGTTGCTAGTGTGGACTCGGTGCTGCAGAGACGCGAGAGACGTGCAGTGCCTGTAGGGTTAGCTAACATGCTAATGCTAGCTGCTAGACGGCGGTGCTGCACATGTTGTCTCTTTGTGTGACTTCACGTCGTATTACCTCGTTAGCTAGCTCGCATTGCTCTTACGTACAAGTCTTGTGCCGTTCATTACAAACGACTAGTGTGATAACAGACGCCTCATCTTTCCATACGTGTCTTTTAAGCAGCTAATCTGTCATTTCGCTCAGACGTTGCAGACGCAGCGTCCTGTCGTGTTTGTCTCCCCCGCGTCCCCCTTTGTTTCGTTGATAACAGCAGCTAAGCCCACACGGTCAGGAGCTGAACCAGGTCGTGAGCGTGTCACTCGTGTAGCCCTGATAAGTAGAATCACGGGTGGCCTCTGTCCGTGCTCTCCGTCAGCTCCGCAGCCGTGTTGTGATCACTTCAGTCGGCCACAGATGACACAGGTCCGCTGTAGCCCAGGCTTCACCTTCTGTACACGGTGAAGCGTAGAAATACCCCATAATAATAATAATAATAATAATAATAATCAAACAGCCTCCGTGTTATTGAGATTAAAGCTTGTTTTTTTAAATAGCACAGTGACGCTCACTATCGATTGACTGTTTGTTTCCTCGAATCATCATAATGTTTCAGGCTTATTTATATTCCCCCCCACTGCTGTGTCTGTGTCTATTCCCATGCAAATGTCACTGTAGCTTTTAAAATCAAAGTAAAATTAAAATAAATGTGTCGAACATTGGGAATGTAAGTGCAGCTAAAGCCTGATACGTAATGTAACTAGAAGTGTACTTGTTATTGAAGTACCCTCAGGTTAAATTCAACCTGACTGGGCAATGCATCATTTAGCTGGCAGGCAGGATACTCTATACACCCTGAGTTGATTTCCAGTTTCCATTGGTATGTTCATATGCTTTCATTGGAATATTGCTCGCTGTGTGTCACCTCTGGTGAATATACCACTGGACCCAAAACCTCACATCCTTGTGGTGCTGCTTGCACTTTGGACCATGCCTGTGCCAGAGCACGTTCTATGGCCATAAAGTTGCTCTGTACCCAGTGATTTAAATGCTGTGAGCATGTGTGTGGCTGGCTGTCTGCCTTCAGTCCTAGAGCAAAGCAGGGAGGCAGCACAGATTACTGTTAGCTCACTGGTCATCTCCTGAGACCTCTACCATAAAATGCTCTGAATAAGGCCAAATCGGTGGAATGTACGCAGTATGGCAGTATATTTAGTTGTGACGGATGTCGAATAAGAGAAAATTGGTGAACAAGCACTGAGGATTTAAAAGGGAAGACAACTCTGATGGGTGGGACAGGCTGAATTCCATTTGAAGAAAGAAATCACAGGGGAGTTGCATAATTTTTATTAATATTTTTAAAAAATAGACGTTGTTTGGGTGGTCCCGAAAAGCAGACAAGCTGAGGTATAATATGTGCCGTTCCTGCTCAGAGGGAGAAGAGGCATCATCACATGATTTGGACTCCACAAAGTTAGCATGGAGTGTGTGCAACATGTTCATATTTAAGATTGATTGTCTTTTGTTTGATCAGTATAACAGAATGATTTGACTCGCAAAGGATTGCTGAGATGTGCATGCAGTGGGATACGAGAAAGAAAGAGCTCAAAAAGGTGAAACAGTCCAACCAGTCACAGGTTATGTTCAACCTGACCTCGGTCTTACTCAGACCCGATCAAATTACCCCAGTGTACTCCCAATCTGCACGTCTCTCTGTTTCTGCTCTATCTTCCCATCACAAGCACTTTGTTTGCAGTAAATTGAATCTATGACAATAATACTTTATGGATATGATGTTGTACACAACCGACCTCCACATCTTAAATGTCTAAACCAGGGCATAAAAAATTGGTTTGTCTGTCATTGTTGTTTTGAAAACACTATAGAGCGCGTTTCTGCAGCATGGATGTTGTGCTAAGTGTCACGTCTGTAATACCAGGATGCCTGCAGGTGTGTAAAATGAACACTGCAGCAGCATGTGGAGTTTAGGGTAAACAAATAAAGCCGCCTTAAAGAAGGGTTAGCTTAATGGCAAAGTAGCACCATCTGTGTCTAAAGCCTTTCTTCGTAATATACATATGCTTATTGATACCAAAAAATAGTTGCACATTCACCAAAAAGAAAGCATTGACACATATAAATGGTGAGAAATGGTTATGTCATTCAGATATCACTGTAGGAATCAATCCTAAAATCCAGTAGATTAAACAGGTCACCTACACAGATTAAGTTGCAAGAGATTTAATCACACGATCTTCTAAAGTAGGGCCTTTTTTATGTTATTGCTGTTTTTAATCCACAGTCTCTGCTTGTTGCATTAGCCAAACCTCTGTCACATCATCGAGCAGAACAGCTCCAGCTGGGATACCACAGAGGGCAGCAGGTTGGCTGACCCCTGGAGGAAAGCCTAAAGCCTCTCCTGTTTCCCTGGCTGCAGCACCTGACCAGGGGCAGCATACTGTACATTACACCGAAAGCTCTTTGCCCATCCTCGAACCTCAAGCCTCTAAGGCCTGAGCTAATAGCTTTGTCCTCTCCAGTCGTACCCGACTGCTTGTTTTGGCTGTTTTCTGCCTCTGCTGCCTGCTGAGGAAACTTCCTTTGTGACCTGAGCCAAAGATCTCAATATAGCTGCGTTTTGTGTTGAACTATGAAGATGAGGTTTTCATATGTTTGCACAGTATTTTGTAAGATATTATCTTTGTTTTAAAATAACTTATTTAACTTGTCCTGAATATTTTATGCCTTTTATATTTAGTTTGTAAAACTACTTTTCATGAAATGGAGATAAAATCTGACCTTTAAAATATAAAACTAATTTACTAAATCACACGGAATGCAGGTTTGTGTTACACTGCTGGCGGGAACGTATCCCACAACCCTGTGAAAATGCATGATGTGGCATATTGCAGAGCAACATCTTACACCACATTATATATATTTATAGTGAGGCTTTTTCCTGGGTAGTGTACAGGCGAAGTCGTGGCTCAGGTTCCTGGTTGGCGTGGCGTCCTCCCTCCACTGGGTACTTTCATAACTCGGTGTGTCATGTGAGGCTTTCATCAATCTCAGGCTGTCAGGTTTGTGGGATTGTCACATGGCTGTGTCCTCAGTCACTGGAATGAACATATGAGTTAGAGAAAATGAGGGCAGTGTGCAAATTCCTGCTTGGTTTAGGCACAGTCTTTTTGCTAATAGTGTGAATTTAAGGCATTTTAGCTGCATAGATTCATGCATACGTAATAGCTTTGCATTGCAAAACTGCGTGTGTGTGTGTGAATGATGCAGGCATGCCAGAGTGCTGTAAAGATAGCGGCTGTCATCAGGTTCCTATCAGGGCTATTTTAAGTGGCCACACTCAGGCTTCTCAGAACTGTAGGGTCATGGTAAAGATATAGTTTTATGTAAAAGCTGCAAACACATCACACATATTCAGAAGCATTCTGCAAGTTCCTAGTGTGTCAGTCTGACATCTAGTTAGAGTTGTGTGTCCTTGTAACGCTGTGAAGATACCAGTTCAGTTGCTGACCATGTTATACTCACCCGGGATATTGAGCTACTGGGTTTAGTGTGTGCTGTTAGTGATATAGATCAACACACACTGACAATAAATTAGTATCATATTGTGCTACAGTGAACTGACCATGACAAAATATAAAACTGGAGAACTTGCAAAGCCAGCTAAATATCAGGTTAGTCTTTTTTGATAAATAATCAACAATTCCAAGAATTGTAATAATCAGTGTGTTAGTGATCCGTTTCCAGTTTCACAGCTAATCCTACAGCTAGTGCTACATGATACAAGGGCAGCCGGATCACACAAACACAGTGAAGCACATACTGATGGGGATTGTGTTTACGCTCGTCAAAGGATGCTGAACATCGTTTAACAGCACTTTATTTTTATTAAGTATATTCAGCTACATACGCTAAAATAAATTCAATGGGAACTTGGATTGTGTAAAAGTATGCTTTTATTAAATGAATGAACATCACCCTGCACCACAGAAAATATATTCATTTGTTTTACTTTGACCTTGAATGTAATTACTTAATCAAGGCAGACTAACGACTTTGATAAAGCATTTGACCCATTTATACAAACAGGTGTCACCATGTCTCTCAGTTTCAGCTGAGGCAGTTTCTACTCTCTCCACCTTCATGCTTTTCCCTCATCTCATGTGCGTTTTTTCTGTTTTTCCGTTTTCAGTAACCAAAACCAAGTATTGTACAACACATGCTCAACCTTGGCTGAAAGGGAGGTTTGTAAAACAAAGAAACACACTGATGTGTTGGTCTGGGCTACTAGTAACTTGTCACTGAACATCCACAGATAACCAGCGTTGTGATTTGTTTGTCCATCTATATCCTTATATACATTTTCCAACTGGAGGAAGGGGAAACAACAGTGGTTTGTGCTGTCATCTGACAGCAGTCGCTCCTGGGTTACTACAGAGCACTTAACTTCCTTTTTAATAGTGGGAGTAAAGCAGAGAGGAATGTTTGTTTATGTAACAAATCAGCTTTTTACCTATAAAGTGATTTCAACATCTGCCCCACTTCACACGTCGATTTTGTGGATCGGTTCATGTGATTCGCTCTGACACAGTCATACAGTTGTTATTCTCGCTACTCACTTTCTGTCATGTGTTGCTGATTCAGAGGTTGTGACAAAGGGTCAAGCTACACATGATCTTTAGGAAATACACACACAAGGTGATAAGCAGTGCATATCTGATGTCTTTAAGACCCTACACAAGGAACAGGAATATAGTTATTCTTGTCCCTGTTGGTTCATAAGTTAGAACGTGGAGATAGAAACCACTGTCGCAGCATCTTCACCCACTCTGCATCATGGGACAGCTGGAATGCAGAAGTCTAACTAAAAGAGAAACCAGGTACGCAGGTAGTCAGGTGATTCCATGCCATGTAGGCCAGCTCTATAAGGGAATCTGTGTTTACTAGGGCGTAGTCACATCAAAACGGTTCAAGGAAGTGATGCATTGCAGGATGTGATAAGAGGTGAAACCTGTATTGTTTCATAATCTAGAAGGTGGGTCGTGGCCTGTCCCAAGAGCAAAAGAGTGATCTCAGTATTAGATGTGACGGTTCTCCCCATATAGCCTCTCACACATGTGGGTGTTTATGCGTTTCTTAGCATAATCCCCTATAAGACTCGAGATGCTTTGGAGATAAGATGAACATAGGTTTTTCGGGAATACACCACTGATGCCTATCTTGCAGCATAGTTTGTCATGGGAAACTATCGTCGGGGCCCAGAAGGAGCTATAACAGGACGCAGTGCAACTCCTACATGTGTACTCAAGCTGTGGTACCTCAGGCAGTTTGTCAAGGTGCAGGGCCTGATGTGAGACTCATGACTTAACACGGTTGCTCTACAGGCTGTTGAAATGTTGCTGTGCCCTGTTCTCTCACGTCAGGCCGCCCTTATTCACCTAGATTGTTTTTATTGTGCTTCGTTTGATGTGACACGTGGTTATCGCTGTTTTTAGTGCTCACTCTTGATGTTTGTCGTGCATTATCAACCTTTCCCTTCCTTGTTATGTCTGTACAGCAGTTAACCTAGAAAAGCATGATTTGCTAGTGCTGTAGTAACTCATTTAGGAACATTATCTACATGTTGTTTTAGATACTGCAGCACAGTTTGTTTCTATCAATATCCTATATAATTTTATTTTGTGTGTTTTTTGTAGGATATAGAACAAAGAACAACACATATCATGTTATTTAAGACATAATCTAGGAGTTTTGTAAATGGCTTTATACCAAGCTAGTATGAGCTAAATAATTCCAGCCATAGGAAGCATTTCAGTTGTTGTTTTGGTTTTAATAGTAGCAGTTAGAGTAAGGATACGATAAAGCTCCATTTGTTTCAGTTTATTTCAGGTTAATTTTAGGTACTATTCATATGACTGTGTACCACTTTAGCCACAGTATTTCATGAACCAAACGGCAAACAAGCCCCAAACAATCTGTCTATTTTGTGGCACATTGTGATGGCTAACGTTTCCAAACGCTATGTGTGATGTCCTGCTCAATTCCCCACTTAACAGCCGATTTAAATAAGCTGTCACTCGTCTCAGAGCTAACCGCTTTCCATTTAACAGTGTGGGAAGCTTTAAAGAGGAATCAAGATCCAGGGCACTTTCACTTAAGAATCTGACTCCTTGAAGCCATTGGTTTAGAGGACAAATTGCAAATGAGCGCTTCGGAGTGTATGAAGTAGATTGAAGAACGAAAGACGGACAACAGAATAGAGAGGGGAACAAAAAGAACGGGTTAAAAAAAGCACCACAGAAACAAACCCCCCAGTGTCACTCTCTTCCTGGCAGTCAGCAGCCCAGCCTCGCTGCTGTTGCTGCCTCTGCACTGTCCAGCACACACGGTGCTCCTGGGATCACCTGACAGTCTCATGTTGTTGTGTGAATTTAGTGCACCGCTATTCTTAGACCCTGCTTTAGCTGGGAGAGGAAGCGAGAGAGAGAAAGAGGGAGAGGGCTGGGGAAAGACCGGCAGACTCGCAATGATGCCCAGGTAGGAGTCGGTAATGTTTAACCCGGCGTACGTGCATCCAAGTGGGCATGGTGCTGTTAGGTAACAGATGTGTTTCTAATGCCGTTAGTTTCCTTAGGTGTTAACAACCTGTGGCTGTTTTGAAGGTGGACAGCACCAGCTCTTTGGAGACACAGTTTTTAGGCTCAGCTGTTGTGGTGGTGACTACAAGACTAACTCTGCTTTTAAGGTCATGTTATATAACATGAACTAAATGGGGAAACATGGTTTTTGTGTTTGAGATCAACAGGTTGCTGGAGGAAAGGTTTACCTGTGTGCGTGCGCGTGTTGCTTTTAGTTCAAATCGAGGTCGAAGCAGCGTATGTAACAGTCATGAAGTCATGCGCCACTTTTATGAATGACTCCCCTCTCTCCTCTGTCAGTGCTGCGACTGTCACAAGCTCTCGAATGGCATACTTCCTCCTTCGCTGTCATTCTGCTTGGTCTTTCTTTCAGAGTTTCTCTTTGTCAGATGTTTTTGTTTGCGTTTGTTTTCTGAAGCCTTTTCTCTCATTTTCTGATTGTAATTCCCTTTTTGGTATCTTTTAATGAATGCATTTCCTCACTCACCATGCATGCTTTCCATTGTTGCTCCCAGCTTTTGTTCTTTGTCTGTGTTGTTTCACTCCTGCCCTTGTTGTGAGCCCTATCTTTCTTTCTTTTTTGGCCTCTCTCTTTCCTCTCAGACGTTCTTATGAAAACACTTTTCGCACTTTATTTGCTGTTGTGTGTATTTTATGGCATCTTCTTTATTTTTCCTTCCTTGCATCTTTTACTGTCCGTCACTCTATATTCCCTGAAACAAAGGGAGCTGTGAGCTTGTTTGAAATTATTCTGTGAACCATCTTAGCTTTGTTATTGTTCTGTTTTGAATCGGAAAGTGAGCATGATCACATAACTTCTGAGCAGTACCTGTCCTGCTGTTGAATGGCCACTACAACTATTTTAAACTTAGGTCCTGGTAGGCAGCTCTTCTGCTACTACTTATAAACAAAGGGATCTAAAGAACTTGGAGATGTTGAAGCTAATTGTACAGTTTCCAGCATGAGAGCCATAAAATTACTCCTGCAAGTGACCCTGGTTTGACACCTTAACACCTCTCTCCCCCTGCTCCTGAACAGTTTGGTGTCAAGAACAGTTAGTCGAGTAATTTTAGGTGACGTTTACAAAAAGATGGAATCATTTGCTTATTTATTTAAATTTCACTTAAAACCACTATCTTGGAATAATAACGTGAGTCAAAGGTTTTTGATATGTTTGCTAACATGCATGCAAATGTACACACACTTTTCTCTCAACCTACTACACACACTACACCAACATACAGGTAATTCCCCTGCTGTCAAGGCTCATTGACCGATGACTGATTCTGCTTTTGAATGTGGGCTCCGTTGTGCTATTTTGCTCGCAAGTGCAATGGACTTAACTGTTCCTTCTCCACCCACGTTCATCAACCCATTTACTATAAACACTTGTGTTTATGGATGCTCCCTGCTCCCCAATAAAAGGCTATATTTAGCACCAGCACTGTGTCCATCTGGCTGACCCGTCTATCCATCGGATCAGACACAAATCCTCGACTGACTGTCTGTTGGTCCAATCCCCTGTCATCTTTTATAGACCCTACTAAATCAGCCAAGGTGCAGAGTTTCCCAAAAAGCAGATGGGACTCTACAGAGCCAGAGCTCTACCTACAGTGACTGCGATGCAGGTGTAGATTTTCTACTACACAATTCTCTATATTACTTGTGATGATCAGCTTTAATGAGATAAGCTGCATGAGACCACAGGTTACCTAGCAACAGCCATGGAGCTGAGGCTGGCAGCAAAATGGTTTAAATATTCCCTAACTGTTGTCAGAGGAACTACCACTAGACCTACCAGTAATATGACGATAATAATAATTATTTCCATTAATAAATGAACAAAAGGGCATCAGTACAGATAAAATATTTGACTTTACTACTCCACTGACATCATGACGTTTTGCTGTGTAAATGTTCTTTTATTTTATAACTCTGTGCAACTAGTCAGCGTTATTATTGTGCTGTAGATTAATTGAAGTAGACAGAGCTTTGCTTCAGGGAAAAGTATTAATGGTGACTCAACTTCCCTGTTGGAGTTGCTGACTGGTTGTACTGGGTCACTGTCACATGCGTATGACTGTAACGCAGGGAGCTGCTGAAACTAGAAACAATATTACAGGTAATAGCTGGTCTTTCTTGGACAAATTATCTAGTCTCCCTTGTATGAGATGGGGTGTGGAAGTATGTGGCGTGGAGGCGTTTCATGTGAGCAGACAACTCAGATTTCTGAATGAGGTTGACTTTGAACACTCGTCTCAAAAACCATCTCAACAAGACGACATTTAAAATGTCACAAAAATTACAAAAGATTCCTCTATATTATTAAAAATAAATAAATAAAGTTTTCGCTCCATCACAACATTCATTACTGTGCTGCCCCCGGTGTCTTGGTACTGGAGCTTGACCTCATCATCTGTTTAAGAAATGCATGAAAGGTTTATTTAAGAATATGTGGGATGTCTTCATCACGTTTACTTGATTTCACATCACTGATCTTTGTTGTTGTATCAGTTTATCTTCTTTGCCTCATTCCTTCCATCTTCCTACATCTATTAATGTGCTTTCTCCATTTTGACTCCTTTGTCATGCAGCTGGCCACTTCCCCAGCTTGAGCAAAGCCAAATCAGGCTGATCGTGTACCAGGACTGTGAGAGACGTGGCAGAAATGTCCTCTTCGACTCCAATACCAAAAAGAGGGGAGCAGAGGAAACCTCCATGACTGTGAGTCACATGACTGTGTGTGTGTGTCCTATTAACATATAGCATGTTAGTAGCTGTGTGAATCTTTATTTCCTTACTCCATCCGTCTATGCTTGAGGGTCCCAGCTGACATTCAGTCAACCTTTGTAGGTAGGTTTAGTCACAGTAACCCGTGTGTCTCTGGACTGTTGGAGGAAATCCCGATTGGCAGATGACATGCATTACTGTGTAAGACCAGCAGGCAGCTTCAAGTTGGGAAATGTCTTGAAGAAACTTGTGTTGTTGGTTTGTGCATGTGATGCAGATCATGAGACTTGGCATCGATGTTAAATTGTCCCCCACCCATTTTCAGCAGGTTAGACGTGATGACAAAAATAGTTACTACAGTGTTTCATTCTTAATCGGGGCGTGTACAGTAGGTCTCCATCATGTGATCTGTGTGTTTTGACTACCAGCCTGGAGTGTATAGCCTCTCCCATGCAATCACTTGCTGATTTTCAACACCGGTGACACATTCTCACATTTTTTCCTTCCTTGTACCTCACAGTAACATGTACGGCAGAATAACATTTGCCTACCGCTGCTGTGTCTGACTCGGACCGGTTTGTTCTGGTCCTCTTATCTCCAATAATAATAGCCTCAGCTGACAGCCTGTGTGTAACCAGCATTCTTTCATCCTCACATGACAGGCCTGTCACTCTCTGTCAGTCTCTCTCTCTCGTCTGTCTTCATGTATTGTGGTGTTTCTTTTTCACAAAACTGTGCTTCTGTAGTCGCGTTTGTAAAGCTGCTACCTCTGACTTCACTTTTCTCTGACCTTTGTCTTTCTATCTCAAAATCAGACTCTCTTAAATGCCCTAATTTACACAAAGGACAGTAATCTGGTCATCTGTCCTGCCTACATGATGTCTGTAATCCTTTACTCTACGTCAGTAGTTTTACCCTCTTCTCTTTCATTCTCTGCCTCTATTTACCTCATTGCTTCACTCTTTCTGTCTGAGTTTCCCATATCTTTGCTTCCTCTGTGACCTTTTTCTACTCTAACCACTGTGTTATTTTCACTCCTTGGCCATCACTTTGTAACATGCACACACTCATCTACTGCTGACTTACTGTGTGTAACCCTGGCATTGGAAAAAGGATGGTTTGTTTGTTCAGCCTTTCTTAACTCATACTCCTGTGTTTGGATTGGATTGAATTGGACTGGAGCCAGATGTAGAACTGCACTGAGAAGTTACAGTGTGTGCCAGTGTTGGAGGTCTTTAAGGAGGGTCAGGTCATCTAGTTCTGGGCCAATAACATTTTTGTGCATCCTGGATCGTTAGGGCTTTGTCAGCTACTGTGACATTTCTCACATGACTTATTTTTTATTATTTATTTATTTTTAAATTGTCAGTTCAGAGGAATGTATTTTAGTGAGACCAATAACAGGAACAATCAAGGCACAAGGGAAACGATAGTAAGGAACAGAGAAACACACATGTGACATATGGAGCAGGAGGGCAAAGGGTTGGGACTAAAGAAGAGTGAAGGTAGAGAGGATGTCACAAATCGCATCAAGAAAAGAAACATGTATATTAAAGAACCAGTACGGCTGCAGGAATAAGAGAGATGGCGTAGGTGTGGGAGGGAGGGAGAAAGGCTGTGATTGCAGTGCTGCTTGCTCACGAGTTCCCAAAAGAGTCATATGACTGGCAGTCACATGCTGCTGGCCTCTGTGTACACACTCCACACTGCACTGCAGCAGACATGCACACGTACGGACTCCAACACAAGCTTGCGCAGACTCTGACTGCATGAATTAACATAACTACATACATGTTAACAACTCAGAACATGTATGAGACTTGAGAAATTGTGCGCAGTTTGATGCACGTCTGTAATGTGCACACATCTGCTTTAAAAGAGCAGCGCGTCCTCGTTTTTATCCCTCGTCACAGTGTTTTTTTCTGTTTTTCCCCGTCTTTTCTCTTTTCTCTCTTATTACATTGACAGTGACAGTGGTTTCAAATGAGCCATTACCAAAGCCTTGCTAGCACTCACACACTCCTCCTCCCTTTTCCACCCTCCCAAATGCATTCCTCATGAACAGACTGCCAAGTTAAGAAGGCACATGACACAGGCTGATTTAGTTTGCTGTGTACACAAGTACATCTAGATTAGGTCTTATGTGTATATTCAACTAAACAATCCAACTCGCTGAATATTTTGTTTTTAATTTTTATATTGGGTCAAAGTAGACACACTCTTTTTGTTATGTTTACACTAGTAAACGCTAGAATAGAAATCCCACAGCAACATAATCCTTGTGACTCTGTTATCACCCACAGAGTCTGTTCCCACATGAAGAGGGGGAAACCTTGTAATAAACAAACAAATGCATAAATGTCACTGACTTCATATCGATGTGTCACACGTAACCGCTGCTTATTTTGTCTTGCATTACTTGTTGCATATACCTTTTTGTTTAGCCATTCTGTTTTTACCCACAGAGCACTGAGGGCCAGGTGAAGATGTTTGGGAAATGCTGTCAGCTTCGGCCCACAGGCGGTAGCAGCAGTTCCCTGGACAGCTCCTCCTCTTGCGCGTCAGAAACCAAGGATATGAAGGAGCAGGGTCTCCGCTTCCAGGTAACATGTCTGCATGTTTTTAAATCTCTATCTGTATGTATAGTTGCATAAGTTCATGTACACCAACACTTGCATATTGCGTGTACATGCAATAACATTCTTCTTGTTCTGCTTTCCTTATCTCCAGGGTTCAAGGTGTTCATCAGATGTCGTGATGTTGGGGGAAATGATGTTTGGCTCTGTTGCCATGAGCTACAAAGGCTCCACGCTGAAAATCCACCAGATCAGGTGAGAACCGGGAAAAACAAGTGAAAATATTGTCAGTGAATGAGAACTGAGAATGAATGAGAAGTTGCAACTGATGGAAATAAATGAGGTTGGATGTTAAGGACAGGCAAATGTGCAGAAGCACGTGAGCTCGGCACGCATGGTGATGATCTTTGTCCCTGTGCTGTCGTCATATCAGATCGCCACCTCAGCTGATGCTGAGTAAGGTCTTCACTGCCAGGACGGGCAGCAGTGTGTACGGCAGTCTTAACACGTAAGCACACACACACCCACACTTTGCTCTGGTGTCAGCTTTGTTAGCCTGTGTAATAAACTAGCACACGTAGATGCACTCTGATGTGATGTTACGGTCTGTCTGCTTATGTCATTTACGCAACCATGTCTTTTTCTGTATGTCAGTAACAGTTTTTACACTGCTTAAAATATTAAATTCCTGCAAGTTTGCTTTAAGTTTTTTTTTTTTTTTTTTATCACACCTCATGCAGCCTACAGGACAGCCTGGAGTTCATTGGACAAGACAGCAACACTCTACGGCCGGATCAAAACACCGGACCCAATAGCCTCCTAGGAAACATAGGTAACCATACCAACGCAGAGCCTCACCAGACCTTTCTAACCACCGGTGCCACTCTTCCTGTTTTAGTACAGTTGCAAATTGTAAAGTAAATGGAAAGTGTGTGTTACAGAATTGTTCATTAAACATTTTAACAAACTTTAACAAATCCAAAATCAATGATATTTTCATTGCATTTAATATATTGGCTCTTTTACATTATCTCCCTTTACGTTAGATACAAAAACAACCTTTGGCTATAATGGTTTCAAAATGCAGAACATTTTCTTTCAGACTCATCAAATGAAAACTGTTTAGTTGAGGGTTTTTTTTTCAATCTTTCCTTTTGATTATGGAAAATAGAATTTAGTTGTCCTTGTTTCCAGTGAATGGTGTGAAAATAGCCCTTCCCTTCCAGAACTTTGGCAGGCAGTGTTTTAGTTTATTTTTTGTTTTACATTTATTTACATTTGAAAATACCCAAGTAAGTATTGGAAGTATATACGTTTTATTTGTGTTAATATTTTATTATGTATAGCTGTGGAATTAATATCAGTGGGCCAGGCCCAGCTTGGGCATTAACTTTAGTTTGTTACACACTGCAGCACAACTGTGTATCTGTCTTTCTGACCCTTGAACAATCCTGTTTGAATACAAACCAGAGTGGAGAGACTCTGCCAACATCTCTGTCTTGCTGTTACCCTGCATTAACCTCACAAAGACGTTCAAGCTGGCTTTGAAAGCACAAGTAGCAGAATCACAGAATCAACTACCAGCCTTTCAAAGACTGAGAGAAGCACGTTGTAGCTGTTTACTCATCCTCCCTGAAACCAACGAAGACTCTGTGTTAGCGTTGCTATGAAGTGTGAACAGATTCTGTTACACAGGAGACTGAAGACCTGTTGGCAAACTCTATCCTTTGGTGCATTTTCCAGTCATCCTCACAGAAAAGACAAAAATTGTCCCTAAAGATCAGATGTTTAAAGACGACGTCATTTGTTAAGAGCAGTGTTTTCTGTGAGTGATGCAGTTTTGGCCTCCTTGTTTTTGTCTGACTGCCCTATCAGATGATGGTCATTGCCTCATTCCACACTAAACTGCTAATGTAACTAAGTTGGTTAAGACACGTTCGCTGAATAACAGGAGGTTACCAGCTTTCCTCCGTATTCATTCACTAACAATGGTTCATGTTTTTTGTCTTGTTCCCCCTCTTCCTCCCTTTCTTCTTTTCCATGTTTTTATTTGTGCTGCGCAGGATTTTCTCAGCTCTGCAGCCCTCGCCGGGCCTTCTCTGAACAAGGCCCTCTGCGCCTGATCAAGAGCGCATCTTTCTTTTCAGGTTGGCGCTTAAAACTGGCCACGACTGACGATTGTGCGCCAGTTGCATGCGTGTGTTGGCTGTAGGTGCAATGCAGTAGTGGTGATTGCACAGGCCTCGGCTCGCACCAGCTGCATGTGTGTGGTGGTTGTTGCTCTAGAAGCAGTAGTAGTAGTCATGACACGCTACACTACAGCCTCTCCGCAGAAAACTTTGGTCAGATAATAGCTGAAGAAATAATTATTTGATTTGTTTTTAAATAGAGTTTACAATATTTCTTTATTTCTTGGATTATAATCCCGGTACTAGTAACTAAATCTGATGATGCCATTATGATCAGATCAAAATCTATTTCGCCAGCACTGTCTGACCCAAGTCCACAGGTGTATTACACACAGAAAAGGGATCCGTTGGTGCTCACTGGTGACGGGGCTGTAGTTCTAGTTACTGGTTACGATCCACTCTTCTTTTTTTTATGTTATTTGCTTACATACTTTCACTAACCTGCCGTCTTTGTCAGTATATGTGGTACTTGGGCAATGATTGTATTTCAGCTGTGAACGGTGACACCGGCCTATGGTGCCTGCTTCCTAACAGGTACAATAAAGTATTAACAGTGACCTGTGTGGTACCAGCATTTATTTGTAATGCACCACCCTTAGAATCACCTCTTTTGCTTTAAGCCTTGCCCATGTATCACGACTGCAAAGAAATGTCTCCAGTTCTCTCCCGGTTCTTTGAGCATCTCCCAGCATGAAGAGAAGCTGCTCGTCTATTTTTTACACGATCTGCCTGCACTTTCCTGGACAGCCCAGATAACCCGTCACTTTTAAGTAAAGACGTTCAAATGCTCAATAATTTCACTTGCATGTTCCAAACTTTAAGTGTTGTAGTACTTTAAAGTAGCACACTCGGCTGAAATTGCTGACAAATATCATAGTGTACATGTTTATGCTGGTAGAGGAGCCCTTTGCTTAAACCAAGTAAACTGGTTGCCTACCTACAATTCTTACTTGGAAAAACTGTGTAGTTCTGTCAGTTATGTGATGCTGGTATGGGTGTGATGTACAGTGTGACACAGGACTCCCTGTGCATGCACACACACGAAAGTACTCAGAGGCCAAAATCTCATGTTGACTTGCTCATTAATCATCTCGGAAGGACGCTTTCGGCTGCACATCCACATGCTGTGTTTGTGGTTTTCACACCTCTGCGGCAAGCAGCGAGGACAGTTTTCTCATTTTACCCGAAAAGCGTTGATGCTCTCTTTGGGACATCTGCACTACAGCGTCTAGTAAAAAGTTTGGCGGCTCTTTTGCTTAATTTGTTGCGACACTTCCTGTTTTGGTGTTTCACAACAATGGTTGCGCTACGAGTACAGAATTGATCAGTAAACCGTTTCACAGTAGAAATTACACCTGACTGTGTATAGATGTGGCGTGTGTTCATTTGCTATTACGTATGTAGTTTTTATTTTCTTTTGCATACCTGGTGCTCTATTGTGATCACATTTCTCACAGTTTTTTTTCTCTTTTGTCCCTCAAAACCTTTTCTTGTCTTTTTACATATTTTTCCTTCTCTTGTCCTCTTCTTCCCTTCGTACTCCTCCTCCCATCTTCCTCCAGGCCACAGCCACCCCATGGACATGCCTGGCCGAGGGCTGTATGACGAGAGGGACAGTGGCATCGCCAGGTCGGGTAAGTTGATGAGACTTGGAGGAAAAGCCAGGATTGACAGACACTCAGTCCACCATCCAGTCTTACAGCTCAGCTTTGGATAGAGTTTACATCGATTCATACCCAGATCAACAAAGAACGGTTTCTGGATTAAAACCATGAGGGAAGAGGCTAATGGGCTTAGTTCAAGCACTTCCTGTTTTATGGCTTTAATCTCATTACTTCAACAAGCACCGATGTTACTTAAGCTGTAACCTTAACCAAAGTGCTGTGCACATACAGTACGCATTTTTTTTAGTACTTCATAGTGGTCTCACACTGTTCTGTCACTGTGCATGTTAATAGAAGAGCCCGAGAAAGAATCAAACCAGATTAAAGATGATGGTGTATGGGAGGAAGGCAACCTAGGGACGTATGCAGAAAACCTTGTGCAGTGGAAACTGACCTTTGCCCCTTCCCTCCCCCTTCTACAAACACCAGCATTCCCACTGGCATGACTGGTATGAGAGGAACTGTGTTTTCTGCTCAATCCCGGGTCACATGCAGAGGATTAAATATAGCAGCTCTCAAAACCTGCTTCGAGTAAATGAGCTTCTAATTCAAGAGTTCACCTCCTCGCTGCAGTTGGGCTGGAGAGCGCGTTATTGCACTCTGACACACACATACGTACACGTCCTGCTGTAACACAGTCTCCTCCTCCCCTCTGTCCTTTGATTGTAGTTCCCTTTTTCATCTAGCACGTTTCTCTTTTTCACAGACACACGTTCACTCTTATCCAGTTATCGCTGCAAACACATGATCACATACTGTGCAAATGGTTCATGTGACCACTGATCAATGCCTGCAGCCTGGGCTGTAAATAACCCTGTGATCAGGGCTGGTGAGTGTATGTATGTTGGCCGTTGCCCTGATAGTGTGGTGGAAAGCTGGGTTGTCTGGCCGCACGCAGAATGCGTGTACTGTCCAGTAATTAAGGCTACAGTTCGGGAAGATAAGGATGGATGGGGTGGGTGAGCGTTTGCCCCTTTTTCAGAATGTTTTGCCACATCTGTAGATTTTTGTTCAGATGTGTGTGTTACTTTGTCTGCCTGTGTGTGCGTGACTGATTGTTCAATGAGTAAACCTACACACTTGATGTCTTTTCACTCCGGCTCCATTCTGTCTCTCTCTTTCAGCTTCTCTAAGCAGCCTGTTGATCACGCCCTTTCCGTCTCCTGGCTCGTCGCTCACCAGCAGCTGTGCGTCCAGCTACCAGCGTCGATGGCTTCGCAGCCAGACCACCAGCCTAGAGAACGGCGTTTTCCCCCGATGGTGAGCCGTTTCATATGCGCACTGGCAACTGTGCCCGAACACAAACAGTTATTTTCACGATTTATTTAAAGCAATGTTTTGCCTAGGAAATATATAAGAATTATGAAAAATACCAAGGAGAGTTAACCAATTAGCTCAAAAACTCCATAAATCCCTAAATATCAAGGGAAGATATTTAGTTCTGGGGCTTTTAAAGTTTATTTTGGTAGGGCTTCCTCAGAATCCAGCTGGGAGAATGAACCTACTGCTGCTGCGTGCTAATAACACGGTGCTGTGACTCGACGGGATGCTGTGTTGCCCTGTCACAGTAAACGCAGCTGCTAATTTTCCAGGGGCTTCAGCTGAGCACCGCAAAACCATCTTGTTTACCAGCTGCAGCAGTAACTAAAAAGAGTCTAGGATTAAAAGTCTCTTTCCAGCAAATTAGTCATCGCCTTAAAAGCTGCACAATTACATGAATCCTAGATGAAGAAGTTTGGACCTTTGTGACTTTTAATAGCACAGAAATACAAGGTTACAATAAATGTGCACATTTCAGTTCATATGAAGTTTAGATCTCGTCTGTCTCTGCTCTGAAATTCGCCTCCACGTGTTCCTGTTCCAGGTCAGTGGAAGAAAGCTTCAACATGTCCGACGAAAGCGCAGGGCCGAGCCTCGGCGTGGCTCGGAAAAAGAAAATCGCCATCGGGGTCATTTTCACGCTGTCCCCCAATGTGGAGGAAAACAACCGCTTCCAGGATTTCTTTTTCTCCCACTTCCCTCTCTTTGAAAGCCACATGAACAAACTCAAGAGCGCCATCGAACAGGTGTGTTAATGTGAATCGTTGCGACTACAGACCTGTTACCTTTTGTCTTCATCTTAACTTTCCTTCTGGGTTTCTGGCACTGACGTTGACATGAAGGTTATTTTTCATTCTGACATTAGTGTGTTGACTGTTACTGTGTTGATTAACTCACTGACTGACACTGCTGAACATAAGCCTGTCAGTGAATTCCATTAAGCAGTGAGACAAGAATAGATCTGACACGCCAACCCTCCACCCTTTATCCTTGTAATGAGCTGAGCTGCTGTCTGATTGACTGGTCAATGCTCACACCTTGTATATCTGCAGATCTGTTTACTGGTTTCTGTTATTGGCACCGTCAACCTTGGGTGGTTTCCAGTTTTACCCTCAGTCTTCTCCCTCACAGATTTCTCACTCCACCTTTCCTGTTACTTTGTTTGTCAGCTTCAGGGCCAAGTATCTCAATGCTTGTGTGTGTTGTGTCACTCTCAAGGCCATGAAGATGAGTCGGCGGTCAGCTGATGCCAGCCAGAGGGCCTTGGCTTATAGCCGAATGGTGGACGGACTCAACGAGTTCAGGTTGGACAACAATTTGACTCAAAGACACAAACTTCAAACTTGTGTCAGAGATTTATTTTACTCGAGACCAAATTTGGTTCTAAACATAGCTACATTTCTGTATCATGTAGAGACTCCGTTGCTTGATTGTGACAGACTATTAAACGATTTCTCCGTTTTAAAGGCATTTACTTCACCTACACCTAAGCACACCTTCAACCACCTTCATCCCTTGTCTTGAATTACAACTACATATAGCAGAAGTGGAGTTTTAATGTTCCTTAAAGTAGGTCACCATGTGCCCATACTTTTCTTATGTTACCCGTGTAATGGTGCTAACATTTGTGCAGCTTTAATGACCTGAGAAGTATTTTACACATGCCTGTCATTCCAAGCCACATATATGTTAAATTCAGCTTTAATTAATTGGGACAGTGAGAGCATCCATTCTAAAAATCTATGAATGTGGCAGTTGCGCTAAATAACACAGGAGGAGGTTAGATTTGATCGCATTGCTGAAATGATGAAGGATCAAGAGAGAATAGTCTTCTGTAATTCTGCCCCAGCCAGTGACGCAGTGTGCTGAGGCGTTGCAGCAATCAATAATGAATGACTGCCGCCGGTTGGAGAATAGCATGATGCTAACGTTTGTCTCTACACTTCACCTCATATGTTTATTTGTCTTCAAGCGTTAAAACAATTAAGATAACGCACTGAAGCCAAGTGCAGGATACTAAATGTTTACTGTGGATTTAAACAGAAATACTCTGTCACTGGTGCTTATAATGTGCATATGTGTCTTCCTCCACCACTACTCTCACTTGACACACACACACACACACACACTCTTTGGCAGGCAGTTCCTAGTCTGTGGTCCCGTCATTGCTGCAGTCATATGCCTGTTGGCAGCCGGCCACAGCAACTCAAGCCTCCAGAGTGGCAACCCTATCTACCTCAGACAGTGGCCGCGAGCACCAGAATAGTAAATATGTGAGTGCCAGCAGGAGGAACGCGATTGCCCAGGACAAACAAAATCTATAAAATCTCACCTTCAGACGGCAGCTAAATATAACGGCAGCCACCTTTGCCATTATGTTTTTTTGGCTTCATGATGAAATGCCTGTGCTTTATGCTGACGCTGCATTGACGTAGAGCGCAGGCAGGCGCTCATAACCGTGCGTGCTGGCAAAGATAAGCTGCGTACTTCGCATAGGCATGTGTACATGAAAGTCACACCGGCCTATATTTGGGTTATGTTATGGATTGCAGCTGGACTGCACGTACAATTACTGGTCGAAGCAAAACGCGTAACACGCTGCTTTACATGACATTAAAACTGACAAAGAGCTTACGCCGAATCAAAATGTGTAGCTTGGTACTGTAGCTATTAACTAAAAGGAAAGCTGATCCGCTGATGCTACAGAATCTTTAGTCCCTTCCAGGAAATGGGTTTAAAGACGAGATGCATCACCCACAGTGAAGCCATTTAAACCTGGATCCTCACACATGAGCTGTTTTTTTTCCACGTGTGTTTGGTAAAGTTCACCTGAACAGCTGAGACGGGATCTCCCACTCAGTGTGCCTGCCCAGGGGGGCTTTTATTGTAATGTACAGCAGACACAGAGGTGGGGTTTAAAAGGCCATGGATAAGCCATGTGAAGATACTTAACAGACCTGTGTAAGTGACATGACGTCTGCTCTGTTTACCCCTGATGATCCCTGCTATGACTGTGCTGCACTGTTTATTAATGATTCACTAATTCGGGAATTTCATGAAGCCGAGATGCCCTAAAGGAAGGATGACTCCATAGAAACGTTAAATTCTGCTTTAGCTTTCTGATGCGCTAGCTCACTCCCAGGAACCTTGTTTTTGTAAGTAAACCTGACACGCCATCGACCCTTCTCTCGAGCAGACAGGTTTAGGGCTGTTGGGGAAGGTTCGCCTCCACTAACGGAGCGATTGCATTTATTAGTTCTTCTTTTTCGCTGACCTCATGACGTCTACTAACCTATGAACATACATAAAAGGCTGATCACAGGTAGCTTGCAGTTGTAGTGGTCTGTTTCCCACCTGTTTTCCTTCTGCATGCAGCCTGTTGTCATCTCCCTGAGTTCATTATAGGTCAAGGAGGTTATGAGTCTTACAGAATTGACCTCGTTTACAGCAGTTCCCATTTTTGACTGAATCAACAGAATCATTATTCCTTCTGATCTGAATCTGTCAAGTCTTGTGACAGATTATAGAGGTGATAGCAGCTGGTCAGGTTTATTGAGCTTTATCTATGAGCTGGTCTGTGTTTGCTGAACACTCATACAATGCATAAATGAATACTGACACTTAATTTGTTCAACGTCTACATTTAGTTTCAAGTCCACGGTCTAAGCAGCTGTAGTCAGTAGTTCAGCTCCAATTAAAAATGCCACATTCTGTACATTCCTCAAGCTGCAGCGTTTCCCTCTGCCCCTGTGTCAGAGCTTGGCCTCTGACTGAGACGTGCTCACCAACATGCCCACGCTCTATGGAAACTCCAGTCCTCAATGGACAAATGCCTCAAGTCAGCCACACACAGATAGTTATACATGCTGTAAAGAGCAAGAGACAGGAGTATGAGTGTGGGTCTCAGAGTTTTCCACACACAGGGTCCCCCATGGCCTCAGTGCAGACAGTGAAGCTCTGTGAACTGAGATCTCTTTTGTTTATCCCGAGAGACAATAACGCGTCTGTTCTCTCTCTCTTGTCTCTCTCTTCCTTTCCATTCGCTCGCGGTGCACCCTCTCCCTCTTTCATCCCACTCTTCCCTCGCTATACCTCATCTCCAGGATGACCATCTGCAACCTCTACACCATGCCGCGGGTGGCCGAACCTGTCTGGTTGACTATGATGTCTGGGGCATCAGAGAAGAATCAGCTCTGTGGACAATTCATGAGGGAGCTGTCATTGCTGATGGAGCAGGCTTCCAAGAACCAGTGAGTGTTTGCATGTCCTTGCAAGTCTCCCAGATCCAACACTGGTGTAATTCAGGCCTATATCAACTGTACACACACAGACACACACTTTTTGCATGTATTTGTCTGCCTAAGAGAAGCTGTGAATGAGAAGGTCCCTGCCAGCCTCTAGCTGCTCATTGTTGCGGTCACAAAGCCACGTCAAACCACTGCTAATTGTACATATATGAATTGGTAGCAAGGCCTTTATTGAACATGCGTATTCAGTACAGCTGGTTTTAGTAGAGTTCAGCACACTGAACTGGCAGTAGTGATAACCACCAGGTTACTAGCCTGTGTGCAGTTCTACCCCTCGGTTTCCAGTGAAAGCCTACCAAAGGACAGAGTACATCATCATCTTCACTAATAAATACAGTAATTAATCGTTATGCCAGTGGTGTTTGTCATATTTCTGGAAAACGTATGGACCAGACCACATGGTCTAACTTTCCCCTTTTCTCTAGATGCCTGTTCACAATGAATGTTTCCTCGGCAACCATTACTGCTCAAAATACTTTACAGTTGAAGTCACTCTTTTCACCGTCATTGGTTTTGGTGACTCCTATACCACTACTTCCTTCATGTGCTTGTGACTCTCGGATGAAGCAGCGGGAATCACAGTGTGAGACAGTAACACCAGTGTCTATTCTCACACATCACAGTCGTTTCTCATGACTGATGGCTTTTGATGAATACTGCAGCCGCAACTTTGTCTCAGCACATGACTGAACTTGACTAAAGCATGAGACAGGAAGGGAAGTAGAGTCTTGTGGTCAGGAAAGAGAAGTGAGTCATGCTAATGCAGTGTGTGAGCCTGTAGAAGCCTGTAGATGTGTGTATGTGGTGACCAGTAAGAAAAGGTCTCAACAACAAACTACGTAGTGAGAGAACATCTGACCCGAACAAACAAGGTCACGGGGGAAACTAAATATTTTCTGCCATCAGCTAGGAAATATGTTGGTTGTTTTTTTAGGTTTGTGGAGTTTCAGCTGACCAACACGTTTGACATTTCAGGTTCCTCCCTGCATTACTGACAGCCGTCCTGACTAATCATCTGGCCTGGGTGCCGACCGTCATGCCAAACGGGCAGCCTCCAATTAAGATCTTCCTCGAGAAGCACTCCTCGCAGAGCGTCGACATGCTAGCAAAGACGCACCCCTACAACCCGCTCTGGGCACAACTAGGTGAGGCGGTGGAACCAACAGAGGGGCACAAAGGGAGCATGTACACTCAAAGCACCTGGAAGACAATCCAGGCATAACACGCTGTTTTAATCATTGCAGCGAGAAACCAGGACTCCTGTCTGTCGAACTTCAACATGTCTTGAGTCACTGTCAACTTCCTGTAGAAATCCTGCAGCATTGCTCATTAATTTGTACAGTTTAGTTAAAATAATTTGGGATTGTAAACATAAAATTTGACAAATGTCAATTGCATACTTTCCCCCATCCTAGACGTTAAACTGTGACATGACAAGGGGGACCATCCAGTCCTGCGTGTGTTGCATTTGTGGAAATCCGCAGATGCATTTCTATAAAAATAGTTGGTTGATGTGTGAACAGCTCTAGATGATTTATACAGTCACACAGCAGGGAGCGATGCTCTTTAAATACTCAAACGTCCTAAAGAGCACGTTGAGGTTTCCACATACTTTCACTTAAAGTGACATGGTGACATCTAGTGTTGACAACTGATAGTCAGTCAGAACTTAATAACATTGTCACAGCAGGAAAAGAAAATATCAGGCGCAACCCAAAGACTTGTTAAGGAGTAAGCACATAAATGGTGCCAGTTAAAAGACACTGATCGTCTAAAGGCTCATTCAACTAATGTTTGGTGTTTGTGTGCAGGGGACCTGTACGGGGCCATTGGGTCACCGGTGCGGCTGTCAAGGACTGTGGTCGTCGGCCGCCGGCAGGAGCTGGTTCAAAGACTCCTCTATGTTCTCACATACTTCATCCGCTGTTCTGAGCTGCTGGAGACCCACATGCTGGACAGTGCCGAGGACGAGGCCATCGTCATGCCTGGGTCCCTCATTACCACCTCGCTAAGAAAAGGGGAGGTGGAGGAGTCGGAATATGTCCTGGTTACTGTCCACAAACCCAGTGGGGACTACTTGTCCCAAGGGGCCCATGACCATCAGTCAGAGGCAGAGGACAGTAGCTGCCCTTCAGACAGCCTCCAGAGCAGCACATACACAGACGCTGAGGGGGAGCATGGTACAGAGGATACGCCCAAAGAGGAGGATGAGGAAGACGAGGACAGCGGTGAGAGCCAGGGGTCCAGGAGCAGTTTGCTTCAGACGGGACACAACCAAGGCACAATTCCTGTCATCAGGACTCTGGAACCAGACGAACCCAGAGAGCTGCGGAGGGAGGCTAGCAGCCCACAGCCCACAGAGGCACGATTGGAGACGGTGCTCCGTGTTGGTTTGGCCTCCCCCAAGGAGCGGGACTGTGCTGTGGAGACGGAGACTAAATCAGACCTGAAAGTTAGTGCACTGTCTGTACCCACAGCATTTGCACTGACTCCCTTCTCAATTTCTGTCCCGACAGAGAGTAAAAACTCAGAAACAGGTATAGATGCAGGATCAGGAAACCAGACCAGTAAGGTTCCGGGTCCTCGACTCCAGCTAGAGAAAAAACCACCAGATAAGACCATTGCTGCTGCTGTGCCAGTACCTGTTACATCAGTAAACATCTTGTCGGGGCCCATGGCTTTGACCCTAACAGAAGAGGGAGAGCCGGCAACAAAGGTCACTTTCCTCATTGGAGACTCCATGTCTCCTGAGTCGGACACAGAGAGCAGCAGGAAGAAGATGGAGGAGGAGATTAAAAAACACAAGCGAAACATCAAGGACAACCATTCACATGACCAGCAGCTGCTGCTGAATCAGCAGCAACAACAGCAGCATCAAGGACAACATTATCATCAGCTGCAGCAAAGAGGAACCGATTTAAAGACCAGCAACATTAGCGCATCAGAGGACCAAACCAAGCAGAGCAGGGTGGCTCCAGCCCTGCAGCGGGTGTCTGTGCCCAAATGGAGCCCAAACTGCATGGACGAATTCGATGAGTATTTCAGTGTAGATAACCCTGTAGAGACTAGAACTATAGACGACGTGGCCAAACAACATCGGGCCAGCACTACAGACTGTTTGCACAAAGACTTGCTGGACCCTTCGGGGGCCCTTCAGCATTATGACATGGGAGGTCATAGCTTTCAGGGTGCAGTCAGGGGTCAGCGATCGGGTAGTAGAGGGGTGGGGTCCAGTGGGAAGGAAGACGCGTTGTTGGATATCCAGAGGAGGTGCAGGTGTGGGTCTACAGACTCGTCCGACACCTGCTGCTGCAGGGGCTGTTCTGCTGAGCAGGACAAGGGTCTGGTGTTGTCGGTCCCCGTCCCCCCGGATGGAAGCAACAGCAAAGACGACCAAAAGCGAAAAGTGGCTCCTCTGAACGACTGGGAGATACCGCGCAACGAGAGCTCGGACAGCGCTCTGGGAGACAGCGAGAGCGAAGAGACGGACGACTGGCAGGAGGAGATGCTGGTGCCCTTCCCTGGGTGAGCAGAGCATCCGTGCCTTCACTCTACTGTGTTTAGCCACTGCTTCGATTGTACGATGATTGCAATCAAACATTTCCTTTGATATGTTTGATTTTCAGATCAAAGTTGGTGGAGAACTACTCAAAACCAACCATTGCCAACTTTGGCCGCTCTCTGTTTGGAGGCTACTGCCCCACCTACGTGCCAGACTTTGTACTGCAGGGGATGCCCAGTGATGAGAAGCTACGGCAGAGCCTCATGGCAGAATTAACCCATGCGGTTCAGGTAAAGAAAGAGAGGATTAGATTAGTATTGCTTGTTTATAGAGGTATGAAGTCAGACGGACATTCCTTTATGTAAAATATATGCTGTTCTAATTGTTTTCATCTGAATAACAACAGTTTAAGAGCTGGTCCTTTTTTATGTGCTTGTTCCATTGGTTTAAATGAGGATTCTTGTTGTGCAGCATCCGGTACTGGACGAGCCCATCGCGGAGGCCGTCTGCATCGTAGCAGACACAGACAAGTGGACGGTGCAGATGGCCAGCAGTCAGAGACGAGCCACAGACGTCAACAAGCTGGGAAAGGAAGTCCTGGTGTCCAGCCTGGTTTCCAGTTTACTGCAGTCCACTCACCAGCTCTACAAACTCAACCTCTCCCCGAACTTTGTAAGGGAAAGCATATTTATTAGTGCTTAATGCTGTCTGTAAATACAATAAACCGTTAGTCCTGTGTTTTACCAATCGTGTTCTCTTCTGTCTTGCTCCTCCCTAGTGTATAATGCACCTTGAAGACCGCCTGCAGGAAATTTACTTCAAGAGTAAGATGCTTGCTGAGTATTTAAAGGGCCAGACAAGGGTCCATGTGAAAGAACTGGGCATGGTCTTAGGGTAAGTGTCCGCCTTTAGTTCTCAGGTGCTGTATAGCTTAATTTTAAAGTGATTATATTGTTGTGTAATGAAAAGCAAAAACACAGAAAAGTGTAGTTTAAGTGTTTTTTTTCTTTTCTTTTAAATCATATTTTTGCAGAATCGAGTCCAGCGACCTCCCGCTGTTAGCTGCAGTGGCCAGCACTCACTCCCCCTACGTGGCTCAGATCCTACTATGAGACTGTAAAGACAGATCTGAAATTGTCGGAGGAACCCAGTTGGACCTGGGCGGCGCTGATTCGGCCCCCGACGACACGGCGGCGCTCGCTCCGCAGCCTGCCCTGGCCTGTTTTCCTGACTTGTGTGTCTGGGCTACGTGTAATCTACGCCCTAAGCCAGACCACGTCTATGGCCTTGTTTCACCGCTGCCGCGGCGCTTGGTGCAGTGTTGCTGCTGCACCACAGGGGGGAGCTAGAGACCACAGCCCCACAGATGGAGTGCAGCTCTGCGGGTGATTGAATCCCTCTGATGACCTTCTCCTGTTGTTTGAATGTTTCTTTTACCATTGACTTTTTATTTTCGGATACAAAAGCCAAAGACATTGTTGATATTTCCAAGTTGAGAATGAAACGTAGCTGCAGTAAATTAACAGTGACATTTATTTCTTCAGCTGTTCTTTTTTCCCCGTACAATCTTAAACCCAGTGGTATGAAGTGACGGGCTGCAAGTAGAAAAGAAACAGATGGACAGTTTTACTCTTCACTTTGAGTTGAATATAATTCAGAACAGTATCGGTCTCAAGCCAGTTGCATTGCTTTGTCCTTTTGTATTTGTTTACAAGCCAGATGTCCCTCAGATATCTCACTGGCAAATGAATTTTGTTTTGTTTTGTTCTTTGAGCTGCAATGCGCATAGGATTTTAAAGCTTCTTGTTTGGCCGTAATCGATGTACACCTTGATTTTTATCAGAACAGCTTCTGAAATGGTTAAAAGTGGCTTTGACATTCTTATCAAAGGTACAGCACTACCTCAGATCTTCATATGGGCAGTAGATGTTGCCCCATGGAAAACCCTGAGGTGAACTTTTAAGCTATTCTAATCAGAATGTCTGCGTCGACTGTGTGCAGACTCTATGCTGTGTTAGTTGACAAAGGGAAGGCCGTTAAATTCTTCATTAAGATGGGGGGGAAGGAGAAAAGAGTTTGTTTTTTTTTGCCAGTGTGATTGTGATGGAGCCCTTTCTACTGTGGAAAAGCTAAAACTTGCACCATTTGCGTATATTTTACAACCAAAATGCTGAAATATTTTCACACTTTTATAACTTTGCCACCTTTATACGATGTTTACGGCTTTGGTGTTTGCTGCAAAGAGAGGAGGAGGAACACGGTAGGCCTTATAGTTCATGTGTATGATAGTTAACACTATAAACAGGCTTATGAAAAACACAGGCTTATAAAAACACAAAAACGATGAAAGTGTAATAACACACTTTTATGTTTTGTTGTCCTTTTCCATGACGTTGACAGATAAATGATTTAGGCTGGAATGCCACAGAAGCAGGGTGCGATTTGAGCATGGAGCTTCCCGGCTGCTGCTTTTATTTTTATTCCTGTTGTTTGGATTACGTGCTGGGCATATAGTGTAACCTGCAGCAGCAGGGCCAGTAAGATATTGCTTCATTATTATTATTATTAATATGGCTTGTTGTGAAATGTTGACAGAATTGAGAACTATATACTGTATGTAATTATATATGTATCATTTCTTAAGTTTGAAAGTGAACCATTTCCCAGTGACTGAGTTTCAGACATAAGCAGGTTCACTGCACATTACCACTGTTCTGTTCTTTCTAACCTCGGAGCAAAAGTGCAGTTGCCACCAGCTCAAATTGTATCTTATTTCAATCCCAGCTACCACAAACCTGGCATAGACTTGTCTGAAACAGAAGGACTTTGAAATAACCTGCCTTCTGAAATCAAATCGCACCCTGTCTACCGCATTATCCCAAGTCTTAACAGAGAGGCGACACAAGCCCACCGCAGCCTAATGGAGAGCTCCTTTTGCTGAAAATTTTATATATATTAATGTTTGATACTGTATAGACGTTGCTCTGCTCTATGTCAGCCTACATTTTGTACAACCCAGCTATTATGGTTAAAAGGTAAGAGTTTATATCTGCTTTTTCCTCTTTGAATATAAATAAATTATTTAGTTGCCCATGGTATGTGTATTGGTTTATGTAAGTTGTACATACTGTTTATTTCCATGTATCTGTACAGAATGTGTTTTAAGAATTCTCTCCTCAAATAATTTTTTTTTCCCAATTTTATGGGAATGTTGTGCAATAAAGATGCTGATGTTGAGAATTCATGCGCCTCTGGGAATGTTTTGTATTTGAATCAAGGGAAATAAAATTGTTTTCCCAAAACTTAACAGCAATGATCCAAGGACTATAATTGGGACCCAATGTTTTATGAGCAGGGTGGAAAACCTTGGTACTGGTCTGCATGTGCACCGCGATGTTTATGATATAATTTGTGTTAAGGCGATGTTGCATTCAAGCGACTTTACAGCTGTGTCTCTGAGTCAGCTCCAGACTTTGGTTTCTCCACATTAGCAGCTCTGGTTTCTCGTCTCTTCTCACAAACGCTGAATAAATATTAAATATTTGTCATATATGAACTGGTCTTAGTTTTGTCGGTTTGCTTTTTTCCCCTAACCTAAAATGTGATAAATTTTACACATTCAAACTGTCTGTAAATGAAATGTGTATTGTAAATTTCTATTAAAGTAGAAATAAATTGGTACAAACTCTCCAACAATCGCAGGCTGATATTAGTTGTTTGGCACATTTAACCCACCTTTGACTTCACCACCCTGGAAGCGCCTGCCACTCCACCCTACTAACCCCACCAGGCGGCACCAGAGGCAAAACAAAACGAGCGCCCACCGCAGTTATGCAATAGAGAAAGGAGTGTCCCGACTGAGATCAAATACACTGGAAGCAGACGTGAACGCGCCTCCTGTCAGCGAAAGTGACTTTAATCCCGCTTTATTCACACGTAAGCAGGGAAATAACAATGACTCAAAACCACCAGGTGTGAAGATTTTGACCCTTTTGCAGTAGAACCCGTTGTTTCGTAATAAAATATTTGTACAACTGTAAAATAAAACCCAAGAGAAAAGCGTGACGTTTGATTGTTTACTCAACAAACAAACATAAAAGTCTTGATGTGAACTTTTCCTCTTAAATCACTGCAGTGATCTGATTATTCCACAGCTGCCTGTGATAACAATCCGACTGGAGGACCTGTGCTGCGTTTTCAAAGCTCGTTCATTTGAGTTTCAAAACAAACAAAACGACTCTACTAACTTTATTTACGAAATAAATACTCAAAGGTATCGGAATACTGAGAAAAAACAGAATTCAAACCACTTGTATTACTTTAGCTACAGTTGACAAACGTTTGTGAGGTGAAAAGCAGATGCAATATTCTTCTCCAAATTTTTCAGCATTCATTTATTCAGCTTTCAAATTTGTGCATTTCTGAAGAATTCAGTAAATACAGCTAAACTCCTATTTTTTGGAACTTAACTTTAGGAAAATTACTTCCAACTTTTTTAAGCTTAAAACCATCTACAACATATGTTTTGAGCCCCTTTCGCTTTATTAGTGCATGTTAAACAATTTACAAGGACTAACTAAACACTACATTAAGAATGTCTGTGAAGATTCTCATACATTAAGAATGTACTAACCGGTTAACGTTTAAAACACTCTTCAAACTCAAAACAACAACCTCAACCTTAGATTTGTTTCTTGTTTTTAAATCTTCCCGGCGGCGCTAAGCATATGTTTCCGACAGCGCCTGAACGCGCCCGGATGGCGTCGACTCGCTCCACACTGGGTTCTGCCGGAGGAGGGATCAAACTCCGAACTCCTGGATCTGACTGACGCTCGCCGCGGAGCTGGACGTTTCCTCGAAGATGTGCAGAAATAATCACCGCGCGTCCCGCGGATGTAACTTTTCGTCCCAGTCCGGCGGCGTTTTGTCTCGTTCGGACGCGCAGTAGTTGGACGTTGGGAGTTTGTTTCCCACTGCGGGAGAGGACGCGGCTCGCTGTCGGTTAGTTCTGGGGCAAAATCCATCCATGCGCGGCTCGACGAGGGACGCAGTCCCCGGGGATGTGAGTTTGCTGAACTAGGAGAGAAGTGAAAGTTAACCCAAAAGGAAAAAAGCAGCCGAGGTGCGGATTTGAAGACGGAGGCATGAAAATGACTCGAGCCATGGAAACTTCTTTCAAACTGGCTTTGAAGAAACCGCCTTCACTCCGGACGGCAGAGGTAAACAGAACCACCGCTTCTCTCACTAGCCTCGACTTGCTAACGTTAGCTTACTTCAACTGACACAAGTCAACAGTGAGATGGGTTTAGACTCAGCAAATGACGCTCATTTATGTTTATGGTTTTACTACTTTGCTTTAATATGTCAACCCGCTGTGCAAACTATAAACTTCAGTCAAGCTAATTAATACAAGTTAAATGGACCAGGGCCTCTTAATGGTGCTCAAACTGTGGTGCAGGGGCCTGTACGGAGTCCTTGACACCTGGCACGGGTCTCTGTTAAGCTGCTCCGTGTCCAGGCTTTCATCAGAAACATGGCGAAATGTGGGGAAACCCTGGTTTGGACTGTACATCATGACATCACAGCTTCCCATCACACGACTGAGCAGAGGGTTGGCGTCAGTGTGAGCTTGGATGATGCTGGTCAGGTTTAATCTGCTCCCTCCCTCCGCAAAGCTGTGGAAACACAGCTGGCCTGTCGATGCCTCAGTTCTGCCCCCAACAGAACCGCTGGCCGCCTGCTCCCTCCCATGTTCTGCTGCTGGTAACAGTTTTTGACGTGCCAGCGCTTTTTAGCACAAAACAAACGTGGGCCTTCAGTATCGCTTGGTGCGTTCACTGAAAGGTCCCTCTTCGTGGCTGTAATCCTCTGTTTGTTTGTGGGCGCAGTAGGTAGAAAACACCTCTTTCACACTCTGTAAAGGGCTTTTGTGCACACTTGTGCAAATCATGACACAACTGTGTTTTGTCCACAAATATATGACACAGAGGGTCAGTGATTTAATAATAGACCAACAGCCAGGACTTGGTCAACTGTCTCAGTTTTACTTCGGCCCTCCTGAATTCGGTGGCGAGCTCTCTTTGCTGCCGCAGGTTTTTTCCCCACTCAGGCTGTACACCGTGTTAATATCGTAGGAGTGAACACAAACAAGCAGTTCTTCATTTGTTTAGGACGGGCCCGAGTGTCTGTCACACACTAAAGGAGTTAAAACCATTCAATGCGTACTCAAGTCCAGACTCTTTGAATGCTGGTCCTAGCTGCCATAAAGATGCACAACCCTCACGTAACGGAGTTTGACCTACTGTATCCTGGCAAGTTGACTTTATTACCCAGTCACTGAGGTGATTCAGAAACCTGTACAGTTTAAATTCATTAAAACCACTGAAAACTACTATCTAAGATTTAACGCCAAGAAGTGCTGTTGGTGGAGAATAGCAGCGTATTATTAATATAATATTCATCTTTATTAGATTCGTCCAACAGGTTTCAGATGTGCTTTAGGGATGTTTGGCTCTGTGGCTCCTCTCCCAGCATATTATTCCTCATCAAGCTTTTTTTCCAGCCAACTTCTTCTTCCCTGTCCACCTCTCTTGGTGCCATCCTGACACCCTGGTGGTATCAGACAACAAATCATGCTGCTGATTTATGGCGGTTTTTGGCAGCACCCACTACAGATCGGACATTCATGGGAATTCCAGCCATAAAGAAGCCACGGTCTCCCTGGGGAAGGTATAAGTGGAGAGACGGGCTTAGGCGGTGACCCGTTGCTCTGTAAGTGAGCAGATGAGCCACTAAATGGAGTTCAAGAGACGCAGACCAGTGTGTGGTCCGTACTGTACTCCCTCTATGCCATGCATGCAAAGATGCACGTCTCAAAAGCAGCTGTGTGCGAATGGGGCGGTTGTCCCAGTGCTGATGCAGCTCAGTGCATCGTCTGTGTATTTGTGCCAGTTTCTAGTCTTCTTGGTCCCATCTGCCCACAGACAGTTTTCAGAGCTGGATGATTCATTTGTTTTTATCTGACATTTTCATTTTTATCACTTTTTCCACTCAGTTGTTTAGGGAGTCCACGTTTCACTTTCCAGCAGGACTATTGAAGATTCGTGTTTAAAACATACACATTTGGATGCAGTTTGTAGTCCTGGAGGTTCACGTGACCTTGGCCTGGGCAGTTGTTGATATGTCTGCCACTAGCAGATGCTGGTGGCAAGTTTTGAGTCTTTCAGCAATGGACTCATCCTATGCCTTCGTTTCTGCTGTGTCAGCTGCAAATCTGTCCTGCTCCGTGGAGGATGGAGAAACTCCTCCTGGAGAATGCTGGAGAAAAACGAAGCAAAAAAAACAGGAAGCAGTGTCTGTGTCACTGTATAATTAAAGTGTATAAACCAAGGATCCAGTGATAAAGTTGTGCACATTTTGTGAAATATATCTGTGTGTGAAACAAATGTGTTGTATGTACATGTCAGTGTGTTAGCTCTGTCTTCGTCATAGCTTCACCTGTGTTGCCCAGGGCATCAGTGTGTTGGTGCAGGGTTCCTTGCTGTGCCTGTGGGATATATTTTTATCATATACACATCTGTAAGATGTGGAAACGAAGAAGCCAAGTTCGAGATATTCTTTACCTATGGCATCACTACGTCGCAGCTAATTTCCATAAAGCTGCTGGCTGTGCTGCATCTATGTGACATAATACTAGTTAAGAAGCTAGAACTGCGTTGGGAATCCAGTCAAACCTATGACCAATGGGAATGTTTTCTGTTGCATGAACTTTCTGACAAAGTGGTTTTTTTTTTATTGGACACCTTGAACTTTTTCAAATCTTAGGTTGCAAGGTTTGGTTGGTGTTTTCTTACCGTCTGATCTGCGTTTAAGCATCAGTTGATATTAAACCGATGAGGTGGTAGTTTGTCACAATGCTCACTCAGCTGAAACTGACATGCGAGACAGAGAACGAGGTGAGATATTAAAGTTTAAATTGAGAAAGCTGAAGGTTCAGCAGAGAAAGAGCTAAATAGCTGGACTGGAAGAATGAGATCAGAGGTAGCTGGTGGATTTCAAATGAAATTTGAGAGTTGTACTTGTTTTATGAGGTGAAAGAGTGAACCTGAGAGCTTGAGGCGCATTATGTTTTATACAACGCCTGTGTGTGACGCTCTAAAATTACCTTTCCTACAATAATCCACAGCTTCAGGTTTACAGTCATAATCCTCCTCAGCTTACTGTTCTCGTAAGGAGAACAGAGGAAACGATACGAGATACGAGTCTGCTCACACCTTACAGGATGAAGAGGGATGTTGTTTATTTGTGGAAAGTGCTCGTGTCGTGGATGTGACATGTCGAGCAGGACCGATTTAGTCTGGGCATTAAAGCCAACAACCACCCCCTGATTATTAAACGCATATTTTCAAAAACCTCAACTTGATGGAGATTTAAATGTGCAACAGTTAATGTTTAATCATCTTTATGTATCTGCATAGATTCTGGTGCATGGAGCAACTGTCAGTATTTGACCAGAAGAAGGAGATTTCTAAACGCAGCACTGTCCCCTGAGGCGGATTTTATTTTCCCCAGTAAATCCAGAATGACGTAAATGCTGCGCGTGCACACCTACATTACGCTCTGACACTTGAAGGCTCACACACATGCCAGTGTAAGTGTGCCAACAAACGACAGAGCTGAGAGAGAGGGAGTCTGAAATTAAAAGGGCACAGAGGAGTCGGTGTGAAACGTAGGGAGAGGTGGAAGAAATTGTGTTTGTGTTTCAATGGGTGAATAAACACAGCCTTCCCCTGACCCAGGCTGCTGAAGCTGCCCTTGTGGAGCCAATAAAGGCCCCTCCTTACCCAGCTGAAGGGCCTGTGGCCTGGGAGGCAGACAGACGCTAAACTACTGCGTGACTCGAGCTTTAGTGAGAAAGTTCTTCGTCGTCTCTACTCTTTGGTTTGTGGTTGCTGGGATTTAAAGATCTGTGACACCACCTCTTCAATGTGTGTGTTTGAGCTGAGCAGTGAACCCTGAGAAACAACCAAAGGCAAGATGACACTATTTAAAAACACACTGTAAGCTATTTAAACAGCTATTAATAACACGCTGTAGTCAAACATACTGGAGGAGAGCAAAGAGTTTAAGGTGCAAGTCTATTGATTTAATGAAGTAAAACAACAGTTTCCATTCAGTTTGGTTTTATTCTGTATTTATCTTTCTTAAATAATCAGACGGTTAATTTAAAACATGCCACACAGCTCTTCTCTGATTCCCTGTGATGTCTCTAGCTCATCTAGACTTTTCCTTATACACGCACATTAATGTAACATGTCGACACAAACTCTGAACCTTGTGTAAAGGTTGAGGTGTGAGAGGGAGAGAGATTGAAAAAAAATCAGAGTAGAATAAAAGCATGAGGGATTAGGAACATGATGAAGTTGGCCTTGGTGAGGTTTTACTGAGTGCACCTTGTTTTGACCGTATCCTAATCCGTCTGTTTTCAGGGAATAATACAGAAAGTAAAAACTTACAGGACCTTAAACATTTGAAATGATAATTTTTAGTTTTTGTCTATCGTTCACACTAATGGATTAATCTTTCTTGAAGATGCTCCACTACCTTTGGGTCAGTTGTGTGTTTCCAGTTAATACTCGTAAGGAGATAATCCACACGGTTGACTTTTAAATGTTTCATTATGTCTCTCTGGTGAAACTGGCCCACTCGTATCAACCCTTGCCTTCTCACTCAGCAACGGCTGGACTCGGTCCCGCTCTGTGACGTTAGAATGTAAGCGGCAGGCTTTTCTCCAGGTACCACTGACCTCGCAGCCCGCCGGGAAGCCTCTCAGGGTTTCCAGGGCGTGTTCGTCTGCGTGTATGCGTGTGCAAACGTTTTTAGGTGTCGCTGTGACTGTGTGTGTTTTGTGTGTGAGGAAAACGTAGCTGCATTCCGCACAGGGCAGCAGGCGTGAACAGGCAGATATCGTCCGCTCTGACAACGTGTTTCACTTGTAGGGAATGTTGACTGAAGCGACAGGAGGCCTCCGCTGGCGCTGTTACCCAACCAGTGGAAGTGTGACCTCCACATTCAAATATCGGGAGGTGATTTGCTTTTATCAAGATTAGCCTTTGCCATTTGCCGATTAACTGATCACACGCACAAATTGTTGTCTGTTAAACGCCTCTCAACTAATTTCAGATGAATTTGAGTGTGTATTCAAAGTGGACCATAAATCTTTACTCCGTAAAGACTGCACCTTAGCTCTTTGACCCGCTGGGCTTGCTTTTACATCTTCTTCTTTCTTGTTGCTAAGCTACCATTATCCAACAGCGCTGCCTCGCCGCTCGTAGGTCCAGTTTCTGGGTTTTTCGTGCCTTGCTCCTGTGTCCATTTTAAATGAAAACTCAGGCCCTGCAGAACTGCAGAACTTATCAAAGCTAAATTCTCCCAAAGAAGACAGGCACGAAATGTTGAAATGTTGCTGCAGGGTGGGAGGAAACCAGATCATACATGACACCTTTTTAATCAAAGAACCAGATATCGTCCAATGCAGCCGTTAGAGTATAAACAGAAGTAACCAAAATAGTTCAGGCTGATGATTCAGCTGCGAGGCCGTCACAGCACTGTGAGTCATGTAACATTGCTTAATGGAAAACCAAATGCGACTGTTCCAGGGCACTTTACATCTCCATTGATCATCACATGTTGTAACTGTTTATTTAGTCTGAAGAACGATTTAAAGTCTCAGGACTTAACTACTTTAAGGCCTTAACTTCGCTATGTAATGTGCCCTGAAATGCGATTGAAAGGTTTTTGACATGTTGCTCTATAAATGAACAGAATTGAACACAGTTAACAGCTTTTATAATAATTCTATGAAACTACAGATCTTGACTTCTGTGAACTTGGAACAATCTGTTACGTGCAGAATAAACTCGAATCTGAGTCTTTCCATCTTGGCTCTTGACTGATTGGGTTTTGTTTCTCTTAGCAGACGTAGGCCTGGAAGCAGCCTGTGTAAGAACCTGTTACCACAGTGCGCTTATTAAAGCTGTTATATGGCCTTGCAAAACTGGTCTGGAATGTGTGTCAGAAAGGGAAAGGAGCCGATGCGTGTATGTAGTACGTGGTTTGACATGTTGCGCAGCAAAATAATGTTTGATTCATTGGAGGCAAAAAAAAACATTAGTGTCATTTTTTTTGTTGTATTAATGAAAATATTGTTGTAGTGGCCTATTCCAGGTATTAGTCAACATCAGTAGATGGAAAATGAGTTTGCTTTGCTTCTTATTGATACACAATGTGTGACCGTCGTCGTTTTGTATCCTTTTGTTTGCTGCCACTGTGGGCATGGTGGAGCGAACCCCTCTGAGACCAGGCTGCAGTCAACAGCAGCAGCATTCCTCACGGTAGCCGAGCGGCGTTGCTACGTGAGGGAACTCCACCTGGAGGAAAATAACTGCTGCGTGTTTCTATTTTGAACCTGCTGTTTGGTTTTGCCCATGGTAAGGAAAAATGTCAAGAATGAGGCAAAGTAACTTCACAAAGTCCCTCCACAGGCCGAGCGCTCGACATTCATTTTGCAGCCTGGACTTTGAAGGCTGCTTCTGTGCGACTGTCTACATGCCTGTTGTGTGACATTTCCACCATATGTGTGACTGAGTTGTTTTAGTTGCATAAAGCAGTTGTACCCACAAGTGATTTAAGTGATTCACATCCGCCTATTGAAAGGATACGACGCAGCAGTTCTGCATCAGTCACGACGATTAGGACTCACTGTTTGTTTCGTCCTCGGAGGCAATTTGCCAGTTTTGTATGCGTTTTCCAGACAAGAAGTAGACAAACCAGCTTACCTGCATGTGCCAGAGGGACTCTCCTTGATTTGTAGATTGTAGTGACCAGCTGCTTACTGTTTGAACATACCTTCTTGGTTCTTCTTCCACCTTTGCATATGTTGCATGTACACAGCAGTACAGCAGCTCACCTGTTATTTTAATATTCAAACACCGATAACGTCATCTGCTGCAGGTGGCGCTTACTTTGTACCGGACAAGGGATCCTAACACTAATAGCTTTATTGAGTGAAAGACTGAACCAAAGCTTTGTCATCGCTCCTTCCCAAAGTGCCTGTTCACACAAGTGAAAAGTGAAATCGTATCCTCTGATGCATGCATTTCATCATGGCAAGTTCGTAGTGGGACTCACAAATGAGTATGCAATCCTGGTAATGTCTAGGCAAGCTCGCGATGAATCAGCAGCTGGTTCTTTTATTTGTTGTAAACCGCATGAAAGTTATGCTTCCTAGATGATTTAACTGATGAGACTTATTGTTGCACTGTAAAGATTAAGTGTTTAATATTTTCAGCGTGTTACATTTCTGTATATAATATCACATATTATCAGTTTAATCAGTTGTTTGATTGGTAATTGGGCATCGTAGTCCTTCTGACCGTGAACCAGAAATTTGCTAGACGTCACTGACATGTCTGTAGAAGAATTTGGAATGCTGGGAATGTGACAGCTGGATTCCCTGAACTTCCTGCTTGCCTCGCAGCATCATGAATGTGTAAATCAATTATTGAGAAATCCAGATATGCTGGCCTATTTATGACACGCTGCACACTTAGACTTCAGAACAGATGAATTTTTGACTGATTTTAATTTGAACATTTTCTCCTTTTTTATCTGAGACATGAACGCAGGAATAATTTCTCCCTCTAACACTGATGCATGTCTATCAGGTCATACATATCATATCCTTTTCTTCCATTCTTATCAAACAATGCACAGTTTAAAATGTAACTAGCAAATTGATGTAATCGTGATGTGTGTAAATGTTCCTCCACAGGGAAAACTGGGCCAAGTGACAATACTGCACTTTAAAACTCTCCTTCTTAAGTGTTCAAAGTCCTGTCATTAAGTCATTTAACTATGTCGGGCTATTCTCTGATCCCAAAGTTAAATCTCCAAGGCTGTGCAAATGGTTCTTGTAGCCTTAAATGGTTACCACGGCAATAGAAGTACTCTGATCTTTTAATTGTAGTTGATTTGTACTTGCAAGAAACTGTTGTCTGCAGATCAAGTTCAGTAATATCTTCCAAGAATGAAGTTGTGGATACTGATGTATGGACCTGACCAGACTATGTAGGACGAACAGACAAGTATATCCATTGTTGATGAAAAGCTTGTCTCTTTTTTCTAATTGATCTAGTTTAAAATCCAGAACAATTCGCAGCCACCTTTTTGTCATTTGTGACCAATTAAGTTCCTCTTTAAATTCTTATCCCAGATGCTCTGATGATAACCAGAGCAGAGGTCATGACCTGGAAAGTGATTTTCCTGTTGATGGGCCAGCATCCCACTCCATCACGCTCACTGTCATGTGAGGTCTCGATGGCATCAATCACAGTGTTTAGTACAGCAGTGAAGACCTATGAGCAGACAGCGCTGCTTAGCAGGCATGTCAGAGCAGCAGATGGAGATGGATGGATCTCTTCACGTGGAAACAACTTCCACACTCACATGCTCTGAGCTGGTTAAGGCCTTACCGATGTCTGGACCACTATTCCAGCGCGGGACCACTTTCTGTCCATGTTTGTCTTTGTGATTCATGACACACTGTTTTATTTTCCATGCAAACCTATTCAAACTAAACGTGGATGTTAGGACATGCCTGCATGTTCCTCTACACGTTTTGTTTTTTTATTGCCAGTGGTAGAAAACCAGAACAGGTTCACTTGGGTCAGTCGTTCTAGTCAATTGTGTGAATGCCTAAAATGGTGATGGTTTCGAATATACTACCATCCAGTATTTACACGATTACTTGTATATTAGATGCATAAAGGTTATTCATTGTCATTTAGCTTCTGTACTGAGATGACCTGTTTTAGTGTAGTGTACTGTGTAACTATTTCCCTCACACCTTCGCCGTATAATGTGGGTTTTAGTGTCCATTCATAGGAAACGGCTGCTTTTTGTCTAAGCAGGAGTAATGAATCATACTGACTACTGAGATGAGTTGCGCGTGTTAACAGTGGTTACATTTTGCTGATGTGTGTAGTGCTCTCACCACAGAGTCTGTGCATGTCTGGTTCACCTGGTTTGCACTGTGCCCCAGGATAAAGGAACATCTGAGGCTCACATGAAACCAAACCAAGCACAAACAATGAACGCCAAAGTGAGCAAGCGTTGCTGGAAGACGCTTTTCATCTTTCGTCTGAAACTGTTTGAAAAGCCCAGAGCTATGCAGCACGGCACGGTGTTTGATTCACGGCGCTGCAGCGAGTGTGAGAATCAGCGCCGAGCTGCCTGTCTGAGCAGATTGGTGAAGAGATCAGCTCTCTGCTCCAAGACTTGGCCGTCTGACAGCCTGGCCATGCAGGCTATGCGTAGACACGCAGAGCTGCCTCATTAACTTGTATCATACCTGATGTTTATGTTCACACATTTCTCTGTGCGGCTGGCTGAACTTAGCAGCCCACCCTCTACCCTCTGCCTGACTGAACTACGTGTTCAGTCTCCAGCATCAGCTCGTTTTGAACAGACATAAACGTCTCTGGCTGCTGTGCCCTCCACTGCTGAGGCCACTTAGAGAGAACTAATGGGGGGAGAAGTTATAGAGCCTGAAGCTTGAGAGAGAAGTTAGTTGTAAACCTCCCTGTATGGAGCTTTTACAGCCACGCTAGTGAAGATTAGCTACAGAATAAAGTTACAGGCTGCAAATGAGTTCATGTAACAAAGGTGTAGACTGTGCTGTTCAGAGAGAAGGGAAACGACGGGTGGCTGCAAGGAGGCAGCGGAAAACAATTACAACGTTGTTTTAGGCTGTTTAACATGTCTTAGAAATTTGTGAAACCCAACATCCACTTTGCTCAGGAAGCGCAGTATAATTAGTGTAGATGAAACCTAGAATTAGCAGCAACTTCAGCGCATGAGCTGTGGCATTTTTAAGTTGTGTAGCAAGGTTTAAAAGACCAAGTGATATTGATCATAGGCTGCCTGGCTGTGACTGTTGCAAGTAGGGATATTGATTGTTTTTCATCAATATTTTTTGATAATGGCATTTTGTTGTTGCCTTTGCTGGATCAGATTAATTAAAAACAGTGACTTATACACTCTTTAGACTTGAGCCAGGGTGTTATTAATACCTTGTACAATGTAAAAACAATGTTTGTATTGTGTAATTTTGCTGGCCATTCCTTACACATAGAAAAAGAGAGAGAGAGAGAGAGAGAGAGAGAGACTTCCTTTGCCTCCTTCATTCATCATCTAAAAAAAAACTGCAGCTATGCTTACATGGAGGGTCAGATTTTCCACTTCTGTGTGTGGCATCGTTTTTGTGCGTGTGTGTGGCTGTTTGGTTTGGCGGGTGGAGAGATGGCAGCTGGTGCGCTGCTTTTTTTTTTTCTTTACCCCTTTTCTAGGAGTAAAGCAGGAACAGACTTTCCCAATACAAAGTCAGAAGTTAGGAACGGAAACCGAAAAGTAGACAAGACAATCTGACCTTTTTTTTGGTTCTTTTTACTCTTGCACACAGAGGTTCTTTGCATTTTCTTCTGAAATTGCCTGTGAAGGCCTTGTAACCATGTTTCAGGCTGTCATTTTCCTGCTCTCTACCACTGATTGGACAAGCACATATAGTAATTGTGATCCAGTTCATGTCAGTTCTTCATTATCTGGTGGTGACTGATGCCTTTCCCGGTTTCCATAACCCGCTTCCCCACCGGCATTGCAACTGTCATTGCTGGGCTTTCCCCAAACCACACTCTAGCTGTCATTGTGCAGACACTCTTAGGGCGATTTGTTCTGGGCTTAGATTTGCTAGTGACATTTGCTCGTGTTCGCACTTTAAGTGATTTACCAGGCTTCATCCCGTAAAATTGATTCTTTGTTGAAAAGAATCTAAGCTGTGAGAGGAGAGATGGGATTTAAGCTTTGACTGTGGCGAGTGCGTTTCAGCCCTCACACGGATGCTGATGGAGATAGCTTGTGCTCAGCTTTTAGAATTATTAATGTTAAATCCTACCTGCAGGAACAGTGGACTGAGCAGTGACCCAAGATTACTTAGACGTTTTGTGCAGCCGAAATGTCAAAGCCTTATCATGTTATATATCGGTTGTTGCTGGCCGTTTAAGTGCTATGTCCCTTTTTACTGTACTGTACCTACTCACCCTCTGCCCCATTTTAAATGACTCTTGTTTAGTGGAACCTAGTTAAAGTGTTTTTTGGAGGCTGTTTGGGGTCTTTTAGAAGCCTGTGTTGCTATTTTCTGTGATTTACTGTAACTTTCTAGTTGTGCAGTTTGTAGTGAGCCCATATTATACACTAAAGCATTTTAGGCCCTGGCTCTTAGCCTTGATCTATAGCTCAGCACAACGTTTGCACAGAGGCTGTGGGAGGCTGCTCTCTATGTAAAGTAGAGTATATGTTGAAAGGCTGGTGCGCAGACAGGACCTTAACCAAGCAGTTTGTCCTGCTAGCTTGAATGGATGTGTTGTTTCGCCCGTCTACAATATCCTCTCTGTGTCAGTGACCCACTCCAGCATACTGTACATTCTGGGACGAGGTGGAGGGAGTCAACGGTGATTGAACTCTGGACAAAGGCGAAGTCAAGTTCCCACAAAGATTGAGTGAATTCCGCTTTACATTTAGGTTCAACCATCTCCCGATTTCCTGATCAAAAAGTTTAGCTTTTGGATTCTGAACAGCAGCGAGAAGTAAATTCTGCACTGAGACATTTGCCAGTCAATTGATGGGGAAACAGCAATGCGGTGGGTGGAAAAGCAGCCTCTGCAGTGCAGCAGCTTGCTGTTGTGTGACTGCTCCTCGTTCTGTTGCTGTGGCCTGTTTATGTCTGAGTAACAGATGCAGCTTCACTGGCCACACATCAACACATCAGCATCCTGCCCGGTCTAGCAGCAAACTTCTGATACTGTGATATGTGGACAGAATAGTTTCATGGTACATTCTGTGGTGGGGTCACGAGACTGGTTTGTTGCAACACCAAACTGGTTTCACATCATTTATTAAATACAGACGCATGCAGGACAGTAAATAGCTGCTTAACTTTACTCCTGCTTTTTGCCATAATGCAGCCAATTGTAGGTAGGAAGCTGTGCAGTGCCCGATCACGTCTCCTTAAAAGCTGAACTGAGTGATGTTTCTGCCAGGAGGTGGCAGCAGCACCGTAGCTACTGTACCTACACGCTAGAGATCACTTTAGTAGATCATCTTCCTTTGTCTTAACTTTTATTTTGACAGCTACATTTTTAGATGGTCTTTATTTTTAGACGTTCTAGGCACTGGTTTTAAACCTTGAACAGCTTTTGGTGACCTGTGTGCAACATCAAATGAATGAGCAAACTCTGGGGACTGCTGCAGCAAACGTTGTTGGCTATCATTGTTCTGAAAATACACTATTATCTTTTTTTTAAATATTTGTAGGACTTTTAACAATACAGATTTTTAGCAAGGTTTAATGAAATACTACAGACTCAGCTGGTGATGAGTTAATGCACATCTCCTCTGAGGATGACACCCTAATCACACATGGGATCCTCAGTCCTCCTCATGAGGCTCTAGGGAGAACGGGTCAAAGGTCGGACGTCACCGAGGTGGCTTTGTTGCTCTGTCCTGAGGGAGGACAATAAAGGGAACGATGCTTGACTCGTGGCCTTGAGATTAATTACGCGAAGGACGGAGCTTTGATAGCTGCACGTGATATATTTTAAGATTATAGACAAAACTAGATAGAACTGAATCCTGTTTATTTTACTTTAAACTGGGGTCCACTTTTTGTTGTGGGTTGGCCGTGGAGCTACCACTGCATTAAAATATAGAGATTGCAACATAAAACCAAACCACAGCCTCCACACAAGTCTAAACACTGTATCTGCACTGAGGGCAGACACGGAGAGACGAATACGGGACATGAAGTAATCATGTTACCCTCCTCTCTCTGGAAGACCACAGACTGAAACGACAAAGCAGTGATCCGCTCCTCTGACATCCTGCTATCAGTCTGTCTGGGCCTATTGATGACCCGTGTTACGCTAATCAATACAGGAAACGGGGATGGTTGACTTCATCGGCATCAAGTAGTAGTATCACCGCTCACGGCAAGTGGGCTGTGTTTGTGATAGTTTAATTTAAAGTACAGTATTTGCTGATGTGCATGTTTGGGTTTCCCTCTCGTATGTGCACTTTCTAAACTTTTAATTAAGATTAAAAGGTTATAAGAAGGCGAAACATATGTGCTCATAATTGTAATTGCAATATTGTGTCCATGTTGAGTATTTAATGCATTTCTCTAATATACAAAATTGTGGATGCTGAGACTGTCTGATCTAATCTGGGCCCCTAGTGTAACTAGTCGCCTCAGGCCTGAAACAGTGCTTACAGCAGTGCTTTCTGCTGCAGTTTGCTTACTAACCCAGTTAACTGTAACTACATTACAGTCGATACACTTGGACGGTTCCACCACTTTCAAACGGGCTTCTCCACATCTGCAGTCCGCTCACTGGCTGCGTCTAACGATCAGTACGGGGTCAAGCTCTCTGCCCTTTTATTCGAGTGCAGCCATGCTGTCCCTCTCAGTAGCTGCTCTGTGTGTGTGATCCTGCAGATGCTTATTAGAAGCTGCTCCCTTCACAAACACACTCTGTCAGCCTCTTAATGTTTTGACAGCTGGCTCTGATAGAGGCCTATTTTAAGGTGGTGAGCGGATATATTTGTACGCGTCTCACCGCTGTGACGTGTCTTGATAAGCGTTATGCCTGCCTGTCTGGTTTGAGAGTGTCCGTTTGATTGGTGGTGTTTGGTTGGCATAGTGCAAATGGCCTCGGAGCTTACAGTACTGTATGACGTGATCCTGGGACATTCCCTAGACTCTAAACGATGCAGTAAACCTGGCTTCCAGCGAGAGTTATGAACAAGTGCATGGCCAGACGTCATGTTGCTGAGGGGCTGGGAGAGGAGAAAGGCAGATTTATGCGTCATTCTTTTCACATTGGTCATGTACACTAATGATCTCTCTGTCCCGCAGGACCTACACACCATCTACTGCCACCTTTACCACATGGATGTCCTCTCTCACCTTAGAGAACATCAGCTAAGGTACAGTATGCTGTTTCAGATATGAGGCGAGCTGTCTATCACCCAGAGTAGAGCATTGGCTTACTTTCTCACGGTGCTGAATAAATGCAACTATATAGGATAATATAGAAAAACCAACAAATTGAACCCGGTTGAGCAGCAGCTGCCTCGACCAGTCGGGGCCTAGCATCTGTGCAGCATGCTTCACGTGATGGGAGATGGAGGCTTAGCACATTTTTATTTAAATGCCTTTTGCCCCAGGTTGACCTTCCATCCATTCACAGCACATTCAGGCTGAGGTGTAGTTTAGACATTGATGCGTTGCATGTTTGAAATGTTTTGTTAGGAATGTGGTATTTGCCGTTCAACAGAGCAGGACAATGACATTTGAGACTTGACATCAGAATGTGGGTCTGTGCATAACCTGTCTAATAGGCAAACGCAGGCTATAATGTAGTTTCTCATGCTCTCAGCTTAATGCTTAACTCAACCCTCTGTCACATAATGCAATGCTTACGTACTTTCTGAGGTGACAGGCAGTAATGTTGGCATCTGCAGTAGGAAAACGTTTAGCATGTATATGTGATGGGTTGTCGGAGTTAGATGTGTTATAGAATTAGAAAAGAAGTTTCTATTGTCTTGTCTTTGTCTCTCAGGTCGATGTGCACCTCAGCCAGGTATGAGAGACATGAGGCCAACCACATCCTGTTTTAGTAAGTACACACTCTTGCGGTACCATCTGCAGAAGAAAACTTGTTTTAGTCAAACAGAACTTGTTTGTATTTTTTTTGACCCAGTATGCATTGTTTCAAAAATGCCTGCATGTAGGATCAGAGTTTTAAGCACGAGCAATCGGTGGCTGCACACAATGACAATCAAAGTCAATCTTAGCCTCTGCAACTTGATCAGAGGTGCAGAGGCTTGCGTGGCATGTTCTCTGAGACGTGAACAAAAAGGCTTTTATGTAGCAGACGCTTTGTCCAAAACTATTCACAGTAAATGCAGTCAAACCCCTTAAGAACAAAAGCTACCCATCATAAAAAAGACACAGACACCGAGGTAGAATCTAAAAGTATTCGTTTTTCATTATTTTTTCAACAGTCAGTTGCACGTCTAAAACTCAGATTAACGATTTGTATATTTTCATGTTTGAAGACAGAGTTTTAAGAAAAACAAACTAAACACAAAGCACAAATACCCAAATTTAAGCAATTTCATGGAGTGTGTACACTGGGCTATATGCAAAGGGAATGAGTATTTAAATTGGTTTTATTTTGTATGTCAAGCGGTGCCATGTTGAAGCTTTCAGACAAAGACAATGACACCAAATAATAAATAATATGCGGCTTATTAGAGTTCATTGTTCAGTTCAGTCTTTCAGTGGGATTTGTAGAAAATGAAAATTCTTTTCAACTGACCCCTTATTATATAATTTTTTTAATATATATATATATATATATATATATGTTTACACAACTAAGAAAAACAGATATAGCGAAGCATGCTTAATATTTGCACAAGTTAACTAAATGAAACAATGTTACCAAACTATATGCATTAAATACATACACCCTTTACTGTGCTTGCAGTGAAGGTTTTAATGTATATATAAACTACGCATTAAAATCAGAGCTTTTGAGCTGAACGCTGATATAAGACTGTTGGCACAGCCTCTTGATAGGCTGTCTGCTCTTCTTTCCGCCTGCCTGTCACAGGGTGTGAATAAATGGGAGCTGAGGTGGATGAGGAAAATGGTATAAAGAAGTAGTTTGTATCATTCACAGTGTGGATTTTGAGGAAAACCAATCGATAAGGCAAGGTTTGAAGGAAAGCAGAGGAAATTGGCCAGGAAATGAAGGACAAGGAGAAGGTGATGCCAAGGGAGGGATGTTAGGAGGAGGGATATTAAAGGAGTAGGTACACGATGAGACAGAAGAGAGAAAACAATGCAGCTAATATGCTTCACAGGCTGAGGAAAGAATACCGAGGAGATGAAGTGAGGGGAGGAATGAGGAATTGGAAGCGAGGGAGGAAAGATGTGGGGAAGGGTGCGAGAGACAGAGGCAGGACAGAGACAAATGAAAGGACCAGGAAGCTTCACATGTCACTGATATATTGATGATGATTCTCCTTAGAATCACTTTCGACGTTCAGTGGTGTAATAAACACATAAAGCCTTCCTCTCAAATAGACTCCGCTTTCTACCAGGGGAAAGTCTTAAGGCCTCTAACTCGGAGCAAACCGGCTGCCATGTCCAATTAGTCAGTCACACACTCCACGCTACGCAGACAGCAGATGAAAGCAATCAAGGTCTCTCCAATAGACCCATAACAGTAGCTGATCTTGTTGGCCTCACTTAAACCAGCAAAGCAGAAATAAACACTGAATCTAGTGTTTTTGTTTTTTTGCTTTTTTTTAAGCAGTGTCCGTCAGTGCTTTTCCTATTAATCAACCAATGTCATAAATCAGACATTGATTGTGTTGTGTGCAGTCATACTCAATGTTGGCTCTAACTGTAAGTGTTTTTCCAAATAATGCATGGAATGTGTGCTATAACATTTAAGGTTCTCTGTTCCAAGCGTGTGCTTACTATTTCCACAGCCCTGCGAATGTTTACCAGAGCTAATATGATTATGAGTTTGAAAATTAGACACAATCTAAGAAAAGTGAGCCTTGGCTCAAAAATCAAGGTCTCAGCCAAACCACGTGCTTGTCAACCGCTTTACTCATAATAAAGCATGTGAAATATTTGAAACACATTGAGTTGAGCACGGTTAGTTACTGTATGCACAGACTGTGTTCTTCATCCTGTTTCAGCCCCGACAGCATCGCTACGTGCTGGTACATCCTCCTCTCTGGATCAGTCTTCGTCAAGGAACACATGTACCTGGCAAGGTGCTGGTATGTAACGATCGCACACACAGAACAGCACAGAGAGAGCTGGGGAATTGCCTGCGTTTATGTGTGAAGCTTGTCAGGCCGTATATCCGTCAGTGTGTGTTCTTACATGATAAACGAGACGAGACCTGTCACCGTGCTGCTAAGCATGTAAACACAGGGGCTTCACAGAACGCAGAAAGGTGCAGCTCCATGTTGACTGACGTGTAGAAAACCGCTTTGTAGATCCTCATGATGGGTCCAGAGTCATATGAAAAGTTAAAGGTGTTTAATCTGAACACAGACCAGCATCAGGGCTTGTGTTGGACGCGTTTTGTGCTGCAAAAATGGTTTGAGTAATTTTCACGATGCTTTAATCTAATAAAGGAAGTGTCAGACCCTGCATCACCTCAGACCATCCTGAATGCCAAGAAAAGCTCATAAAATATCTTCTACACAGACACTGCACCTGTTTAAACACTGGGATTGAAACGGGGAAAGCTGTGGCACACACTCTGACGTTTGCCTTCCCTCTGCTGTTGTAGTTGGACTGAAACAGAAGCTTTGCATGCCATTAAGTGAGTGGGTTGTGTCTCTACTCATGTTGACTAAATCATAAAATTATGACCTTCACTTGCTAGACGCGAAATTAAGAATGTTGGCACAAGTACGGTGTCAAAATTCATCGTATTTCCACTGCCATGCTTGGAAATGATGGACAGGAAGTGGCTTTTAGTGCGTAGGACGTCAGGGAAAGACAATTATAATTATGGACCACCACAGGAGCAAAAAACAGGAATACAGTCCATTTTTCACGTGTTTCTCTTTCCTGTAACAACCACCAACACCAAACGCTGTTATCCCAGTGAAACTGATCTGTGTTGTTGGTGCTGCAGCCTGCACGTTTGCCCTGGTCTCCGCGTTGCAAAGCGTATGAAAATAGCAAAGCTGCCCCAAATTTCATTCTAGATTTCAGATTAATATAAGCAAGTCAGTCAGCAACGGTTGCAGAAACAAGACGTGAGGGTCAAACAGCTGAGGTGTGTAGTCCTGATTGTTGCAGACGTGAGTTGTCGGCACTTTGAGTAGTCACGCCGCGCTGTGTTCGCTGGATGGTTTCTCCTCTCACTGTTGGTGAAAAGCATCAAGCTTTAGTGACGGTGGAGGAACAATGTGAAGAAAACGCTGGGGTGGTGTTATGGCTGTTTATCCAACAACAACGCACCAGCTGACCAACCGTAGCTGGAAGAGTAGTTGGCCTGTATCGGTAACCTCAGGGCATCTGTGTGTGTGTGTGCGTGCATTCATTCCTGCGTGGGACAGTTGATAACAAACTGAAGGGTGGGGTGGGGGAAGGTTGGTGTCCTGCGAAAGACTGGAGGCTCTATGTGCATGTGTGGAGCACTGGTAGCCGCAGCAGGGGGCTGGAAAGGGTCACAGAGGGAACTGATGGGGCAGCGTGTGTGTGTGTGTGTGTGTGTGTGTGTGTGTGTGTGTGTGTGTGGAATGTGGAACTCCAGGCAGAACAGTGGCTGGCCATGTGTTCCAGAGCAGCCTGCCCGCCTAGAGCCCAGAAGCACATCCAGGCAGGAAATGAGCAGGCAGCACACACACTGACACACACAAACACACCGCACTGGAGCAGCAGACAGAAACACGCACAAAGCGGGAGGGGACACACACTCGCACTCCTCCCTCAGTCAAACTGAAAGGCTGACAGTCACCTACTTCTGCTTTTGGAATACACTTCTGATGTCTTCAGACTCTCTGGAGTATCAAGGAAACACACTTGGACCTAAACCTGGATTACTGGAACACTGTACCTCTCCTGCCTCACTGTGGATAATATGCTGGAAATTATTTCATGTACTAGGAAGCCAAAATATCTTACTCTCAAAATTCTCATTTCGGGTTAGTAATCTTAAAGTTGTTTCTCTTGTTTCCTGTTGTTCACATCTTTTAGTTGCACCAAACGGCTTTAGGCTAAGTCGGCTTGCTATTCAAAACTCCCTCTCTGCTTCGCTTTCTTAAACCGAGCGCGCTCCATTTCCTGTCTGCCGTCTCCAACTGGAGAACGAGGAATTCCCCACTGCACTGTGGCACGATAATTCACTGCTGCTGGGCCCCACAGCTCTGAAACACACACTGCTAACCCCCAAGTGTTGCTGTCCACTATCTACACTGATTATCTTAAACAGAAGCAGACCTGTCACATTACTCAGAAACAAAGCTAGCCTGAAGTGACTTTATCTTTAGGTCAGAATGTTTGTACGGGTAAGGTTTAATTCATGGCTGTTGTTAAATAGTTATTGATTAAATGTGCAGGGAAGTGTGGCACAAATCATTAGTGTTTTCTTCAGATATGTTTGACACTTGACTTCGCGAAGACGCTGTAAGCAAAAACCGAAACAAGTGCTTCTAAATCAGTGTTGAACTGTTGTTTCTCTTTTAACTTTAAAGGTAAGTTCACTCACAGAGCTGGAGTTTAGCAGCAGCTGTTGCTCTGTTTCCCTCGGATACGCTGAGGTTGCAATTAGCCCCTCAGCTCATTCTGCTGTCGTTATGCAAATGAATGGGAATATTTCTGAACGACCCACTTTGCAGTGTTGCCGTGTGGAGCTGGTCTGTCTGTAGCCCTGTGTGTAGTGTTTGTGAGTCAGACTGGTGTTTGCCAACACAGCTTTAAACCTGAGAGGAAGAGGCGGCAGAGAGAACTGAGAGCGCTGTGTTAGTTTGTGGTCTCTGGCTTTCTGTCCTAACTGTTGGTCGCCGTTGCCATGGAAACATGGATCCTCTGTTTAGGTTTGATTTCTGACCCAAACTCTGTTCAACCTTATACAGACTCGAGTTGCACCCTTTGCCATGTTGTTGTTTGAGATAAATTAGCTCAGTTATGAGCCAAAAAGCCGAGTTAACACTGGACACAGACAGTGTAGTTCAGTTGATGGACATTTGGCTGATTATATGTGAGTTTAGACCAGTTTAGTTCCCACATGATAAACCATTGCCCTGAATTCCTTATCTATACGGGTTACATTTAAATGGTCTTTATAAAATAAGGAACTGTGATAACTTGTAACTGAATCATCATCATTTTCACTTTGGTGACTGATATTTTGCTTACTTGCATATAAATGAGTTGGACTTTAAGGCCGTTATAAGGGAACTTAGACTTAAAAACATTTCTGCTTGATATAGCTAATATGTATTTTTGCACCGTTGCTGACGTTGCTGGTTTTTCCAGCTTTTTGGCTCTGGGTGTGTGTGGTCCTACTCTGTGTGTCGGCTGTCATGCTTTATTGCCCCGGGCAGTGCAGCTGTCTGTGGACTGGGGCTGAACCTGTTCTCCCCTCTGCCGACGACTTGTTTCTGGAATAGAGGGGAGAAAAATCATCACCTGCTGAAAAGCAGCACAGAGAGGAGCACTCCAAGGAGAGATTACTTCCTTGGATCAGAAGCTCTCCTAGCTTAGCCAACAAAATGTTGCAGTGAGAGCCGTGGATCAATTTGTTTCCATCACAGATAAATCTGTGTGGCAGATAAAAGGTATAAATGTTGTAACTTAGTGCTTTATTCTAAATCTAACTGGATAAAACCCTGATGTTTTAGCTCTATGGAGTCAGGAAAGTATTATTTTTCATTCTGAGGTCTAACACACTAGTTCTGTTATGGGATTTCATGACTTAGTTCACATCTGTGGAAGGTATATCTTTATTTTTTTTAACTTCAAATATGTCATGTAGACATGGGTAGTAACTGAAGAACAGCCGTACAGTGAAATCTCAATGAACCAGCATTACACTGAGGAGCTCCATCGTGCTGGTGTAAATAAATGCGTAACATATTTTGACAGGCCAAACGTTTGGACCTCCAGCTCTGAAATCTCAAGTGCTCCAGCTACTGTGCCATTAGCCAACTGTGTATTTCTTTTGTTTGTCTCTCACCACCTTGCAGACACTCGGGGTTGGCAGGCTTTGTGCAGCGCTGTCAGGGACCATGCGTCTCAGCTCAGTGGAGTGTGGACAGATCTGTCAGAGTCAGGCTGACCTGCAGGCTAAGGGCTCTGAGAGAACTAGCCCAGGAGGCTGCATTCCTCCCTGGGAACTCTTAAAACCACTCCTGGGTGTTCGTGTGCTGCCAGAAGCTGTTTTATTGACAGAGTCAGGCTGTTGTTGGGTGCATTTGTTCATTTCAGACTTTTGTTCTTTTCACAGGCAGTTAAGTTTAGAACATCTAAAGAAAGTAAATGTCCAGATAAAGAACACACAAAAGACGGGGTATGAAATAATTTGTGCAATTTTACCTGGAGCCAGCCTGTTGGCAAGCATGTTGAGTCTTTGACTGTCAACCGGCATTTACGAGGTGTAGCATGAAGTGCAGAGGTTGTTGTTGGTCGGTGAGGGGTTGCGATAGCGGTTTTGTTCATTGGTATTTTAATGATTACAGTACAATCCAACACAAAACTAAAGCACACACGAAACTGAAGTTGAGGTCGGGCGAGATTGTCTTTTTCCCACTGCGGCTCTGCTGTTTTGCTTCATTTCAGTTTTCAGAAGTTTTAATTTCCTTCTTTGTGTCTTTGCTTCCTCTTTTGATGCTGTGGATCATATTAAAATAGGTGAATCCAGCAAGATCAGAAGACATTTACCCTCCATATTGATTTTTCCTGACTGCTGCACATTATGACAAGAAAGTGTCTAATATTTTATATGTTTAGTGAATAATTTATCTCCCTGATGTAATCCTTTTAGACTTAATTGTGTTTCCAAAAAGCTGCACAGCTGAGTCAGCAGAGATGGATGCACTGAGGTGAACCTGTGGTCCAGCACAGTGTTTCTGAGTTAAGCTGCTCTCAGTAACTTCAGTAGGTGCTCCTCAACCCCAGTGGCTGTTGATTTTGCTCTTCCTCCCTCAGAATCAGGGTGACGCACCAAAGCTTTGATTTCACAATCTCTTTAAAGCCATTTCCTCATATCACTTTCAGCTCGTTCCATTCAGAAATGTCTAAAAACACATTAAGAGGAAATCTTTCATCTGAGCCTTGGATGGAGAGGCTGACATTGTTAAAAGTAATGTCTGTGCTGGTGTGAATCTGTGATGAGGTGGATGTGTGCTCTCAGTCTTCCCAGTGAGAGGAAGGGCCAACAGTGAAGAGAGAAAGATGGGATGAAAGGGAATGCACAATGAGACAAAATGCAAAAGGGGGAAAGTAAAGTCGGCAGGATATTGGACAGGAAACCCAACGGGAAGAAGATATGAGTGAATAACCCAAAGCAACAGGGATGTAAAGGGGTGCGCGTGGCAGCAGAAGAAATCTTAAAGGGAAGGATATGTTTACAATTACGGGGATAGGAGCACCTGGAGGTGAAGCCAAAAGGAGGAAACACAAAGGAACACAGCAGCAGGATGCAGGTCAAGAGTGTGCAGACACAACAGAGGAGGCGTGAGAGTGAATGTTGTCTCTCCCAGTCCAGCACGCTTTCATAATTAAAACCAGCCACTCCTCCAGTGCCTAAACAACGCTGAGTCGCCACTTTTAGTTTGCCAGACTGAGCGAGGAGTGTTCTCAGGGATCGCTGCACAACGTGATGGAGCGGCTCAGACGGGGCAGCTCTCAATCTCACGCACTTAGTTCATGAAAATCTGAAACTTATGAAACGACTAAAGAGCAGCAGCGTGGATTGATTCACCTGTACGAATATTTTTTATGGCTGAGGGTCACAGATTTCAAATAGACGCAAGCCAACTGCAACTTACAGACTAAACGATTCCCATGTGACGAGACGAGAGCAGGCTGAGCCACGTGGCCTCACCACTGCGTCAGCTGCTCCCGCGCTCGCTGCTGCTTATCAGACGACCCAGAAGCCAACAGACTGTGGCTGGGCCTGTGAGGCCTGTGAGACACACGCAGTGCAAAACGTTTACTGCACACATGCACACACACGGGCGTTTAATGCTGATCTTGGCCAATCTGAAACTGATGCAAATGAGCCAAAACCTTCACCTTCAAATAATATTTGTTTATTGAGTTTTGTAATAAATGTCAACACCAGTAAACGGCTACTGAGTGAAGTGATACAAGTGTCTCTCCATAGATTATGAACTCCATCAAAGCTGTTCGAGGCCCGGCTGTGTTTGTAATCTCTGTCTCTGTAGACTGTTTACAGTCACGCTGAGGTGTAGACCACAAAACCTTATTGATCTACAATATTTTTCCCCCTTGCAGTGGTTAGACCACAAACTGGTGAAACAACTGCGCTGCTCTAATACCTTCAGAGAAACTTTCCATTGCTGCTGAATGAGTTATATGCAGTACAATCATGGCACATCCAGTTGTTTTACTGTCTTTGCCTTGAGTTCGTTTCTGATTTAACTCTTATTCTGCGTGTGTGCGATCTCTCTGCAGTTTCGCCAAGCAGCTGGGAGGCAGACGAGGCTGTGAATGCATCACTTTGGAGCCGTCAGAAATGATTGTGGTGGGTAGTGAGTTCGTCTTGTTTTTGTCTGCCTCTCTCACATTCACCTCCAATTTCTTTTCTTTACTCCTGTTTTGTTTTAATTTTTTTCTTCTTAATAGCAATGTACAGGCTCAAGAACATTAGAAAATAATCAAATAGTTATAATTACCTGTCAAATCTGTCAATCATATGAACTGTCACTGAACCTCAGAACCACTGGTGTCTGATAAATGCTAACAGCCAGAGAACATTAGCTTAACCACTCTCAGTAGGTTACAGCAAAGGTACACAAATAATAGTTCTGCTTTATGACGGCCTTTACTTCCTTAAAGCTAGAGGACGTCTGACTCATATTAAGCCTCTTATAGCACAGTCTGCCTGTGTCTCTATGAGGCTGTGGTGCTTATAGATGGCGTCTCCCTGTCTTAGGGATCACATAGGATGAGATGGGATTAGCAACAGTTTTACACGCAAAAATCTCAAAGACACGACTCTGAGATTTTTTTCAATAACTGTACATTTTCTCTGAGCTGCAACAGTGAAGCCAAAGGAAATTCAGATTTTAATGGATTTCTGTAAGAAACCCTCACCAGGTTTTTGCTGTTATGACTAAAACATAATCTCTGTAACTAGTAGAACTGTGATAAAACGCCATCGCTTTGTTTACTTAAAGCTGAGACAATAATGTGGAAAATTCCATAAATTATGTATTTTTATTGCCTCTTCTTGAAATTCTTTACCGGGAAAAATCTCCTGGTTTATTGAAAGTCCTATATCTGCATTTTTGCCATTCACTGTAAAGCAAAAGGAACAAAGTGAAACGTTGCCCAAGATGTGCACTCGCAATATGAAATATTACACATAACCGAGTTATGCAAGTTGGACAAAGCCATTTTATCTAAATGAATTGTTATATAAACATAAAATTGTCAAGCTTTATCTTACTCAGTAGTTACACAAGCTTCAACGTTTTGCTAAAATCTAGTCCAAAATAGTTTCAGAAAAATGTACTAGCAAGTTGCATAACCTCAAGTGAGATCTGTGGTAAATATGTGAACTAGAGCCTTTTCAATTAGCTGTTGTTTGGTTTGAGCTGTGAACTGGAGGGAGGCTGTGTGTGGATGAAAAACCTTCAGGTGTAGGAGTAGTCTGGCAAACACAGACGTCTTTGAGTTAGTCAGCCAGTGGCACTTTTTAACCAAACAGTGAACTAAAAGACCTTTTTGCTCATTACATAACTGCTGTGCCTAAAGAACTGTGACAGCCTGATAAATTAGACTGATAATGGAGCAGAGTGTCCATGTTCTTTGTAATTATGTCTCTTCACTCACTCCGTCCCAATGTGTCGATATTATCTCCTCTCCCCACTCTGGTAATTTCCAGAGACATCAGACCATAATATTCCAGGAAAGTTTCTGTAAAAGAAAGACGGTCATAATAGAGCGGTGCCCTTTCAGCAAGACATTTAATCCTAAAATGCCCCTGTGGGTCCATTCCAGACTGATGCTGCAGGAAGAGGTGAACAGGGGAACAATGGCTCTGATGATCTCCCAGTTATTATTGTGTGATACTGTATGAATGTGAATAGGAGGCTTTGCAGGAATACAGCTAACAAGCTCAGTTGCTACAAGGACAAAAGATCAATCAGTTTCATTAAAAAGGGGAATAAGATGGCATAGACCAGATGATCCCTTCTCCTCTGACTGCTAGACTCACCATAGCATTGCAAGTATTATGTACATATACATAAAATATATTTTCATTTGAATAAATTAATGCAAAAAATCATGGAGGCATTGCCAAGTACTCCCCCTTATTCAACAATAGTTATTGTGGGGAAAATAGAGAAAGGAGGTGGAACAAAATCCTTCTGCTTGAATGGCAGCAGCTGAGCAGACGAACAAAGTGGTGTCTTTTTACAAATCGGACGATAAAGACACAATGACGAGGAAAGCTTTCAGGGACACAGATACAGTATATGCTGACACATACAGAAGCACAACAGCCAATCAGTTAATTTGAGCCATGGGAGCAGAGGCGCGAGGCTGATCTGTGGCTGTGGTCAGGACTCTGTTGACCAGATGGACGGGGGGACATTCACAGATCGGCAGGCAGGCGAGTTGTACTGGTGGGAATACGTTGTGGTAGTGAACATATACCCCTGTGGATACATACGGGGAGAGGAACAGGAACTGGCCAATGAGAAGATGCGAGGCTGGTGACAAACGTATTTAAGTCGGTGAGAGGAAGCAGGAAACGCGGCCACATTACAGCCGTGACCGTCAGTCAGCAACATAAAGATGGCAAATACACATCAAGACAGAAGGATGGTTATTGTATGTAGTCACAGGACAGACATGAAAGTTCGCCACTTTTCTAACCTTCCCCCAAAGAATTTCTTGTGTATTACTTCAGGCCGCCTGCCTCATGGGGCTCATTAGAGTGAGTTGACATTTTTGCTGTAAGAATAGACGCATCGATGCAATACTGGTGTGTACTACTTTTGTGTTTGTTACAGCGAAACTACCCATGATGCAGTTGTTCTGCAGAACTCTGCCTGTTTGCTTCAACTCACAGCTACAGAGGCTCATGTCAGTTCAGGGTTTCTGGGGTCGTTTTCACTTGTACGGTTTATTTTGAAGCAGATGCCTGTGAGGTTCACGTTGGAGGATTTTAAACCTAGCCTTTTGGTGACTTGAACTGTATTTTATGTGTTACATATGGGACAGAAAGACAGACAGCACAGCCTTTTGAGGCAAAACCAACTCTCTTTAGGATCGGCCACGGTTAGATGGTTGGTCGGATAAAATGATATTTAAACATTCAAGCAGATCAATTTGGACCCAGAGGAACTAAAATTATTTATAGTATTATAGAACTAATTGATAAAGAAAAGAAAAATTTACTTTACAGACCAAAATAAATCAGGATAAGATTAATCGGTAGCTTCAAACGTAATCTGTTCACATCTTAGGTTGTGACGTAAAATCTACATCAAAGCAGTAGTGGTATATCTTTATATCTCTTTGAGGCCAGTCCTGGTTCTGTATATTTGCGCCTGTGGAAACACATGACTGATACTGTAAGAACACAATCCCCTCAATACAAGGGGGGGGGGGGTATAAAGAGTAGTCAATAGGATTAGAGAAGCCTCACAACCATGGGGAGGAAGTGAAATGAGTCCAAAAAATAACTACTGAACAAGGGCAGCAGCCTACCGGCTAAATGTTCAATCCGACTGAGCGGACATACGACGTACGTGTTAAAAGTCACCAAAGGACCCGATCTGTATTCTGGATGAGGTTCTCTGCTTTAACTAGGCCTCAGCAGCTGACTGCAACCCGTTATGCATGATCCTGAGCACATGATTCAAATAGTTTGGACGTGATGCGCTTTAATAGCAGACAGTCACTAAATGCAGATGAAGACATGTTCTCAAACGCTAACATATTAAAGATGACAGAGGGAGAGGTGGCGTTATGATGTGGAATGTCAGTTGTATAAGATTCAGTGTATATCCCACATAAGTATCACACAAAAAAAGACGACAACAAGGAAATCAAACTATATAGTAAATCTACTTGCTAACATTATGCAATTGAGTAAACACATTCCTTCTGCAACAACGGACCGGCACACAAAGCCTATGGGGAATGATTTGTATGGCCGGAATCTGTGCTGTGCTTTTTGTTTTTTTCTGCCTGACGAGGATATTTGTGTATTTACGGCTTCCTGGAGGAAACTGTGGGCTCAGTGTGTGCGCTGAGCGGGTGTCAGACGGCGACGGAAAGCAAACGAGAAAGCATGTGAGTAGGTCTGAGAGTATACAACGTGTTGAGCAGCTGAACCCTGTTTTCAACGCTCTGGCCCATAAAGGAGGACGACTGGCACCAAATCGTGGACGGATCTCGTCTTCTGTCACCAGTGTTTCCGTCTTTTGTTTGTATTTATTTAAGTTGGTCCTTTTAGTTTGGATGTATCGCTGGGAGAGCTCTCACCATTTTTGATTATTTTTTTTTTAATTCGGACACAACACTTCTGTATAGAAGTGCGATCCTGCTGCTTTTTATTCGTCTCTTCTTATGGTATTTCCTGCTTTTATGTATTGTTGTAATCCCGTCTTCGCGTCCGGATGAGTGTGCTCCGCTGGCACCGGCTGTCTGCGCTCTGGAAGAGCTGGATGTTCAGCCAGGAGCCAGCAGAAGAACAGGGGCAGATCCCAGAACCTCCAGAACATGAAGCGGAGCCAACGAAGCAGGAAGGGGACGCTTTAAAGGACGATAGCCAAAATGAAATACATCACAAGACCCAAGATGTGGATTATAAAGACCAGAAATCAGATAATGCAACACAGAACCCAGGATTTACAAATCTGAACTTGATTCTGAAGACCCAAAAGTCTGAACTACTCCAACGGAGCTGCTCTGAGCCATCTCCTCATGTCTCAGAGGAACAGTCATCCAGCTGTTCCTACACATCTGAAGCTTGTGGGTGCGAATTCCGTAGAAGCCTGTATTCAGAGCCGGGTGTTGACCGTATATTGCAGGTGGATAACGGCAGCGAAGGAGACGACGGCTTTCTGCAGAGAGAGGGATCACAGCGGAGGTCCAGGCGGCGCTTCAGGAGGGTCAACCCCAGGGGAGAGCGGGAACTCATCACAGACGGGCAAGAACCCAACACCTACAACACGGTAGGAGCATCAGTATTCGTACATGTAGCTGCAGAGGCTAATGCAGGAAGTCTGTATTTATCACACTGAGGTGAATGTAAACCAGAGTTAGAAGTAGGGACTTAAATAAACATGCAAAACCTCACTAAGGTTTTATAAACAAAAATAAATATCAAGACTGTAAAGGTCTTTGACAACCAAACACCAAAACCTTCATGACAAAAAGGTCCTTGTTTGTGTGGCAGGATTTTCTGATTATATAAGAAAGTCTGTGTCTGAGGACACATGCACACGGTCACCACTTTTCAGCAGAGTTTCCCTCCTTCTGATAGCATCATGGGACCAACGATGTGTCAGTTACAGTTTTGACTAATCACCAGAAGCCACGTTTTGACTCTCTCTCTCACACACACACAGCTCCCATGGGTGTAACAAAGGGCTTTATGAAGGGCTTAAACATCTCCTCTGCTGACCCTACTTGCCCATGTAGTCTCTAGGTGATTGTTCCACTTTTGAAAATTACTTTTCTAGCCTCCAGCGCCGTTGAATGCCGTCACATTCTGCTCTGTGGCTTCATTTGTTATGTGGAAGAAACGCTGATGTGTTAGCACAGCAAAGTGGCTGTGACCATCTCTTTTTGTATGTAATATACAAATTAGAATCATTTCATTCTCAGCAAACCGTTACTGTCATTGTGTCTCATTATGCCTTGTTGTCTCTTCTCATTTCATGTATCCTCTACAGGATTATGTCAACAACCAGGTAGGAGAAATAATTTCATTCTGTTTTACAATAGTTCTGCACCAGTCTGGGGTTTTTTCTTTTGCTGTTGAAGCGTGTGACAGAGTTTTTTTTTGTGTGAGTCGGACCTGATTCAGGCACCTGTTGTTTAGAAACAGGCAGTGTTGAGAAAAGTGGGTCACTCTCAGGCTGCCTCACACATGCACACGCTGCACTGCTGTCTGCTGACACTGTGGGTGGCAGGTAGAAAGAGGGTGTCTGTGAAATAAACAGATGCATGCTGGGAACAACAACTGACCGCTTAACAAATGGACGAAGAAGCGTTTAAACTTAGGACACATCTTGACTCCCTGATACACCCTTGAATAGGCAGCGTGAGCTCAAACAGAACAGTGTATCAATAGAGATCTTATTGATCCTTAATAACATCAGGAATCCATTATCACCAGTGTCTTGTCTGGTTTCTCGTGCTCCTTTTTACAGCTGGCGGCAGAGAGAATGAAGTTCCTGAGGCTATGAATTAAGAGGAATCCAAATTATAATTCACAAAGACAAGAATGTGTTATTTTGTTTGACTTCTTTCCCTACAATGATTCTAGTTGTGATTGAATCCCATTGATCCAGAAACCTGATTCCTCTTCTCATGTGACAGAGAGGGAAGCTCTAGTGCATACGCTCAGTGCTAACAGGCCACTGGGATTCACTAATGACTCTCACCGTACTACACAAATGCTCTCATGTATGCATATTACACAGAAACACATACACAGAGAATTCATTAAGACACGAGATGCCTTCATGGTTTACAGCCTTTCTCTCACTGCACACTTAGACAGATGAACCCGTCACCTCATGTGCCTTGCAGGGGAAACCTGCTCGAAGGGCTTTTACTGTCGGGCTACTCCACGGCACCCCAGCATCATTAATTTAACACAATACGGACTCAGTCCTCTGCACGGAATAGTTCAGCTTGTGCAGTACTAGAAGAGAAACATTCGCTGTTTTAGTAATCCACGCTGTGCTCGATCCAACTATGTAACAGATGGTTATTTCAACCTTCTGTGCTAAGAGTAACTGGATTTGTTTTGAATGTGTTTGGAACGTGCAGAGCATGAAGCGGCATCCTCCTGCTGCTCCGAGCTACTCATAGGCAGTGCACACAGGAAGCACCGTGTCTTCAGCAGTGTCTGTGGTTAGGCTCGCTTCCTGTGTCAGAAGGCAAAACGGCAGACGTCTGCTTCTTGCTTGACTTATTTGTTTTGTCTTCTGAACTCATACATGTACTTTTCCTCCGTTACGTTATATCTACCTATAACATCAACAATGACCCTCAGAACTCAGTGAGCAACTTTCCTTTGAGCAGAAAAGCTGTTCAAAACAAGATTTGTGCACGTTCTCTTGCTTGCCCTCATTATTGTATATGATGTTTTTCACTGATTAGTAGATACTCAGGAAATGGTAAATCACGTCTTCAGGCTAAATTGGTTCTAAACAGCGGTGAGAAGGTGCCTCCTCTTTAGCTCCAGAAGGCACAATGCCATACACGTATGCTACAGAGCAGTCAGTGTATTGCCCAAGGAAACATTCATGCACACAGATATATCTCATACTACAAGATCACAGCCGAGTTTGAAACCTGGAGCCACAGATTAATGTTAGTGTCAGCGCTGCTATTAGAGCGAACAGCTGAACAGCGTACACATTCCCACGCTCAGAGCCTGTGACCTATGTGTCGATGAGGACTTGTTTGTCTGGAGGGTCGTGGACCCCATGTAACTGAGATTCTTTTTTAAAAAACAAATCTCAATAACTGTAAAATCTCAGTAAGGACAGCAAACGCATGAATCTGAAGCTTTGTTTTTCACCACAAGTGTTAACAGTTTTAGCTCACAGCATTTAATGAATGTAAATAATATGAAGTCCGTTTCTGTTCCAGGATCCATTAGGGATGACTTCACCTTGATGTGGTCGTGCTGTATCGTCTTAGTCAGACTTGATGAGCTTGTGCTCATCATCCAACTCTCAGGTTTCATTAGCTTCACTCTTTACAGTCAGCTTAGAGCTATGGTTACATTCATCATGCAGTCAGCACATCATCCATGTAGGTGTGACTCATAACTATGCTTTAACCTGGTGTGAAGAGTAATGACAGTATGACGCCGTTCAGGTTTGAAGGTCATCAGAACTACTTGTTCACAGTTCGAACAGTTAAGATGTCTGGGACGTCTGTGGAGCACCACTTACTGTTTTCATTTTGTTTCCCCTTGTTGAAAAAGTCAATTTCCTGCGTTGATTGTGTTGGATGAACTCACTGGTGTCGCTCGGTTTTATAGAGTTTTGCTTGGCCTCTTGTACTGGTGAAGTTGTTAACGTTCCTGTATTCCTGGCTCCATTTTCATTGGCATTAGCGCATGTTTGCCTATGTTTTCGAATTTTTTCTTAGGGTTTGGCTGTGTCTGGCTTTTTTATTTCTTTCTGCAACATCACATCACAACTTGTGTGTTTAAAAGCAGATACACTTACTTTTCTTGTGATACTATTTAAGCTGTTTGTTATTATGCTATTAGGTGCATTCAGTCCATTCCTGGTCACCTGGTCTCATTCTATCAGAATGCAGGTGGTTCCAGAGAAGCCCCAGGGCCCTCTAGCCTCTGTTGCACCAGCAGGACCCCGGGGAGAGACAGGGAGCCAGGAAATATACGTTTGTTACACACAAGTCAGACAATGGTTCCAGTTAAATTAATGACTATTCTAAGAGTGCTTACATATAATCTTGTAAATGCCCAAAGAATATCAAGTATCTAATCAATGGACTTGTTGACATTAATATTAAAGCCACTTTGTTACAGAAGATATGAACGAACTGATTTCTCACTAGGACCTTGCAGTGATGAGGCAATAGAGCAGGATGACACTGTACCGTTGCCTCTAAAGTGAATTACAGTATTGATCAGCAGCATTATTAAACTCTCCAGATATATTAAGTTCATTTATTTTTGCTATGGAGGAGGTGAAAACCTTGTTTGTCCATCGTATTTATAATTATGAGCTTGTGGGTGAATTTCACCCCTTATTCTTATTACTCACTGTCTTCACTGTTGTTTCGGTATCTACTGTAAAGATGCAGCTGTCAAAACAATATGTTAAGTTTCCATCCAACGCTTTATGTGTATGTGTCCGCACTTTGCAAATACACGTATTTACACAAACCATGTCACTTATCTATGCACGAAGCAGATGACACTACGACATTGAGAGTTAGAGATACCTATAGAGGAAAAAAAGAGAAAAGAAAGCAGAAGAGCAAAATGAGGAAGTAGAGGAAAGGGTGAGGATGGGGGGAGGGGGGGAAGAGAAGGATGACAGTTGATTAGCACAAAAGGATTGAGGAAGGATAGCTGTAGCGGTGGGGAGCTCTAAAAGGGAACATGAGATTCTGGAGATGAGGCGAAATGAAGACTGGAAGATAATAGAAGTAGACAGGCGATGAAAAAAATGCGCCATTGTGCAGCCGAAGGGGGGGTGGGGGCAGAAAGGTGAAGGTTGTGGGAAGGTCAGATGTGAAAATATTACCCCATGCTTCCTGTCTCGTATTAGAAAGCCAGGGTCATCAGGGTTCACGATGCACAGTGAGCAAAGGTTAGAGGATGGGGTCAAAGAAGAAGAGGAGGGAGGCTTGCCAGTGTGACATTAGTTTACTTGCTCTGCTTTAACAATAACTGCCTTTCAAAGCTGGAACCATTTGAGAGTCAATTTGTCACTTATTTCTGTGTCAAACTAAAGTCACGCATCATCTGCATGTGTCAGTTGCAAAAAGGGGCAAAGACGAAACTAGTTCTGAGTCCGATAACTGCAAACAAAGCCTAAGCAAAACGTTTTAGCCAACTGCAGTCATCATCCATGCACGAAGCACATGCTCACACGTTTATAGGTCCATGAGTAAAAAGAAAAGCTGTGAGACAAGGTATGACTTACGAAAGCTGGCATTTTGAAACATGTGACAGTTGTTTCTCAATTATTTAAATAATGCAGATAAATAAGATAATTTCTGATTTGTGCTGTTAAAGCTTTTGGAGTCGTTTCTGTTCTCAATTCACCATTAAAATGTCATTCTTAAAACTGGCTTCTGCACATCCTGAGTGTGTGCAGCGTACAGTACATTGGCAGTGTACCAGTGGGACACTGTTGTGACTTCTAATTTTAGGGATTACATCAGCAGCAGGAGAGGATGACAACCTTGTTGAACTCCTCTCTGCTCCTCCTCTTAGCTTCTTTATGCGTCTTGAGTCATTCCTCGCTGCTGCTTTCCCCTGCAAGTTAAATCTTGCCTTTCCTTGGGCCTTAGCATAACAGTTAAAGTGTCTCTAAAAACAAAGCATCTTTATTTAATCCATGTTCTCCACCAAAAAACCAACTCAACCCTTGACTCTTCCTCTCTCACCTTGTGATACCCCACTGGTGTCCTCACGAGTCGGCTCCTCTCACTTAATTCTCTCGTGTGCTCGTTTCGGTCTTTGTCACCTCCTATTTGCTTCCAGTGTGACTCTCGGACTCACTCCACCGATGCCTCGCTCATTTTCCTTCAGCTTAGAGATGTTGGGGAAAACATCACATTATTTGTCAACACTGTTTTTCTTCACCATGTGCACCTCAGATGTTTTGCTTATGTTTTTCAAGACGTGTGTTTCACATGGTCACATTTCATTGTCTGGCATTTTCTAAACTACATTTACGCTACAGTTGAAGGTCAAAACAAAGGTGATATTGACCAGCTGATCACTGCCTCCCCTGTTTTTGCATCTTCAGCCCGTTCGGCCTCGAAACTCTCTTTCTGTGGGAATCTGTCGGAAAGGGAAGGGTTGGTTTAAATGGCAGGAATTCCTGTCTTGTCCTTCAGACAGGCTGACATGCAGGCACTTACTCTAACACACATACACCATCAGATGCAGTCAGCGCAATCACATTTTACTAGTACTGAATTCTGCATCTGAATTTGGCTGCATATTTACTTTATTTCCCAAACATAGTATGATTTAATTTTTCTTTCAGCCTAATTTAAAGTTTATGGAAATGGCTCCATGCATACCCAACTGAGAAATATAATATTAACAACTCTGCGCTTCTCAGTGTCCGTGCATTCAGGCCTTCAATCAGCTCGCTTTAATTGGCCTGGCAGAACTGATTAGTTTGTGAGCCAGACACAAAAACTCACTCATGGAGAGAATGCAGTTGCCCACTTTGTGCAAGCATGTGAGCTTAGACAAACAAGTGTGTGTTGTCCCACGGGACGATTGTCCAAGAACCTTAGCGCCAAGCTGAGTGACAAAAGAGAAGCACGACTGTCTCTGAAGTCCCTGAGCTGTGCCACGCTGAGCGCTGCACGCACTCAGGATGCTGTGTGTCACGTGCACAGCATGTCTGGCCATTGAAAACCTGCTCATCTCGCTGCCTGACACTGTCTAGGTTACATTTCCTGCCACTTGGAGTCTGAATTAGAATTTGTCATTTTTTCCAAAATTGGTTTAAAAATGCAACACCCACACACACACACACACGTGTTGGCTTCCATCGTCATGTCAGATAAAATAAGATAATTCTTTATTACATTTTTTATTACAACGGCTACGAAGGATTACAAAGGGATCAGATGTTACTCTTGTTGACTCTCTGTCAAGTTTTCACCTGAATTTACCCGACACAGTCACAGGCTGTTGCAGGAAGTGTTTCCTGTGTGACGTGTTTCCTGCTTGGTATTTTGCAGACGGACCTCGCATCGTCATGAGTTACAGTAAACTGTCTGTGAGGCACAAGATGAGACAGTTTTGAAACCACATCAAGGTGCAAATCACCGTGTATCGTGTTTTGTTTCCCTGTGGCTTTTTGTCTGAGGCAATTTATTCTTTGACTTTCTTATACAGACAGACCAGATTAGCTGTATCACGTATCATGAGATATTTGAACTTTGTTGAGTTTGGCAGCAGCTTTGCTTATTCTGTTCCTCCGCTTTGTTCTCAACTCAAGGGTGGAGCAACAGTATTTTGGATTAAGACAGAGGAAAAGCATGTCCAACAGCATAAGATGTGCCTTTCTTTGCCACTGCTACATATACTTTCGTTGTTTAGGTGTTGAACATCAACATATCTACTGTAATATACATGTCTAAACCTATGCTTCTCGTCTTTCTGGAGTTTTTTCCTTTTCTGTTTTGTTCCTCTGTTACTTAAGCACCAGAAATGTGCCACATTAAAACCGTGAGCAGCCTGCAGCAGAGATTTACACATTCAGAGATAAATGTTTCAGGGTTCATAAGGAAAAGGCTAAACATTCACTAATATTAGAACATTTGTTAGTAATTGAGTCAGCAGCTATGAGATGCTTCACTTGCTGTCGTGGTCTAAAGTCTTCCTTAAAACAACACGCAAGCAGAGGTTACACTCTATGACCGTTCCGCCTCCTAATAAAAAGCTTTTTGCATGAGATGCTCTCAGGATAAGATTATCTGAAGGAATGAAAGGCGTCACTTTGCAAAATGCTCCCATTAGGTGGATATCTTGTAAAATTGCAGTACAAAATGTAACTTTCATTGCAATTAATGGAAAGGCATAAAGGAGGAGTTTAAACTATGAATGTTAAAACGCTTTGGCTTTAAAAGGTATTTACTGAATGTAATAATTTGTGGAAGTCTCACATTGTCTTTAGATGCACATTTGAATGTATACAACTTATTAAGTGCTGTTCATTTTGTTTCCGCATTGCCTCCCTTAGAGCTTTTGTTAGTAATAGTTCACGGCCAGTAAGAATAAGTTGGACCATACAGCAGGAGAACTTATCTTCCAACTAAAGGTCCAGATAAAAGTGAGGTTTTTCCCCATAGTCAGGCCTTGTTACAGCAGCTGTGTGTATGTGTGCGTTTTTAGAGCTGCAGCTTTGACAGCAGGGCAAGGGAATGATGTAGTGCTGCGCAAACTAGTATGCAAAGGAGAGCACACTGCAGCTCGAACATATGGACACTCACACATCTGTCTGTCTGTCTGTCTGTCTCTACGTCTCTCTCTGGCTGTTGGTCTTGTGTACATATCACTCCTCTGAGGGCAGGGCTCCATGTGCTTGTCTCTGATTGGCTGTAGCTCTAAAAGATGATGTCATTCCTCCTCGGGAGGTGGGTACTGTTTCACCCGCACACACACACACAGAGGGGAGGAAATTGAGGGTAGAGATCCTGGTTCATAGCATCAAGCAGATGAGGGGAAAATGGGCACAGAGAGATACTGTATATCAACAGCAGAAAACCCTGAAGAAGGAAAGACCGATTGCAGACACTGAGGAGTTTAAGTTAGAGGAAAAGAGAAGAAGTGCAGTGGGGTGAAGGGACATACAGACTTGATGAAGCAAGAGGCAGGACAGAGGGACAGAGAAGGAGAGAGAGAGAGAAGGATCCTCCCATCTCTAAGCGCCCGGTAATGGGAGCTGGCGTCTCTCCTCTGCTGGAGGAGAATTGGCCGTTCAAACCAGATCGCTTCCATTGTCTCTGCTTTCAATTCATCCCTCCCCTCTCTCATCTTCATCACATCTACAGCACGCAGGCCGAGGGATGCGCGGGGAGAAAACGAGTGAAGCATGATGGGAAAAGGCACAAATGCTCAGCTCCAAAAATGAAATGAAGCACTTTTATCTATTGTCAGATTTTTACACTAAATATATTATTGAGACTCATTCACATGCATGCTGAGACAACATGATGTTGTTTAATGTTTGAGGTTGATGAGAACTAGACTTTTTTCACACATACTTTATTATCTGAATCATCTGTGTGATTGCGGGTAGTTTTTTCTTATAACAATCTTTCCCCCTTTAAAGCCCGTCTGGTGGCTTTGATGTATCTGTTTGCTTTTGTGTTGCATGTACACATTTACCAAGCCAACGCAGTGTCTGTTTTTTTTTTTTTTTTTGATAGGGGCTCTGTGATTTATGCCCCCCCCTCTTTTTTTTTTTTTTGCAGCTTGTTCAAAAAGGCGTGGGGGGGGGGTTTGCCTCAATACACTTTACATCCAACCGCTTTGTGTTTCCAGGAGATCAATAAAGATCCACTCACACTGTCCCTTTCTCTCTCTCTCTCTTTCCTCATCCACATCTGCTCAGCATTCAATCCATCTAATGCAGTTTTCCCTGCTAGCTTCATCCACACCACCTCCCATTCCCTCTGCCTCTCTCCCTCTCGCTGCACAGGTGATGTCATTCTTTTTCAGCTGGATTCCCCTCCCTTCTCCCTCCTCCCTCCCTCTAACTCTGTCCTCCGTTTCCCATTAGCGGCTGGCTCTCCACAGCGCTGCGTCCTATTCACGGTAGCGTCTTCCCGAGGGTGGGAGGGGGAAGAGGAATGCCGGTGTGAGCACTATAGCCGGGGAGGAGCGCTTCAAACTGGAGGTGCAAATGCGGGATCTGTTTCTCCTACCGTGGAGCTGCACTGCTGGGCAAGCACATGCACCACTGACGCTCTGTAGAAAGAGTTGTAAAGAGCCAAGAGAGAGGAGTTTGATGGGCTTTGACAGTGAGTGAAGGGGAGGAAAGCTGCAGGCAGTGTTTTCCAGGCTTTTTAGGACGTACACTGTTTGGATGACTTAAAGCCAAGCAAGAGGCATCTTCCCAGGGGGCTGCAGATGCCCAGACCAGCTCCACTCTTCAGCTCTCTCCAGCACCGCCTCATCTCTTAAAAAGACGGACCTTGGTGTTTTTAAAGAAGGAAATTTAAGTTGCGACGTGCATAGGTCTGCTGAACTTGGATGTTAAATTGGCTTCATGTTCACTGCTTTGTCTTTGGGACACATTTTGGATATTCTGCGGATTCCCAGTACTGCCTTTGGATGTTTGCTAGAGAGCACCGAAAGCCTGACATAAATGGATTTCCCTTCAGTTAAATTCTCCTTCTGTAGTGGCATCTGACAGATGGTCAATCTTCTCTCTCACTGCTTTTATGGAGAAATCACATTCTGGACAGTTGTAGTCTTGCACCACAGACATCAGCGTCAGCTGTTGCCCTCTTCTTTTGCTTCTTAAATTTGTTCTTTTTTTCTTCATCTCTTGGTGAACGAGAGGGAAACTTCCCTCGCTGGCATCCTCCCTTCTGTGGAAATGGCTTTCCTGGTCCGTTGCTATGCCAACTGCTTGCAGCCGTGGTCCTCCAAAGTAAGCGATGTCGTAATCCCTTTTCTGGCCCGTGCCTCTGGCTTAGGATGGTGCCGTGTGTGTGCGAGTGAGATGGAGAGACAGTGGCGCTGAGAAAATGAGCTCAATTTATATGCGTGTGACAAATGGGTGCATGGACGCCACGCTTCCCTCTTTAATTGGACATTTTTATTGTTGCGTCCTGAAAGGGAAAAGCTGCTGTAGCTGCTAATGCAAAAACTGTTACTAAACTAAAGGGTGTTTTTTCTTTAACAACGTCGACCAGCAGCGGCAACAAAAACACGATTATTCTCCAAATGACAAACTGATGTGAGGGTTTCAAGGATTTTAGCATATTAAATCAAGTCTAGTCACTGCAGTGACATGTTTGTGACCAGGGATGTCCAGTTTGTATGCATCCAGCATGTTTTTTGTTTTTATTTCTGACAGTGTGCAGATCTAGTCCGATCTAGCGCCAATTTATTCTTTAGTTTGCTTAACTTCTGTTGAACGTTTTACTGGTTTTATTGCATTTGTGGCATCGCGCTGGGACACGTCTGACCTCTCTGGTTTATTGGTCGCTGAACAGAATAACTGCCAGATTCTGTAGATCCTTGTATGTCTGTCACTTTGGGAGCGTCTGTCTGGGCGCTGAAAGCCTCAGAGATGTTTGTCTTCTGTGTGTGTGTGTGTGTATTTAGTAGGATAAGTAATAATTAGGTCCCTGGAGATGAAAGGAGATAAAGCGTGAAGATTTTGAATCCAAGATGAGGTGTTAATCCACACAGTGTAAAATACGATATTACTCTTCTTTATTGATTTCAATCTAACAGTAATTTAAATTATTGTTTCTTATCCAGTTTAATCCTTTAATCTACATATTGTTCATATCATTGGTTGTTGCTTAACGATGATCTTAAAAATGAATCGGTCAATTAAATATTGCATCTGACATACGCTAATCAACATTTTTATAAACAACCATATGCAGATGACGTACATACACAATAAGCTGATACCACTGATTTAGAGCAAGTGGTTTCTGTTATTGTCAGGCCACTCACACATTAATCACACTCTTAAAATGTTAATATATTATTAGCATTTTCAGCTCCAGTAGTTTACATAAAGCTTTGACTGTGTCCGCCTTGTTTCTGGATGGATCTGGATGTTATTACCACCTCGTCTATGCTTTGAGTTCTGCTAATTTGTCCTCAGTCTTGAGTCGCTGAGGTTTCATCCAGCGAGGCTCGTTTGAGGTCCATAGTTAATTGGTCGGTGTCTGTGATGAGCCCACCTTTTGCAAAGGTTAATTAGGTTTCCTTTTTCCTCCCATTAGCTCGTGTTTGCGCTGTCTGGAGGTCGAGTAGCAGTCAAAAATAGCACAGTTGGGTTAGACGTGGTGTGGGTGGGCCAAATGGATTTCTGTTCAATATTTTGAATTTATTCATTGGGATTTTGAGGAAGGCTGTGGAGATAAAGTATGAGAAAGGGGAAATGTATGGACAGAAGGAGCGCTGATAAATCGTAACGTAAACAGTTCATTTTTCCATTTGGGCAGTTTTGTTCAGCTCTACATTTCAGAGCTGCAGCAGTTTCCACATACTATGCCATATCCTCTTGTTCCCATTTCTGACGTGAGCTGAAAGTTATTGAAATATTGACTCCGTGGCTGGAGGTTTGGCATCACATGACAGGCAGTGAAATGTAGGCCAGTGGAGCTGCTCTGTGGGACCAGTAGGGCTTCTGTTCTGAGGCACTGAGATTTATTTACGTCACCAATAAAAAAAAAATACATAAATAAATAAAAACAGGACTTTCAAAGATTCTTCTCCAAGTTATGGGAGTTTGTGTTTAGCAGGCTTTTAACATCTCACTCACATTTTTATGGTTTTATTGTGTAGTTTTCATGGGTGAACTGTGCCTTTAAATCTAGTCCTGCTCACCACAGCAGAACACAACCTCACATCCTCTAGTTGCTGTTCAACTCCCTGACCCTCCCCGTCACCATGTTCACTGCTGAATTTTCAGAGCCACCTCAGTGGTTTCTTTTTCTTTTTACTATTTATTCCTCTTTCTTGCTTACTTTTTCTTTAAGGGATATCGTTTCACTCTTAAGCTCATCTGTTTTCAACACTGACATACGTTCCTGCTTGTTCATCTTTTTCTCTGCTCTTCTCCATCTATTATTTAAGCATCAATAATGGGGCCTGTTGCTGCTGCTGTTGTTGTCATCCTGCTGGGCTGCATCCTCACTGTTCTGCTGCTTCCTGTCTCATAAATCACACCGGCTCCTTCTAAAACCATATTCATCTTCATATGTAATCTTTGCTCCCTGCTTCTGTACCAAATGACATCCATGACCTATTACCTGTTAAGGTGAATTGTATTTCCTTTTCACTCCCTTTTTGGTGCATCTGAGTTGAATTAACAATGGACCTGACATTCTTCAGTGTATTCTAACCAGATAAGCCTTCCTGTGAAAAAACAGGAAATGACATGCTTTGCTGATGGGACACTTTGTGCTGGGTGCATGCACATAACTCATAATTCTTGAAACTAATTGGAATGACCACCCACCTCACCCTCCCCTGGCAGAATCCAGCAGGTCTAGGCTTGGGTTGACCTACAGTACTTTTTCAGTTTGTGTGGACACGGAGACACTGGTTGCGCGGTGTTAAAGTGGGATGATGGGTCAGGGCATAAAGATGAAGGCACGACAGGTCACACAGACGAAAAGCGTCACAGCGCTATGAAAGATGGAACCAGTTACATTACTCACATACACATTATTGATTCTTGGACCTTGATGAGAATTTTCACAGGATGCCAAGTAGGGAGAAATATAAAAGTAAAGCCTGTACATGTATCTCTTTTATGATCCTGTTTAAACTGTATTTGGTTTAAGCCCAACCATTCATCATCAGATCAGATGGCTACATTAAACTGCTGAACGTCTATTGAGTCAAAGACATGTAAATTCAGCTTCCAGCAGGGGAGGCGTCAGTTTTTTAATGCAATGTAATTCTTATTCTTAGCATTCTTCAGCAGATGGGACACGATAGAATACAGTATGTTGACAAAATCGTATTTGAGCACCGGGAACCTTTGCCGGGTGATGTCGCAGCTTTTTCACATTCGCCTTGACAGATTTCCTCTGACCTCGGGCCTGTAGACAGGCTGACTGTCTACGCGACAGAACTCACACAGGTTGCCAAGGTAATGTGGCCTTTGGGCCCAAAGGGGAGCTGTGGCATTGGGGGGTAGTCCAGATTGGAGCTGGGGGGGGCAATGGACAAAGAGAGATGGCTTTTAGCATGCGGAGGGAGGTCTAGGATATCATATGCACAGGAAGCAGGGGCGATAAAGATCGATATGGGTTGCATTAGGCCCGGCCGTGTCCACCTCACCTCCCATCAGTCATAAATTACTACTCGGCCCTTCTAAACAAAAACACGCGTTGTGGCTAAATTCTTTGTCTCCTCTTTCCCCCCCATTCACCATTTTAATAAACCTGATGATGTTTCTTTCAGCTGGCTTCACTTTTAGCCACTTTCACCCCTGAGCTCCGCTCTATTAGTAGCCTCGCAGTGCAGCTTTCGACTTCGACTTCGACTTTCGATGCATAGAGTTCAACCTGAAACGAGCTGGTAGTTCACCATGCTTTACTTAGAGAAGATAAAAGGTGCAGTGTACTTTGATTGCTTTAGCTTGTACAGAGGCATGAAAGGGCCAGTGTTGTTGTCCTGAATGCTGTAATTACTGTCCATTAGCTGTGATATTCTGAACTTTTAGAGTGGAAAAACCCACTCAGGCCTTGTATGCATTAACATCCCCGGCTGGTCAGCGTTACTGCACTAAATTGGCTGAGAGCGAGGCTGCCCGTTCAGTAGCCCCCCCTCGGCCCTGAGATGCAGGCTAACACCCACACACATACTGTACATTCACTCCCCTCACATAATGTATGCACACTCCCCCGCCCGAGATGAAGTAGTCATGAGCTCGTACCCCCACCCATACACGCACGTAGACACCCACATCCTAATGAGTAGTGATGATATTTCAGCCACCCATAGCCCCCACCCCTTCAATTTCACTTGCTCCCATTATCTCAGTGCTATTGATCCACATCCCCTCCTGTGCCGGCAGAACCAGAGCCTTTACTGGATAATTTTCAAGGGCATTTATAAATATAGGGTGGGTTAGATGGGTGATTGCTCTCTGGCTGAGAGAAAAGGGGGTAACAGAGATATTTGGATGAAACATTCAAACAAAAACTAGAATAATGACAAATTCATATCATATCGGAAAGATAAGTGTGTTGCTAATAATAGAACTAGCTGGTTGGTTTGACTTTCTTATATGTGCATGGCGTAGTTTTTTGTTCAGGTGAAAAATAGTAATAAATGAAATGTGTGATAAATGATGTAGTTCTGGATTAATCTTGTGGGAGTGAGCAGAGTTAATTTCCTGTCCAGCCAAGCAGCGGGACAGAATTTGAACTCTGCTTTGTCTGGGCTAAGGTGAGTGGAGCAGGATCCAAAACACACAGGAGAACCACAGGGTGGGGTTGCCCCTCCACCGGACCCACGGGTCAACCTCTAACCTGCATGTGTGTGTTTGTGTGCAGGCGTGTGGGCTGGGCTGCAGAGCAGGAAGCATCTGTTAACACGGGGGGCCGGGGGGGCTGAGGCGTGTGTTTGGGTTCAGAGAGTGCACATGTGTGTTCTGCGCATATACACACATTTGCATAAGGGTTAAAGCCAAGTGTTTAGCATTCTGACCTGCATCTGGCAGACCTGGCTGTGGCCCACCTTCCTCTGGGGCCCAGTTGGAGACGCCCTTCAGCTTCCTGGCACACAAAACCAGCCGGAGAACGCGAATAAAGAATGGAAATCCTACGTACAGTCTGACCAGTGTTTCATGGCTGATGCGCAATATCAATAAAGCCACCTCTTACCCATAACCACCCAGCTTATCATGGTTACAGCAGCGCTACCTACCGAGCGGAGCAGAACTTGCCTCAAGTGTGGACGTGAGAATAATGTCAGAATCCGACACAATCGGCGCAGGTTCAGTTATGTGTCTTCACTGTAAGTGCCTCTCATAGAAAAGGGAAAGAAAGCTGCGTAAGGTTTGCCAAGAAGGAATAAATCCCACAGTCCTTTTCTCTTTAAGTCGAGAAAATGTCGTCCCCCAGGTGTTACAGCGATTACAGAAGTCAGTTGGATTGCGACAGGTTGAATATTTCTTTCAGAGACATCCAGCTTTGTTTGGCACCTGCCTGCTACCGCACGCACACAAACACTGTCAAACAAACTCCAACAAACTCCAACTGGAACAGATGAATACTAGGCTCAGCAGGGGGGGTGACCACTGCCAATTTATTATTTCACAGGTTAAAACCAAGTGAGTGGTAAAGACTTCGGGATAAATTCCACATAGCCAGGTTAGAAGCTGCTCACCCAGAATCCTGTGACTAGATGGGGTTTATCATGTAGTAGTGAGGCAACTGAACCATTATGTGATTTATTAAAAACTGAACTGATGACTTCTGACTCGATGACTAGCTTTAATTTAACATTAAAGAACAAAAAGAGATTTGATTTTAGTGGGATGAATATTTAATTAACAAGGTGTTGGACTCAAGCAGAGACAGTAGTTTGAGGGTAGTTTCTTTTGTTTGTAAAGCAGCAGTGTTGTGAATTATTTATTTCACTTGAAATGAGAGTGCAGACATTCCCACACGCTCTCGTTTCCGTTTCCTGTCTCAGTTTTACAAGTTGTGTATATGTCCCGTCTCTATCTTGTGCATCAGTCACAGACAACTGGAGCAAAAGTCACAGGCCCGTTGCAGCGCTGGTGCAGCCGTTCAACCCGTCTGTCACAGTACTGGCACGGCAACGTGTGAAAAGTGCCAACTAATGTCTTGCCAGCCAGTTCTGATCCAGGCTAAAAAACCTGCCAACCAATGACTGTTGATCCCTGTGCTTCCCAAACAAGTGCCTGCCAAATCGCAGGATGCAGGTTTATTTCCATAACCGATTAAAATGCGTTTCAGAGCAGCCTAGGTGATGTGTTGCTCTGCAGACTCGCCGCTTTGTGTTTGGAGGGGTAGCTGCCCCACTTTCAGTTTCCAGCCATTTGTGTCACACTTTTCAGCATATGTTTAGAATCTGCTTACCTGTCATGCGGTGCTCAAGCTGGAATATAAAACAAATATACTAGATAATTTTAGCTTGTTGTAGTCCTGTCCCAGAACGTCTGGGCTCTGTTGTGTATCCAGATTAATTGCTTATTCTTGCTCATGTCTGTTAAGTCTAAACCCATCTCACATGGCATAAGCCGTCAAATCACAGGCGACTCTGTGGAACAGAATAGTGGACGGTAACATCAGAGGACGGTTAATATCGTAGAACATGGGTAAAAAGCGTCAGCACCACTGATGGTGACAATAAAAGTTTATTCCATCTTCCGACGTCTAATCCTCATTTGCAGCAACAAGTGATTAAGAAGAAGTTTGATGGAGCAGTTCTGTAAGTTAGTGTTTTTTGTCGTGTTGTTTTTAAGCCTTTTCTAATTAGAGCCACCTTTAGGAAGGCCATTCTCTCATGCTTTCCTTTCTCCTCTCATTTGTCTTTTCTGCCTTTGCATTTTATTCAACTTCTCTTAATCCAACACATATGCAGGACCTGCTGTATTTTTGATCTTCTAGCTCTAAGGGAATAATCTTTTAATTAATGTGAACCCTTAACATAATTTAGAGCTGCATCTTAACCGTAATGCAGGTTACTGAAGTTGTGAAGATGATGTCGTCACAGCAGTAGCAGACACACAGACACACTCGACTGTGGTTAGGTAGGAGGGTAGAATTAAATTCCCCAGAGAAGGTCTCGGATTTTTTAATCTTCATTTCTTCTCATTCCACCTCTTTCTGGCAGTCTCATTCCAGTCTATATTATCTGCTCTGCCTCACCCTCAGCTACATTTACACACACACTCATTTCATCTCTCGATCATCTCTGCACGCTGCTTTTCTCTCTCTCCTCTTACAGTCCTTCCATCTCCTTCACTTTATGTCCCTGTATCTTCTCCTCTGTCTTACTCCAACTGTCTGTGGACTTTTAAATCTCCAATAATGGAGTAGTGCATGGTTGAGTCTTCAAAAGGCTCAGTGTGATTTACTGAATGGAGTCTGTAGTATCATGCAGTTCATGTCTCTTTCGTGTGTGAGCTGGCTTGATGTTTATATAGATCACTTATCTTTCTGAATGTTTTCTAGTTTGCATTTACATGTACTTTTGGTAAATCTAATGCATCAAAGTGCATCTGATTGCAGATCTCATTGCAGAGAGCTGTCAGTGTTCTCTTCTGCGTCGTCTGATGAAGGTTTATGCAGATATCTCACTTCTAATTGTTCCAGCAGGAATGGGAGTTGATGGCGGGGGGATGAGTAAAACCACCATAAGGCAGGTTCAGTCCCGAACATAACCTCTGAACAAATGAGGGACAGTTGAATGTGTGAGACGGCAGCGGCGTTGTTTCACGGTGCAGAGGTGGCCTGCTGCTGTCTGCGGTGTGGCTTCTGGTGTAACGACAGCCAGCACTCTGCTAACATTGGGGGAGAGCCTTTTTTGCTGGAATTAACTTCTGCAGGTTTTTATGCAGTTGCTATTCCTTACAGTTTCTAGCGGGTGTGCATTCTTTGTCACCGGTGCTGTGACTTAATACTAGCCGCTGTACGCGTGCCAGCACCTGTCAGGACATAGTATTTCATGGAGGAGTGATGGTTGTGTTGCGTGGCTCACGTCGAGGCAGTTTGTCACTGCTGACATCTACAGGCTGATGGTGCTCACGTCAGACGCTGGACCCTGTCGTGGCCTCACTACCATGTTCACTCAGCTGTGGGGTTATGAGTAGAGTTCAGCTGGGGCTTCCAGCTACACAAGCTCTGAAATGAAATGTAGCTGCTGTTATTCCCTAAATACCCACGAGCCTGTGCACAATTTTCAGTCAGTAGAAAAGAGTAAATGAAGCTGCAGATTTCCAGTCTGGGTCAGCGCTAGCACTTTATTATCGTCATAATCCACTGAAGTAGGGGTAACTAGAGATCTGTTACTTTTGTCTCTGCTTTTGATTGATTGGTCTGCTGTTCAGATTGTGTCTTGTTTTGTTCTTCCTCCTCAGTCCTGTGAATACACTTGATTCATCTCCTCGTTTTTGTTGCGCATTCTTTACTCTGTGTACAGCGTAGCTAAAACGAGAAGAGATGCCTCTCAAATGCCTCTATAATACTGCCACTGGGTTTTCTCTTGACTAATATATCAACATTGTGTATGAATATTCATTGAATGATGTTTGTGTCATTGTTTAAAGCCACTTTAATTATCCTCCTCATCAGGATTCATCAGCCTCGTCATTTTTTTTAATTACTTTGCAAAGCCGTTAGTTCTGTTTATTAGTCAACTTAATTTATTGGTCTCTTTGTCATTTGGTGTCTTGGTGCATCTTTTTATCTTTGTCATGTGTCTTCTATAAACACGTAGCTGGTTACCTGAAGTCTTAGATGTTGCACTGTTTCCAGTGCAAGGCTAAACTCACTTTAGGTTTAGTGGCAAAATAGCAGCTCAGCATCAAAACCCAAAATTCAAAATCAAAATTTGATGGTGTGGCCCTTTCTGGGATCCCTGACCAACCAATTCCCAGACAATTATAGTCGTCAGATCAGACCTAACCCATTAAACCTTTTCAAGGTTTCCCAAAACCTCTCTACACGTTGACCTACAATGCTGCAAGATTATCCAAGCACTAAAGTGCCATTGGGGAACCCAGTTACTTGTGCATGTAGCCAAATGGCCTGTGTTTGCTTCATAATCCATTCTGCCACTGAGGAAATAGCATAGCACTCAGACACACATCTACTGTAGTTAATCACATTGTGATGGATGCAGTGAGGTTTTACAAAAGAAGGAAAAGAAGAATTTGATGCTTTTGCTTTCAGGGACAGAAGGAATTTTTTAGCCAACCCTATATTGTAACACATGGTGTGAGGTATACTCCGCTAAACAGCTAGTTCTCATTTTAGTTTCTAGCTTTTTTTTTTTTTAATTTACCATTGTATCCTTATTGTGATAAGCTTCAGCAGTTCATACTCTGAAAATTGCCGGTGATGCCAACGCTTGGTCCATTTCACTGCAGTGTTTACAGGCTTCATCCTCCCATGATTGCTGTCGCTCCTTGACATGATAGAATTGTACAGCTGAACATTTATATTTAATCTCTTAACTCTCATCCGTAATGCATGAGGAGAATGGGAGTCCCCCCTCCTCACCTCTCTGCCACCCCCGACACAGTACGCACCCCCAACCCCCTCGGTTCGGCCGCTGGGAGAGCGAAAGAGGAGGATTAGAGCATGATTAAGTCTGCGGTGTGAACTGGAGCCACGAGAGTGCACAATTATTCACTTCCCCCATCACTCCCCCGGCCGACTCTCTCTGACTATTCTTGACATATTTCACTGCAATGTGCAAGATGTTTGTCTCTAATCTTAGCCTGAACAAACATTTAGCATGAGCTTAAAGTCATATACAATAAGTCAATCAAATGCTAAACAGACCCATTTAGGTGTTGGGCAACAGAAGACAAAGACGTTTCTACTCAGTTAGTCAATATTAACACCAACCGCTTACAATTAGCAGCAGCTTGTTGCTCAATAAGTTAAACCCAATGCAATTCACTGGTGCAATGGGAAAATCATTTCTTTGAAATAACTCAAACTAATGCCACAGTGTGTGTGAATGTGAAACACTTAATGGAAGCAAGTTGCTAGTAGTTAGCATCTCACTCACATGCACCGAGCGACGCAGGATGTATTAATATTTAAGAGGCATGCTGTGCTAACATATAGTGACGTGTGTGGTGAAGAACGGCTGCAGACGTGTTAAAAGTCTTTAGATGCTCCCGTGTGTCAGAAAGATGTACATGTCGGTTTGGGTGGGTTAAATACGGGGCACACGGAATCTAGTGCACTAAGAGTAAGTGGCCTTTTTATTTGTACATTTTATTGGATCCCCATTAACCTGTATTTTTCTAATCTTTCTGTGTGAAATTAGCACATACTATAAAACTGTGATGGCACAGTGTGTTTCCAAACGCCTACAGAGAAATTAAACCTAATTACAGCAATCTGGGTACCGTTGGGCTCACAACCAAGAAACCATGAAAACCAATCCCATCGTATCAGGTATTTTACTGTGGACTTAAATTTAAAACTTGGTGTAAATATGTAGTTAATCTGTAATTAATAAACCCAATGCTCCCCTTTCTTAAACCTAAAACTCCACCCCTCTTCATGATGATTTTGTGTGCGGGGGGGTTAAGTGCTCACAGGGCTGCACAATACAAGAGGCCTATTAGAGTAGAGGACCGAGGGGGCATCACCCCCAGACTTGACGTCTTTAATATTGCATGTTGGCACCGTGGTCGTAGTTTCTCTCGGCCTCGGCTGGCGTCCAACGTTCAGTCGGCTCGGTGCGGCTTCGCGTGCTTTACTGTCAGGGTCTGTAGGGGGTGTGTTTATGTGCGTTGTGGTGATGGAGGAGTTGTGCTGTAGATTTGCCCGGTGTCGCAGGAGGACCTCTTCTCTCACTCTGCCTCGATTCAGACTGGTAAGACTCGGACCTAGAGGTCTGGCTTTCATCCATAGCAGCAGTATCGGTGCACGTGCGCCCGGGAAATGGAGACGACACCTACAGTGTTGGAAATCCCCCCTTTTCACATCCATTTGTCACTACTGTTTGCTCCAGTCTTGTAAAACTCTCTGTGCTTGTCCCCGTAGTAGCATAGTCCTAGACTAGAAAATGCCTCATTGTGTTGACTGTTTAGATGTAAGTTGGTGGGTCATTGTGCTATATTACATGCTAATTTTCGGTATATAGTATATAGTCTTTCGGTATATTACAATTAATAAATAAACAAAACAAATAATGGCAGTAAAATGTTAGAACCAAAATTCTTTCTAAATGAGGGTCTTTTTTAAAATTCTAGTTTAAAGGATGATGTTAAGCTGGGGGACAGTAGTTTAAAGGTTTTGATGATGTGTGATGACCTTTGTGCCACTGACTGTGTGTCTTTACTTTTAGTCAGTGGAAACTTTCAGTTCCTCTTACGCTGTTCAAACTGAGCAACTCTGGATTTTTAAAGGCAGTTTTACCGATTCACAGGCAAATGTTGTCACTAACTCAGTCTTGTTTAACATGTGCCTGTAGTCATATTTAACAACGTAGATTAAGAGGTGTGTGTGTGTGTGTGTGTGTGTGCGCAATCTTCAGAAAAAGGTGGTGACGAAGATCAAAACAATATGATTTTTTTTTATTTGTATTGATGTTAAAATTAGGCTTTGTGCAAATTATCCTGAAGTAAATCAAGTGACCATGTTGAATGCACTTGCATTTATACCGTGTCTTTGAAGTCATGTCCTCTTCACCTTCTCTGTTTTTTTACCTCTGTCTGTCTAAACAGCTTCCAGCTGACCTCAATAAGATGCACCTAACAGACCACGCCCATCACCAGGTGATGCACATGCCTCCCAGCCAATCAGGATGCAGCATCGCCAGCGACTCTGGCAGTAGCAGCCTGTCGGACATTTACCAGGTGAGAAGCTTATTTCCCGGAGGCGACCGGGGGCCTTTCTGAGTGGAGTCTGCATGTTTTCCATGTCTGTGTGGGTTCTCTCCAGGGTCTCCACAGTCCAAAGACATCCCGTTAGGCTGTGAGTGTGTTTGTGACTGGTTGTGCATGTGTATGTGTGGCCCTGCGACAGACTGGCGACATGTCCAGAGTGAACCCTGCCTCTCGCCCATAGACAGCTGGGACAGGCTCCAGCACAGCGACCCCTACGGGGAAGAAGTTGTAGGAGTGGAATGAATGAATGAACCTTATTTCCTGCTGAAATGACTTTTATCTTTAAATTTTAAAGTCTGAAAGTGTAACGCATCAAATGTTATTAGGTTTGGGAATTTTCTCCCCATTATTGCGGCACAAGTTCTAAAGCCTTTCCAATCCAGTGTCAAATCTCTACCGTGACGTCTGGTGTTTAACTGACAGTGGATTCTCCCCAGCGGGATTTGCTCTAGTTCTGTCTGTCTGTCTCACTCTAGCTTTTCTGTCAGCCTGCTTCCCTTCCTCCCCTGTAGCTGTGCCCTCCTTGGTATCAGACTAATTATTGTGCTTCCTGGTGACCCTGTACTTCCTGCTGCGGAGGAAAGGTCACATGCAGGAAATAAATCTAACCTTTTGAGCTCCGTCTGTACCTGTGATACAGGTGAGGAAGCTGTATCATCGGTGTAGTTGACTTGATGACCATGAGTTTGCAGAAAGAAGTATGCGCAGTATGCAGAGTGGCAAAATATTGCAACCAGTTTCATCAGTTATGCATTTCAACAAGAAATGCGTCATTTTGTCCCAGTTGTCAGTCTCTGCGTTAGACATTGTGTTACATATTAAACATATCACCCCAAACAGGCAAACACACTCTCTGATTTGAAGGAAGCACTGGAACTGTGTAAAAACTGACTGATGCAATATATGAGTTAGAATGTGCTGACGCTTCTTTATACTCGACACTTCTCTTTCTCTCCCCCCCTTTGAATCAGCCTCATCTGTTTTTGGACATTTCTGATCTTTAATTAGCTCAGTGCGCTTTGGACTTTAAGGCCTCTCTTGAGCATAGACTATTTAAATGGCTATGAATCAATAGTCCATGAATGGCTACATGACAGGGCTGTCATCTCATCACATTAATTCCGCAGCGCTTTTAATCTCCCCTCTACACAGAACGTTGTAGTAAATCTAATAATGTTTCAGTATTACCCTTCAGCATTGACTTGTCTTTAGTGCCACAATATAGTTTAGTGTCGTGTTCTCCTGTACAGCCTGTGTACAGCATGGGGCGTGAGCTTGTCATTCAGCAGCTGATGAACCTAATTAGTTCAGGTACAGGTAAAAAGTCAGCTACAGCTCATATGTTGCCATAACCATATGATATATTCCACTGCTACCTAACGAGAAGAGGGAAGCATGGAAGTGTTCTCTGCACCTGGGGAATCCAGATAAAGGAGAGGACCCTTGTGTACTTATCCCACATGAGGAAAAGCTTTATGCGAGAAAATAAATAGTCTGATTTCAACAGTTCAGAAATAGGACTAATGATATTTAATGAAGGAAACAGGTTTATTAGTAACATTTACTAATGGCTGCTTCTCACAGTGGACTGTTTGTACTGTAAGAAGCAAAGGGCAACACATAAATTGGTGTTAGGTGTTTAAATAATGTTAGGATTCAACCAAACTGCTTCTGACTTCATGTTCGCCATCACGCTGTCCACTGACAGAAACCAAACTGAAATTATCTGAAAATAATAAATATTTTCATTACTGCTCATTAGTCTTGTGCTGCTGTGGATCCCAGCAGAGATGCTGTGAAGCAACTTGCTAATATTTATTGTTATTTTCTCGCTGCTGTCACTGAAGTGTTGTTATTATCGGTAATCACTTTCAGCATATTTGTCTCCTTCAATTCCATTGCTGCTGTACAAGGGGCTCCAGAATAACATGAAGAAGTTAGTTTCTGAGTAATGGAACGCAGAGTGATAAATTGTAGGACTCGTCATGTCATATCAGCAGAATTGAGACATTTAATCTTTAATCCTCCTCTCTCCTCCTCTGGCCTCCCTCTTCAGCCTGTCGGCCTGCCAGTGTTTGCCGATTGATATAAGACGGGTCAGCCCGGTTCAGACTAGTTCATTTGACACAGAGACCCGATCTCTTCATACTCAGATTAGATATGTATCGCACGGCTGTGATCCCATCAGCCTGTCGCTGACCTGGCTGTGTGTTTGTTTACAGCTGTCTTAAGAGTTGACCCCACAGTCGGCCTTGACTGTCAGCGCAGCAGATTGGTTTTGTTTTTGTAGGTTTCTCACACTCTTTCTATGACTTAACTCACAGTTGTCCCCTTTGCGCTTTTAACTCCTTTCTACTGATTCAATCTCACATCTTATTTATCTGCCCTGTGCTCTTGTCACTCAGCCTTTCTTTTTCTATGCTAGCCTCCAGTGTTGTTCTTAACTTCGTTTCCCTTTCCTCTGTTATTTGCTCTAAATCCTGAACCAACCTTTTCCTCCTCTCTGTTTGTCTCATTGCTGTGCTGTAAAATGCAGCACAGTCCTGATGTTCCTTGTCTCAAACGTCTGCGAGTGAACGTACTGCAGCGTTTTACAACCTCCATGTTTTTCTTTTGTTATTGGCAACTACAGAATGTAACACTGCACTCTTGCCCCTTTGTTGTTCTGCCACACTGTGGGTCCAGTGAATTTTTGAGATAAGAATCGATAAATCAGAGGCGAAGTGAAAGGAAAAAAACTCATTAGTAGAAACATGCTGTATTTTTACACTACAGAACAACACATCAGGGAACCTTTGCTGCATTTTCTTGTTTTATTTTATGTTGGGGTATTTCTTGTCGTTTGGACCAACCTGTGAGCTAACAGATGGCCTGCAGTGCTGCCGCCACCACCTGAGAGCTCCTCTCTTCACCTTTAGGTTGGTGGTTCAAATCTCGACTGTCCTGACAGCCCCCTGTGCCTCTTTAGAGCCGCACTGTGCCAACCATCTGTCTGCTATGAGGGGGTAGATGGGTGAATAGGACTTAATACAGCTGGATTTAAATATCTGGCCCTTTGCCTCTGTTTCTAGTTTGAGCCTTGACAGAGTTTTTGGCTCAGGGTCACAGATACTGCTGGGTCATTAAGAATCATGATGGAAAAGAGCTATTAGGAAAAGTCTCTTTTGAGAGAATAACAGCATATTTAAAAAATACTTTAATCTGTCTTTAGTTTCCGTAGGAAATGTGACTGTTTAGCAGAACTAGTTGGTGACCTACTCTCTGATGACTTGTTGATGTGATACTAAACACCCTTAAACTGAATGTTGCACCACCGTGCAGAATGTAGTTTAGACATTTCAGCCAACATGTTACTGTAGACATTACTAATCCAGCAATCATTTCTGGGTCACATTTCTCCTGCATTTAAAGCTTTTTGACTCAAGCAAGTTGAAACCCCAGGCAAATAAATTTCAGTGTAAAATCATGAAGGTGCTTCTCTCGCTCTGTTACTTACCAGCTGCTGTGTTGCCTCCTCCACTGTCTTTGCTGCAGGCCACAGAGAGTGATTTGGGAGACGTGGACCTGTCTGGACTTCCAGAGGCTGCGGTGGACAGTGAGGAAGAAGAGGAGGAAGATGAAGACCTCGAGAGAGCCTCAGATACTCTTCTGGGCCGAGATCTGGTCAGAGAGTGTCTGGAAAAAGATCCAGCTGATCGCAACGATGACGACATTGGTGAGTGTAAATCTCTGAGCTCCTGGTGGTTTTCTTTCCCAGGAACTATAATCAAGCGACATGCCTTGGATAAAAAGCCCTTGTATGTACAGTATATGTATCCAAAACACAATAATGCTTTCAAGTACTGTCTAAAACTGCTAGAATTATGTACAGTCTAAATACTGTTGTGTACTCTGCCGTTTTTAGAAGGCAAGAACTGCAGCTGTGCAGTGGAAGAGCTAAAATAAATAAGGTGAAAGGGCAGTGCCAGTCAAAGAAAGCGACTGAGCCGGTCTGCATGGTGGGAACGTTGGAGCTAGGTCACAGTGTTCTGGCAGCCACAGTGCAGAGACTCCTTAACCATTAATACACACGGATCCGGGTGGTTGATAGGGAAATAGATGTGCAGTAGATATGCTGGTGGTATAAGTATAACAGACATAAGAATATTGCGTCATTCGTTCCTACCTTTGCTGATGTTTCTTGTTGATATTCGACGTGAAACCAGCCTGTGTGAAGTCCAGTATGAGTCGTGGTTCTGTGCTGAAAGGACCACTTAGACATGGGATTGTTTGTCAGCGTTTACCTGCACACGCCAGTACTTGCTCATTTCCCCTCCTACTTACCCTGTTTCCTTCTCTGTTTGTACCTGATAGAACAACTGCTGGAGTTCATGCACCAGCTGCCTGCTTTCGCCAACATGACCATGTCTGTGCGGAGGGACCTGTGTAGCGTCATGGTGTTCGAGGTGGTGGAGCAGGCTGGCACGGTCATTCTGCACGACAAGCAAGAGGTAGAAATGTGTAAATAGATGATTTTCTGGCATCTTATGTTGCCTGATTACTCCAAATTTTCATAGCAATCAAATTAGCGTCTCATCTTCAAACAAAAATTAGACGTGTAACTAGATGTAACTAGATTATTATTGGTTCATTAATATAATTACGGATGCAACATCTTCTGTAATGTGAAACTTTAATGTAACAAAAACGTATATCTAGGTCATAGTCTGTAAAAAGGAGCATGTTAGAAGGAACAGCACAAGACAAGGAACACAAATGCATATTTTCTCATATGGGGAAAAAATATGGGGACTGTTTAAGGCTAATTCGTGTGCACACACTAGCACACACATCTTCACTGCAGCGTAGGATCCCTTTCCATCACTCGATCTGCTGCACAGCTAATTAATGAAGTTACATGCCTGAGAAACGGCTGCTCCGTCATGGCTGTTCGGTTACACACAGGGGCATTAGAACTGACAGGGCGATAAATGGCCATGAACTGCCAGCCGCCAGGCTCAGGAGGAAACCTTAAAGACATCCCACAAATAGACTTGTGTATTTACGCACCTCCATGCTGTCTGTGTCAAGTCAGTAGACGCAGGTCTCCTCTGCTTCGCTGCCTCTCCCTGCTGAAGGTCGAAAAGAAACGCTCTCCATTCGAACACCGCTATGAGACAGAAAAGGGGAAATAAAAAGTCTAACGTGGGCTAACAGAGGGAAAATTAGGTAAAAAAAAAAAAGGGAGGCAACTGTCAAAGAGGAGATTGACTCCAGCAGATTCTATTTATCACGGTTTTATTTGCCAAATAATATTCTACATATGTTTGCAGACTTCTGCAAAAACACACCATTCAAATTTATTGCGTGCATGTGTTCAGAAGGGTTACGAAAATAACCTTTGCTATCGATTGCTCATCTTTACTGCACCCTGACATAGAAATCAGGAGAGTGACAGGTTGAGTGGAAGAAGGAGAAGTTAATAGGGAGAGAAAGTGAAAAGCAGGGAGAGAATTGGAGATTTGCTGCGAGAGAATGGAAAATGCAATGAGGAGGAAATGTCTGTTATAGTTGCAGAGGGAGCCCAAGGCACTCGGGATGAATGGCTTGTTATTTTACGCCTGCCAGCATCTCCTTTTCTAAAGCCACCGCTGGAGACACTGCACTTCTTCACCAACAATAGTCACACGTCACACAATGAACATTAGCGACAATATAGTAAATGAGGCTTAGTAAAATATAGTCGTTCTCAGCTGTACGGGCTGTGACTTGGATAGTGCCACTGCTTTCTAACAGTTATTAGAGGTGTTGCATCACAGTTAATGTGCTCTTTGAAATCTTTTGAATAAAACTGTGCCAGTGAATGCTTATGAACAATCGTGTACAGGGTGAAATGTTGATATTTAGCTGTGGCTGTGGGAAAAGACAATGCAAGAAACAACAGAAAATGCAAGACCAACAATGATTGACTGTATGTTTGATGGTTCTGATGATGTGCAGCTGGACCTTTGGTATGTTATCCTGAATGGGGCAGTGGAGATCAGCCACCCAGAAGGAAGAACGGAGACTCTTTGTATGGGCAACAGTTTTGGGATCTCACCATCACTGGACAAACAGTACATGAACGGAGAAGTCCGCACCAAGGGGGACGACTGCCAGGTAAAGACAGCACACTGCGGCTGTGTACAAGACTGTAACCACACACTGTAATGAGGTTTATTTCTCAGAACATCACACCCGTACGGTTTCTCAGCAAAAGCCTTTGTTCACGTAGAGGCAGCATGAGAAGATGACAAAACTAAAACAAGCCCAGTAAGTATTTGTGGTAACAAGTGACACTGCGCAGTTCCCTCTAGTGCACACATCACTTCCTGTCCTGCTACTCAGGAAGCTGCAGAGGTAGGGCAAATGCAGAAACTTACGACTTAGTTGAGGGAGGCGCAGCAGAAGTCATGTCTTGGTTCTTTCCCCTTAGTGTGATGGGAAGTTAGTTTAGCTCCACTGTGAAAAGAAAGCCTACGCTGTGTCTGCAGAATGGCGGTTTGAGAGGATTTTGGACCAACCTAGGTACTCGTACTCAGCCTTAGTTTGTTCTTAGCTAAAGTCTGTGTTCCTCCTTCATCCATGCATCCATCCATCCCTCCTATGACTTTCTCTGCCAACCCTCATTCTGCGTCCGTGCTGTTGTTTGAGTACCCGAGTGTGGCTCAGAGCAATGTACTGCTCTACTACAAGTTCACCCGCTGTCCTCATGTCATCCTCGACCAGTTCGTGTGCATCGCCCAGGAGGACTACTGTCGCATCCTCAACCATGTGGAGAAGAACACGCACAAGGTGGAGGAGGAGGGGGAGATTGTGATGGTGAAGGAGCACCGTGAGCTTGACCGCAGTGGGACCAGGAAGGGACACATTGTCATCAAGGTTAGTGCTTTGTTGCTTTTAAGAAACCTTGGATTGATTTCATAGTCAGGCTCAAGTTACACTAGTGGCGCTTAAACTTTATGCAGTAGTTTGGTTTAACACGAATCATTAAATCATGTTATCACCTTTGTTATTTTACAATTATTATCTACTATATACACAGAAATGCTTGCATTGATTTGAGTGCCAGCTCATTATGAATCGACCGTGGCCTCTTATACTGTATCTCGCAAAAGCATCAATGCAGCTGCTCGAGGTTTTCAGCCGATCGTTTATAGGCACCGTTAGCACTATTAGTGTTTGCTGGAGCGTTTCCTAGTACCTTACAATGCACTACGCGCCGAGGCCTTTTTGATCCTTCACTCGGGCCTTGGGAAGCAGCCGGCTATTGATCGGATAATGGGTCTGAATGATTGTCTTGGCCACAGCACCAAGCAAGGCTCCCAAACACATCCTGTTGAGATGAGTCAATTGCAGAGTGTTAGCATTTCTACTTCTGTTTTTGGCTTTGTTGTTTCTGTGTCAGACAAAAGTCTCTCTGGTTTCCATTCCCTGTCAAATGAATCGTTTCCCCCAGAAACCTCTGCTCTGGTGACATGAACAAACTCATTAGATGAAAACGGAGCAGGGCCGTTTGGAGTCCAAGACAGAAATGTTACAAACTTTGCATTATATTCTACAGATCCATGGCATGGATTTCAGCGTGCGCCTGTAGCAGAGTTGTCTCCCTGTGTGTGCATGTTCACGTTGTTTTATTGATGGGTGACTGACACGTCAATCAATAGCTGCACCTTAATAGTTTATGTCCTTGTCACTCTTTTGATGAGTATTGGCATAATGTATCCAAGTTGGTATGTGCATGCTTTCCGTTGCCTGTGTGAGGGTCTGCATAGATTACGTTTGCCCTTGGGTGAGTTTGCCAAGTTTGTGTCCTCATGTGAGCATCTTTTCTTCCCCTAGGGAACCCCAGAGCGGCTAATCATGCACTTGGTGGAGGAGCCGTCTGTGGTGGACCCCACCTACATCGAAGACTTCCTGCTGACCTACAGAACCTTCCTGTCAAGCCCAATGGAGGTCGGCAAGAAGCTGCTGGAGTGGTTTCAGGTGGACAGCCTTCGGGACACGGTGAGTGTGTGTCAGGGGAACTGTAATTCTGTCTTGGAGAGGACCAAACCATCATATTGGGGGCATTTCCACAATGTGAGGAACCTTTTGCTTTCAAATAGTTTTCTTTTGAATTTAAAGATGGTTGCTATCAAATATGTGTTGCTATCAAAGTAAAAAAGCGCATGTGTTACATTTTAAAAGTGCAGAATATAGAATGATAGCTCTTAAGTTCATGCTAATGTTTTGTTTGCATCCATGTTCATGCCCCTCACATACTGATCAATACAAGTTCAGCCAGCTCAGCAGTTCTTGAGGCCAGCAGCCATTTGTTCATGCCTGACACTCCCATTGTCCACGACTGCTTAGTCTTGTACTGTCAATAGTCTTTATGTGGTGTCATTGAGGCTTATAATCTTCAGCTCTATTAAACGGGGTCTAATCCTGTAGATCGAGCAGGGAGACGGTAACAAAATGTGATAAAAGAGTTGGCAAGACGAAGCGAAGAGCGAGTGGAAAGTGGTCAGTGATCGATGTGCTGCGTTGATGCATATCGGTTGTCGATTTGACCTTTTGGAAAGGTTAGAACAATGTTAGCAGAAATAACTGGTTCCAGATGTACTTTGCTTTTTTACTCATGGCGCTATCGGCTCCCAAGAACAAGCCCTGAAATTACAAATCACCTGTGATCCAACTCCATGTAAACATTCTGTCGTCTCAGAGCAGCGTGTTGTCGAATACTGTAGTGTAATATGTGAAGGACTAGAAAATGAAAGGAAGTTTTTGCAGAGCTGTGTGAACATAAGTCAAAGCTTTGAGTCTGTTGAGTTTAGCTCCCATTGTTCTGCACAGGTAACGAGAATAGTGCTGCTGTGGGTCAACAACCACTTCAATGACTTTGAGGGTGACCCAGCCATGACGCGCTTCCTGGAGGACTTTGAGAAGCGTCTGGAAGCCACAGTAAGATCAAACCTCAGTTTAGCACATCCTTTATTGTGTCACTTCTTACTCAGCTTTTCAGGTCAAGGCCCAAAGCATTTACTACATCACTACATTTACAATGACGCCTCGCACCCATAATCTCCCTCTTTATCCCTCCTCATCAGAAAATGAAGGGCCATTTGCGGCTGCTGAACATAGCTTGTGCAGCCAAGGCTAAGTGGAGACAGATTACTCTGCAGAAGGCGTCCAGAGAGTCTCCGCTCCACTTCAGCGTGCAGGGCGGCAGCGAGAGAGGATTCGGCATATTTGTGGAGTCGGTGGAGGAAGGTAGCAAGGCTGCAGAGGCTGGTCTCAAACGTGGAGATCAGGTGAGAGGACAGTCACAGATGATACATACAGAACTTCCTGAGTACATGTACATCCACGCAAAAGATTGTCTGCTATGATGAGATAAAAATAACACACAGCATCTAGTATTTCCCCTATAGCCTAACTTCTGCCAACTCTGGTGTTAAAGACAATAATCTGTACGTTTCAGCTGCAGAAACTTCGACACTGGTCAATGTTTAGAGAACAGAGAAAAGAACCAGATCAAGTAAAGGGAAGCCTCCTTAATGGAAATCTGTGCAGCTTACTTGACATCCAACCGACGTAAACAGCCACAAAATCACAATGTGGTTTGAGAACCAGTTTTATGGAAGTTCACACAAGACCTCACTCAAAGTTCAGTTCACTAGAATTTTATCTTTATGATAGTACAGGAACGGGTTGAGCTTCTGTGACCACACAGCTCCAAACTGCCCTACATTTCCCCGAACACCACAGATACATAATCTGAGCACAAACGTCGTTTGGTTCGGATTCAGCCCTGATACATATTTTTGGTTTCAGATCATGGAGATCAATGGGCAGAACTTTGAGAATATCTCGTTGTCCAAAGCTGTAGACATCCTGAGGAACAACACGCACCTCTCCCTCACTGTCAAAACCAACATATTTGGTGAGTAAAGTGAGTTTTTTGTACTCACACTCTGCTAATCACCTGAACTGATGACTTATTCTCCTCTTCCCTGTGTACTGTACCCGTTTTAATCTAGTCTTCAAAGAGCTCCTGAGCAGGATCCTGCATGAGAAGAAGAATGGTGGTCCTCACATTCCCAAGATCCAGGAGAAAAAAGGCAACCGCTTCTCCATTCCTGACCTCCCGGGAGACATGGAGTTCCCTACGGACACTAAGAGCACCAGGAAAATGAAGGCCAACACTGTGTCAGGAGGACGAAACAAGATCAGGAAGATGCTGGAGAAGACGCGCTTCAGTATACTGCCACCCAAACCATTCAGGTAAGACACTGCAGCCAGCCACAGCTCTTAGTTCTGTTTTTAATTTTTACTTCTTGAGCTGTTTTAGCTGGGTTTCAGACAAGCCATAAAAATGCAAAAGGCCTCGTCAACAACATTCCCATCATCATTCGGTCACTGTCATGCTCCATAACCGTACAAGCCATTGTGCTTCCAGCATCTGAAGCAATTGAAAGCAATTGTGCGGATGATGAGTCAAATTTAATATTCCAGCCGTAACGTGCTGATACAGACTTGATTTCATTTCATCATTTCATGCCTCCCCAGGCCTCATTAAACTTGCTTGCTAAAGAGAGACGGCGAGAGAAGCCGTGTTAATTACACTCCTGCGCTTCAAACCTGCGCACACATACACTGTCATCCATGTCTGTTCGTTCTTCACTTTCTGTCCAATGCTGCAGTGATGATGCCCACAGACCCCAGAGTTTACATGAAAACTGACTGGCCTCTGTTTACTAATGCGATCACGCAGCCATTGATCCGTCACGCTACGCAGCTTCCCAAGGCTCTGTGCTGCCTTCTTCTGTCAAACAGGGCCTTTCATTGCTTTTTGTTTTTTCAGTGGGCACAATTCAAACCGCTCTTTGATCTAAAGCAATGGATGGCTGATTAAAGGGCCTGGAGATGAGACGGGTGGTCTGGGTCGCGCCATTTGTTGCGGGGGGAGAATTCAAGGGTATTTTGTAATGGGTGTGTCTGTATGCTTGCGTACAAAAGGTAGAGGCTGTGCTGAGGATGGTGTGTTTTACGATAGGATGGTCTTTTAAGTACCCAGCACACAGAGGACTCTGGTCACTCGTGCCACGTAACAGTGTCGCTTGCTTTTCGGCCAAACGAAGGCTTAATTAAGTGAAGTAACCTTGTTTAACAGTTTATAATCTTGCACAAGCTGTGTCTGCTGCACGCTAGGATTTTATATGACAAGGACACGTAGGCAATAAAGAAGTAGCTTTTCTGCTAAATTAAGATCCCGGCGTGAGCATCCACCGTTTCCAAACACAGAGACGCAGGAGCCTGTGGTCAGTCTCAGAGGACGACTAACGGTAACCACCTGTCCCATGAAGACATTTCATTCTAAGGACGTCTTTATGTCACTGCTACACGTACTAACCCCTCATACACATCACAAACGTTTTGTGTTCTCATTTTGCTACATCATCATCAACTACTCCCTACTAGAGTTAGTGACTGTCTTAGCTGTTTGTAGCGAAGACACTATATCTGTTGGGGTCTGTAGCGTGGATGCAGGGTTATTGTACAGGTTGGATTGTTTTCTAGGTGCCAACTAACTTGTTATTCTGAGGTTCACATCCCAACTCGTGAGAATCCAAAAGACCCAGGTTCTGTCTTGTTTTTAACTATGTTTCAACATCTGGACAAGATGGTCATTAACTTTCTTGGCAGGTGAAATTGGTGGTAAAATAATTAAGCTCAGCTGTGAATGGTTGATTGACAGAACACAAATCTGCAGCTAAGTAACTGGTCTGCTATACAAATGCAGACCATTTCCTGCTTTGTAATAAATAATTATTCCATTTTCAAGGTAAACTACAAACAAATCTGAGTGGGTTTAGTGGAAACCACTTATCAGTTTGTTATGAAGGAGGTTATGTTGCAGTGAGTCCTCAATGTTTCATGTGTTGTACGTGACATTGCTTCAGATATAGTTTTAGTGGGTGCAAACTTGTTGGTTTTTTCGTACGTGTGTGTTTCAAGCATGTGCGAGAAGAAGACTCCTCGATGCCGACGCCGCACAGAGCTCTGCTTTTTTGTTTTTACTTTTCAACCTTGTCTCTCTCTCGTTTGTCTCTCCTGCTTCAGGGGCCTGTTTGGGTAAGACCTCTTGCGTAACTCCCCATCCTCCAGCTGTTTGATTCAGCATCCATCTGCAAACCTGCACCACCACACACTCGTACACTCTCTGTCTGTTAGTGTTCTGCAGATTGGTGCTATGGCTACAGATGGTTGTCTTGTGCTACACATTGTCCCTTTCCCATTTTTAACAAACTCACCATCTGGAACATCAAACATTGTAAATATTTGTTTTGCATATCTCAAACTGGACTCATTTGAACAGTCGTATATGTAATTTTGGCTCGAAATGAAGCTTTGCCAATGTCAGGCATTTTTCGAGTGTTTTTGCGACCTTGATAATCAAGAGGCAATATTTCTAATCCTCTTATGTTCATGTCCTCTCTTTTTTCACTTATTAAATATGCTGATATTCCATCACTTTTACTCCTCTCTATCTTCTGTTCGTTCTTCTGTTTCTCTGAGCTCTTTCTTCCATTTTGTTGGTGCAGTTCCTATCGACCAGGGACTAAAAGATTACTGAGGCTTTGCTATTAAAGCACAAACCTGTGTTAACTGAAGCCCTGCATTACTCTCATGCAGGCAGGACAAGACAAAGACGTCTTTGCCTCCAGCACTTATATAGGCAACACACAACTGTATATAGTTTATTTTCATTGTTTTATATAAAATACATTTATAGGCTTGTGTAAGATCGTTGAGGCACATGCGTTGATAATTTGATGCAGGGATGTTTACAATCCTGATCCTCTATGTCTGTGCGTTTGTCTCCAGTGTGTGCTGACATTTCCACCACATACAGATTTAAGTATTGCGATGGGACCGTTAATGCAAAGGGTGATGTTTGTATATCACTGATTGAAGCTATCTGGACTCAGACAGGGGGCACATAAGTGCTACGTGGTAACACGAAGACGCATTTAGAAGCGAAGGACAGGAATACAAAGTACAAATGAACATAAGGTCGTCTGCTTGAACGACTTGTCATTTCACTTCACAAGTGGTTCTGTGCTTGCAGTGTCTGCGTCTGTTGACTTGTGTGCCTCAGTCTCATTGTGGCGTGTGTGTGTTTGGTGCATTTGTGTGCCTGTATCTGAATGCTCCTTATCAGCTCCTTCCATTCATGAAACCGCCTAATGGCTGAGTTTCAGCTTTGTCACAGCTGCATATTAGAAGATGTAGTGATATTAATAGATTGCCTTGTCATTTTGCAGCAGCAGACATTTTATACGAAGGCATAATTATCTGTAGCATTATACTAGTCTATAGAAGTCATCAACACAAGAAGAAACCTTCAATCACTTTTATGAAAAATGTCTACGGCTGCAAAGTAGCCTAAAGTACATTTTAGAGCAATAGCTTGATATTCGATAGAGAGAGAATGCTCATGGTTTCTCTCTCTCATCTTCCCTCCTATGTTTCCATCCTCTCTCAACTCCATCCCTCCATACCCACTTCTCCCTCATCTCCCCACCTTCCCTCTCTAGTGATGGTGGCATGGGTCACTCTCAGGATGACAGCATAGTTGGTACCAAGCAGTGTCGCCACAGCGTGGCCATCATGCCCATCCCTGGCAACCTGTCGTCCAGCAGCCCGGACCTGCTGCAGCCGGCCACCAGCATCATCGACTTCTCCAACCCTGCGGGTAAGAAGAAGAAAACAGAGAATTGTCTTATCGTTGCTGTTGCCATATAAAATTATAAAGGTTATAAAACTGACAAACAGACATTCAAACGAGCCCTGTGAATATACAGTAAACATGTGCATAGCATTTAGTTTATGCTGTTTATTTATTTATTTTATACTTGATTCAGTGTTAAAACCAGTCAAAACCCAGAATCCCTAAAATGGAAAACAAACAGTCCCAGGCCTCTGTTGGTTAATGTCATGGCCTCCTCGTCAATGAGCAGGTCAGACGGTTCCCTTCTTCCCTCCAGACTTTAGAGCTCTGCATCACTGAACAGTGACTCCTGACTCTCTGAGGCCTGATGGACAGACAACCTGTCACCTCCAACGTAATCACAGCTAAATGAGAAGTGCAGTGTAGTGTGCACTTGGTTGTCTCTGACACAAACTCTCCTTTATCTCACTCTCTCCTTGAAATGCAGGGAAGCGCCTTAAAAACACTTAGGCTCACTTGAAATGACAAAGAACCGTTTTCACCCACTCAAGGCAAGCAGCAGGTTTATTTTCCCACATGCTGCACACAACGCACACGCTGGGAACTTTCTCTTTAATGTCCCACATCTGTCCACGTGACAACAATTAACCTGTTGGACTGTGGAACTTATGTCTTCCTGTACTGTCAGATGGGAAGCGTAACGGAACACCCCTGTGGATTTGTGTGTGAATTTATCGGTGTGCATGTGTTAATGGGAATAAAATATTTAAACTGGCAAGAACAAGAATGTGAGAGTGCAGAGGTGAAAGAGAGCGAATGTGCTCCTGATTTATTCCCCACTCGTTTGTCGGTGAGTTATACACACTCGTAGGGAGGCATAAACTCACCTGCACGTGGAGCCATACTTTATAGGCCTATACGTCACATGTAGTGTGTTGTACTAGCTGGGCCTCGTTATTCATCCACCATTGGATCAAGTTTCCTAAAGTCCTTTGGCTTTAATAGTATGAGCTCGACCAGATTCTCTGAGTGACATGTAATACATTCAAGTCCTGCCTGTAAATTCATGAGCATCATGGAGTGATGTTCATTTTGTTCCGTTATGCTTTGTTATCCAGACCATCCTTGGAAAAAGAATTTTCCGTCTGTGTGGGGAAAGTGGCTTTTGGTATTGAGAGAAAGTAGATTATTTTCTCAATTCATTCATCTTTTGCACAACAAATATGAAGAAGTATCCAACCAACTGTTCAAACCCCAATATTAATCTACTTGTATTATTGTTTTAAGAACCTGTATTTATCAACTTGAGAAATGACTGGATTGACTTCTCAGCCAACTACTGTTGTAGCTCTAAAATGACTTTTCTGTGCGTCCCTTTGCGTCTCGCTTGCTGTGACTTCAAGCTGATGTTCTGGTGCCAGCATGATTCATGCTCCCTCTGGTTTCCCGTGAACACATTAAAACTCCACTGGTTTCTTCCTTTTTCTCGTCTGTCATAAAGTTTCCAACCACAATGTCTATTTGTACTTGTCTGACACTCTCTCTGATCCAGCGTGTTTTCTCTCTCTCCTCTGCTCACCAAGCCCTGGGACTCTACTGTAAGTATGAATTCCTGCAGTGGCCTTGTTTGATTGTGCTTGAGTCACGATTCCTCAGTTTTTCGTCTTTAATTCATGAGCTTTTGTCCTCACTACGCCGCTGTGGGTTTGGGTTTGTTCATATTCTTTAACTTTTACTTTTGTCTGCGTTGGTTTTCAGCTTGTTAGTTCAAGGTTGAAGTAATCTTGTTTAGCATTTTCACTTAAAGGTTTTTTAATGTGCTGACTTCTTCATTCTAGATTAGAAGTCAAACTGTTTTCATTGGAAATAAAATTGGTTTGTCTGGAATAAATTAAGAAATTCTAGAGCTAAGATACGCTCAAACCCCCTTCAAAGCACCTTGTCTCATCTCCAATGTCACTAAAATATGTCTAAACAAATAGGCAAACGAATACAGGGCTGTATTTACTGTCCAAGAATAAATGAAAAGGTCTCTGTACTGTTAGATATTCATATTCAGTGTGTTTTTGTTTGCCCCCTGCTTTTTGGGCTTCTTTATCAGAGCCTTGGTTTTTAACCACCAGCTGCTGTGCTCCAGTCTCCTGTGAGCACCCAAACTCAAGCCCTGTCCTCCTCTCCACTGGATGCTTTCACATGTGATTTATGTCTTCCGAGTGGGAAATGCTCTGGTCACTCCGTCACTTCCCACTCACTAACCCTAACCCTACGTGTGGAGAGGAGGCGGAGGCTTGTGGGAAGTGTGAGGCTCGATTAGTGCTGTGTTTGCAAAAACCCAAGAAGAGTTTTCTTCGTTTTCCTTTTTTTCTTGTCCTCATTGGCTTCGGACCATAAATCAATCTGGGGCTGATAAAAATGAATGATACCTAATTGAACATGGTAATTGATTGGGTGTTTGGCTGTTCGAGCCGCTATCGCCCCTCCCATGTGCAGGTCAGGTCGCAGCTTGTCCAGAGGATTAAGCGTGATTAGGCCCCCCCGGATATGATAACCGGCTATTTAGCTGAGAGCTTCCCACACTCTAATCACAAATCACAGTTAATGAGACTCAAAGCATTTAGCTTCCACTCAACCCGCCCTCACCACCCTTCTGTGTTACTGCAGCACCAGTGAAAACAAGGATGGAAAGCTGCACTGTTAGACTGTGTTTACGCTTCACAGATCGTTTAACTGTCGTATTAGGTGTCATGTTCCTCAAATCTGTAAATTTACACTCTGTAAACAGATCATACATCAGCAGGAAAACCCAACGATGTCAACATTCTAAGCGGCGCTAAACAATGTACAAAAACTTTGCAGTGCAGTATGTTGATAAAAGGCTAAAGACAGGCCTTCAGTGCAAACGTAAGATCATGAGAAGTTAATAAATTTAGAATAATAGAAATATACAGATTCATTCCAATAAAGGCGACATCAAGTTGAGTTGTGTTCAGAGTAGACGCCTTAATAATCCAGCACAGCCTGTGCCTTAAATGAGCTGAGAAGTGATTCAACATTCACTCTGACCTTATTGTTGTCAGATTTGCATTCAGCTTTTTGTTTCTGCTTAATGTGCTGCTGAGACGATGTTAACAATAACAAACGCAGACGACCAAAGACCCACAGAAACGCCGACGTGAGAGATCCACGCTAGTGAGGCTGAAGGTAAAGCCTTCGCTTCAGTGTGGGCCTGCGTGTGTGTACGCTTCCATTCTCTGCGTTGCTGTGTGACGGCTTCATCTGGCCCGTCTCACTCCCTCTCTACTTGTCGCCGTGCAGCATCCATAACTCATTGTTCTAAAGCTCTTCGGCTGCCTGCGGCTAATGGGCCGTACCATCTTCCTTGCTTAATCACAGAGCTCTTTAATGCAATTTCACTCAGGGGGAACATTTCCATTATTTAACACGCGTTGCGGTGTGCGAGTCACGTGCAGCCACTACAGAAACAACGACACCAGGAATATGTTAGTAGTCACCACTAATATTCAAGCCTCGATTGATTATTTAGGCCCAACTGATAAAGAATTGAATGAGTTTTCCCCGACTTCTTGCTTCCTGCAGTCTACTGGCGTGTGTCGTAGCCGAGGAATGTCAAAGGCACCTTTTACAGTACTCGTCATAGAATTAATTTCCCATTATTCACATATTGTCTGCATCTTTTTCGAGTTGCAACCTTGTTGCCTGAGCTAAATAAAAAGCCTTTTGTGTGCGTGTCTCATGTGAAGAATGTGAAACCTGTGATGTCAGTATTTGTTTTTATTGCACAGTAACACATGCATGCCTAAGATCTGTGATGTAACCAAGCCAAGTCATTAACTTAAAAGGTCAAATGCCGACTGTTATTATGACACCAGACTTCGCTTTCATGTAGTTTCGCACCGGGGACGTTTTGATGTATTTATCTCTTCTCTCCTCTGTGTAGAAGACAAACATTTGGAACTTTAAAACGTTCTTAGTAATGTTATGAAAGTGGAAATTACAACGTTAGTCTACACATATAACTGATTACTGGTGACAGGCAAGTCTTTCCCTTCTCTTCCCCGTCAGACATCCCAGATCAGGTGATCCGCGTGTTCAAGGCTGACCAGCAGAGCTGCTACATCATCATCAGTAAGGACACTACTGCCAAAGATGTGGTCGCCCACACCGTCAATGAGTTCGGCCTCCTCGCGGCGCCCGACACCTACTCTCTGTGTGAGGTGTCCGTTAGTCCAGAGGGAGTCATAAAGCAGCGCCGCCTGCCTGACCAGCTCTCCAAACTGGCCGATCGGATTCAGCTCAACGGCAGGTGAGCAGAGTCGCATCAGTGCTCAATGTCGCGTTTTTCAAGTCTAAATCTAAAGTGTTGCGCACGAGTTGTCCCGTCGTTGCAGTTTAATATAAGGAAACAAACAAGATCACTTGAATCAAGCAGAAGGCAACAATCATATCGGATCAGTAAAGCACTATGTGCATCTGGGTGAAATACAAATCCTGAAGTGCTTTGGTTCAACGTAGACAAGGCAACATCATAGCATGAGAGTTTTAGTTTGTGTAGTAGGATGCAAGGAAGGAAATTCACTTGATGTCTTCGCTTCCTCCGCACCACCATGACATCAGTTTTTTGGTTTCTCTGTCTCTCCTCGTCTGCTGTGGTCTGTCATCGGTCCCGTCTCAACTAGGTTAGCATGAATATTTCATCCTCAGTTGGGGGCGTCGGTCTCAAACATCACAGCATGTCTGGCAGCAAGCGCACACTGTGTGTATTCAGTATCGGTTGCATGAATGTATCCCTGCTGTCCTCCTTCGGCTCCATACGTCTGACTTTTCCTCTCTGAAGCTGTTGACTGACAGAAGGTCTGACGGGACCGGCTGAGCCAGTAGCGAGCCGTCTCCACTCAGCTGAAACACGTATAGATACAGCTCAGGGATCCTATGTTCCGCCTGCACACGCCCACAAACCACCAGACTATTTATAATAGCTTGGCTCTGATTCTCAGCACCACTTTGTCTGTCATTAATTTAATCTCTAACCACATGAGCTGTGTCCTCATCTCCACTTGTCTCATATTTTCTTCTCTCTTCTGGTGTAATTTGGTTTTATCTCACCCTCTGTCGTATTATCTCTTCTAGTTGTGCCTTATCTTTCCTCTGGTCTTCTCTTAACTCCTCTCATTTCCTCCTCCCTGCACTTCTCTCAACATCTCAGGATGCTGCAGAGTCTATTGCCTTCGGTAGATTTCCACAGCCAACATTTTATTTTGTCATTTCAGAAATTCTACATCCTGCGTAGGTTTTCTAAATCTAATCCCCCTCCCTGTCTTAGTCTTGCACATTAAAGTAGGTGGTAATCAAATATTATCCACTGTTGAGATTTGAGGTCACTTTCCTTCCTGTAGATACTACCTGAAGAACAACATGGAGACAGAGACGCTGTGTTCAGATGAGGATGCCCAGGACCTCCTCAGAGAGAGTCAGATCTCTCTGCTGCAGCTCAGCACCATGGAGGTTGCTGCCCAGCTTTCAATGAGAGACTTTGAGCTTTTCAGGAACATCGAGTCCACAGAGTATGTGAAATTCTTTTATTTTAATTTGTGTATTATAGTTTTTTTTTATAACACCAGTTGAAAATATGGTTATAAGATGCTTCACAGTAAAGGCAAACACCATTAATTCTGTATTGAGCATCACACATTAGAACATTACTTCTGGGAGAGACAGTTTGTTCACAGACTAGTAAACGAGCTGTTCTGTTTCTCACAGCTACGTGGATGACTTGTTCAAACTCGACTCCTCATCGGAGACCAGCCATCTAAAACAGTTTGAGGAAGTGATAAACCAGGAGACTTTCTGGGTCGCCACAGAGATCCTGAAGGAGCCCAATGCCCTGAAGAGAATGAAGACCATCAAACACTTCATCAAGATCGCCCTGCACTGCCGCGAGTGCAAGAACTTCAACTCCATGTTTGCTATTATCAGGTGGGCTCATGTGTGTTAGCTTCTTCTAATCGATGTGGTGACGCGTTGTTTCGTTATCAAAGCCTGAATGATGTGATGACAGCCAGCATTTACTACATCTTCTTTGGGTTTGACCGCACGTTTCCTTCCCTAAATCCTCTGGAGAACCACCCCCACCTCCTTCGCTCTCCATCCCCTCTTGCCTGCTCACTGACAGCGTTTCCCAAGTTAGACAGACTGCAAGTGCAACCTTACAGCGTTTAACACACAGTAGTGGTCCCATAGCAACGGTTACGTTTAATGTTTGTTGCTTTTGCTGTCTGTGGTTTGGCTCTAGATGGCTGTTAGACTGAGGCTGTATTTAAATGCGTCCGTGTTAAAACTGGTAAAAACCCACACGAGAGGGTGCTTGATTCACATATTTGAGTTTAGTTTGATTTTTTTTTTTTCTTTAATCCTTTCGTAAAGGAATGAAGGAATGAATTTTTAATTATTAATCTATGATGTGTATGATGTGATATGTATTTGTGATTTTATTGAAATAGTCTTTCTGAAACAGAAGCACAAGGTACTGTATTAAGCAAAACACAATAAAATGAGGTGACGTACAGTATGTTTGATCTCATTATATATGGAAACTACTCACCCAGGTTAAGGTGAAAACAGCAGCTGCCTTGGGGCATTTGCAGTTTTATTTTTAATTGGCCCCTGTAGATCTGAGGTTTGGGGCATTTGTCTATTTAGTTTAGTAATTAGTTCTCTCTACAGCTGCCTAAACTTCGTTCTTATGCACATGATTGCATTTTATAGTGCAGTAGCCATTTCCATGTCTTGTAGCTGTGTTTGTACCAATCTAATAGAACTAAACAGATATTTGATGCTGAACTAAGACTTAGTTTTACATATGGCTTCGCTACCAGATGCTGTTAATGGGATGTAGACGATCGTACATCTCATTGTGAATTCTGCAGTAGGCCTGGGGCAGTGTCCACAGGGTCTGACCTCCGCATCACATTACACTGCTCCTCACAGCAGGTGTCCTCACGTATGGCTCTATGAAGCATCATCCACCTGGTGACATGAGCACTACAGTGTGTGTATCCATGTTTAAAGAAAGACAACGAAAACAGAGGACGGTGTAAATGTTACCAGTCATAAATATCTGTTTATTGTTCAAGCTGAGATTGTTCCTCTTTGGAAAATGGTGGAATAGCTAATTGAAGGCAGATGCGATTGAATCTAGATAATGTATTAAACGATTGTCTTCTTCTCTCCCTTCTATTGCTTCTATCTCCACACTGTCTTCACATCACAACCTATTTATCTCTGCCTCTCTTCTTCCCCACGTTCCCTCCTCGCACAGTGGCCTGAACTTGGCACCGGTGGCTCGACTGCGGAGCTCGTGGGAGAAGCTGCCAAGTAAATATGAGAAGCTGTTTGGGGACCTGCAGGATCTCTTTGACCCATCCAGGAATATGGCCAAGTACCGTAACGTCCTCAGCAGCCAGAGCATGCAGCCGCCCATCATCCCGCTGTTCCCAGTTGTCAAGAAGGACCTGACGTTCTTGCACGAAGGTAAACACCTCTGTGGCGAGTACGTGCCTTTCTTCGTTTTGTATATTCGCTACATGCTTCATTTGCTTTCTTCATTTCCGTTTTGCCTTAACAAAGCCTTTCGTAAATGCTTTGTGCTGTGTGTGTGCGTGTGTGTGTGTCTGTGCAGAAGGTCATTTACTTCTGCTGAAGGCTTCCTCATCTGCCTGTTTTATCAGGTTGAAACTATCAAAAATAACTTCTGCTTGAAGTTGTTATGTTGAAAATCTATTTATGGTTAAGTTTCCTTAAGTCTGTCATGTGACTGATGAAAGAGAGACACCACTTCAACCTCCTAGAACAATGACTAGACTACATCCTGCAGACATCCCAAAATATGAATCATTTCATCGTTCACACCTTTGACAGTTGACTCCAGACTCACCACTCTGCATGTGTGTTTTCCTCCCAGGCAATGACTCCAGTGTCGACGGTCTTGTAAACTTTGAGAAGCTGAGAATGATCGCCAAGGAGATCAGACACGTAGTGCGGATGACCTCAGCAAACATGGACCCTGCCCTCATGTTCAGACAGAGGTTAGTTGTTGTCAGCGCAGCTTTTGGAGCCACTTCCAGAGACACTGATGTGTGGATGGCATATATTTCAATTGAAAAATCTGTGTTGTTCTGAGCCAGTTGATTGTTACTAATGCCCTGCACATAAGGGCTTTAATTAGTACTATTGCTGTAGTGTCACACCCAGAAATCCACACAAGCTTTAGGCTTTAATAATGTGGGAACATCCAAATAAATTGTGGCTCAGATAACTTGTGTAGTATGACAATCTCCATGGTGTGTAGTGTCAACAAATTTCAAATCACGTGGATGTTGTGGTTTTTGTCCTCCAGAAGTGATACCAAATCTTCCGTAAACTGCGTGTAGCTTTGAAACTTGATCTTCCTGTTTCCCATCAGCCAGACTGTAGCAAAACTGTTGTTTCTCATAAACTGGCGGGCGTGTGCAGAGTTGTGTACAGAGGGGCAGATTGTAGACGACGCACACAGAACACAGAAGACCATATATGTGGGCAAAAAGGGCACCGCTGCACCATACCTCCACCAACCAGCCTGAATCCTCCGCCAGCAGGATCAGGAACACACTCAACAGCTGGTTAGATCAATCCACTCACTTCCTGTCCTGTTCACGGCTCTTGGGATTTCGATTGCATTCCTCAGCTGTAGCAATGTAACGACGCCCAAGGCATGGACGGGCTGAAGTGAGTTTAGTTGATGCCAACTGCAGTGTGTAGTCAGCATCACTCGCTGTTTGTGTGTTTATCATAGTCTGTCACTGCTGCAGTGCATGACTGCCTCTGCAGACACTCCCTTCATACTGCAAGCTCAAAGTGTCAGATATGTATTTTTAAATACTTCTAGCTTCATATAAGCCTAAGTCTTTGGTACTAGCTTCAGATTTAAACTGGGACTCGTCCTTTGTCTGGTGTCTCCAGTCATTTCCTGTGTGTTTGTGGTGGCATGACCTCGACATAGTCTCGTGTCCTCCCTGACCCTTAAACTTGTCTTTAAGTCACGCTTCAATCTTCACGCCTCTTGCTTGCAGGAAGAAGAGGTGGAAGAGTTTAGGGTAAGTTTGTCCTGGTACCACTTTCATCCCATTTAAGTCTGGACCAGCAGATATTCCGCCCACCCTGCATCCCATCCACCATAATCTGTGCATGCTTCCCTATATACTCTATGCGGTTGTACATGTGTGTCTGCCTGTTGCTCGTGTGTCTTTAACCCTTTCATTTGCAGTGCCCATTCACCTGAACCATACTGAAGTCCATCACTAAACGATTGTTTCGTCATACATAGTAGTAGTAGGACCTCCCTTTACCACCTGGTGTGATCTAACCCCACGGACCCTTCAGTACTTATTCTACAGCTTTCAATCTCAAAAGACTCACTGACTTTTGCAGTATTTTTATAAACTTTCAGGACATATTACCTTTAGAAGTTGAGGTCAAATTAAGGAGCATTCAGTCATCTGCAGTGGTCAGTTTACAGAATCTACACTTCTATGACCCAACAAACAGGCAGACGCAAAGTGAGAGCCTCTAGTCCCGTGGGAGAGATTGTGTTTTCAACTGCTGTCAACACCAAAACCCTTTTATGCAAACCCCATCAGCAGCCAGAGTAGAACACACCATGAGGAATGTTAGCAGGTGCTGTTTGACTCAGGCTTGGTTTTCATACCTGCATCCGTGCGTACTGAATCTTGTGCGTCTTTCGTTTCCTAACCCTTTTTGCCTCCATCTGACAGAATGTTTTGCTGCTCTGTGATAGCATGGCACACCAGCAAGAGCTGCCTCCCTCCCAGTTTGCATGGTTCTGTTTTAAAGTGCTCCGCTCCAACACAAGGACAGATGTGTAGATTTAATAGTAGAAGAGGAATTTAGTAAGATAATAGTTTAAATGTTGACTGTACTGACTTTTGTTATTGTTCTCTTTCCTCTCTCTTTCAATCTGTTTCCTGTCTTTTTACTTTTGTGCACATTCCGTTGGTTCCTCTCGTGTTTTCTTCATCCGTCTCTTCTCAATCACACTGTTCAACTTCAAACATTACTCCTTCTTCCTCCGGTTCCTTGCTGTCTCTTCTCACCATTAGGTCTTTGAGCCAGGGCAGCACCAACTCCAACATGCTGGACGTGCAGGGCGGCGCCCACAAGAAGCGCGTACGTCGCAGCTCGCTCCTCAACGCTAAAAAGCTTTATGAGGACGCTCAGATGGCCCGAAAGGTGAAGCAGTACCTGTCCAACCTGGCAGTGGAGACGGACGAGGAGAAACACCAAATCATGTCTCTGCAGTGTGAGCCGGCCTACAGCACCTGTAAGAGCACTTCACTGTCCGTGCTGTACATTATTGGCTTCTACTGCCACCTAGTGCAGACTGCAGGTCGTCTCAGCTGACAGACAGTACTATTGGATTTCATCATATCTTTTTCAGGGGATAAGACTTTTTTTAAGACGCATTTTTCCTTTTCTTTTATGGTTGCAGTGTCTAAGAACCTGGGTGAGAGACGATCCACTAAGTCAGACATGTCCCCAGTGTCTCTGCGTTCGGCTCTGCCCTCTGGAAAAACGCAAAACAGGGTGTCTCAAGTCCTTCAGGTCCAGGTCCAGAACCCACTGAGAAAGAAGAGCACCACCAAGGACCTAGACGTATCTAGTGAGTGCACCAACGACGTCAATGTGTGCCACCCCCAAAAGTATTAATTAGATTAAAGGTTGACTTAAACGAGACAAATGAAATGTGTGGTTCTGACGTATCCAAAGCTCTCGGTTACCTTGTTTTGTCTCTTTCCTTCTCCAGACAGCAACTCCCCACAGGTAGTGAAGAAACCTCCAGTGAACTCATCAGAGGAGTGGAGCACAAAGAGACCCTCTGACGACACCGTCTCCACCATCTCCTCGCTTCACTCCAGTCCTACGGTGTCACCTCAGGGCTCTCCACGCAAAGGTCTGCAACTCCAGCTGAGCCGTTTTATTCCATTCAATAAAACCCGGTTTAACCCAGAGCACTGAAACACCAATAACATATCACTGATAATCATACTCATGGATGCACATTATGGAACGTCTACTTTACTTACTCACTTAACTGCAAACAACATCTACTTGTTGAATTTGATTTTGTCGTTGCTTCTCTCCTTCAGTGGGAGGTGTGGCCAAGTCCCAGAACTCCAGTCAGATGAACTTGTCGGGATCTTCGTCATCACTGACCAGTGATGCCAGCACAAAGGCCGGCACCATCAGCCTGCGAAGCTACGGAATAGGTGGGCCTCTCCTCTACAAGAGGATCCTGCAGATGACCAAGCAGCACAGCCACGAGAGTAGCAGAGAGAGAGAGAATGAAACACAGATGATGGAGGAGAAAGGTAGTGAAATAGAAAAGCGAGAGGATCGGACAGGGAGACCCAGGCAGCAGAACAACCACCGTCCACAGACAGATGCAGGGCTGGTGCTACTGAGGGAGCATCGCATGGTCCATGCAGGGCCTCCTCCCAAACTGTCAGCGTTAGGACCCATGACTACATCCCTTCATCTCCATCCCCAACAAACGAGACCCAGACCCCCAGAGTCCCCCATCAGGAAAAGACTGATGTCCCCGTTCAGGGCTTTGAGGGAAAGAAGTCAGTCCAGGGAAAGAACGAGGAAAGTCCAACCGCCTGTGGTGGAGGGGGAGGGAATGAGTGAGCTTGTCTCCTCTTTACCTCAGGACGAGCGAGAAGGACAGACAGGACAGAGAGTCAGGAGGTCGGTCAGCCCCAACCCCTTCCTCTGTCTCTGCAGGGGCAGGCACAACAGGAGAAAGACAGTCTGACAGGGACCAGTGATTGGTCCGGTTGATCGCTGGGTAACAACGGGTAGTGGTGCTTCAGAAAGGTCACAGCGGTTGTTGCAGTGATGGCGGCACATGCAACACACTGAAGCACAAACGACCGTGGACGTTTTTGAAATGCTTTTTCACAGATGTGTATGCAGTGCAGGTTTTGTGAGATGATTTATTCTGTGCAGGATTCGCCATGTTCATGTTCAGCACGTTTCACTGCAGATTTTGTTCAGCAGGCCTTTGCAATATAAAGTTAAATCTTTGAGCCCTGTAGTGACGTTTGGTGTCATTTCTCTTCTACACGATGACTGTACACATTTATCTTTGTATTTTAGAAATAGTCACACAAATTTCAAAGGTCTCACTGTGTGTATAGAAGGTACTAAATGTAGCATCAGGTCAGTCTCAAAAGTATTTCATTGCTTTTAATAACAGGAACTTCACAGGTTCTTCACATGATCTCAATACAGTAGAGTAGAGTAGAGTAGTATGGTGGAGCTGCACAATCTTCACTAAAATGACCTGTATTTTATTTTGAAGACGTGTAAAATGCTCCTCTTCCCTCTCCTCTGTCCAGGCTACGCCCTCCTGCCGGCTGGGAAAGCGGACAACCTGTCTGACTCCAGTCACAGCGAGATCTCCTCCCGCTCCAGTATCTGTTCCGTTGACTCCGTGCCGCCTCCCGGGTCTGATGAACGGAGTAGCTGTAGTATCAGGACGGGCGCCGCTCCTGCTGCTACAACGGCTACGACAGCAGCAGCTGCTGCAGTTGTTGAGAGCAGTGCGGCAACACATGCACACCTGAGCACTGAGTACAGCCAACCAAGCACAAGGTAAATAAGGCAATGTCACCGACCAGTAACACTCCAGACATGTTGGTGCGCGTGTGAAAGGGGCTTATGGACCCAGTATTGATATGCTCATTTGAGAATCCCAGATTACTTTGCAGGTACTGAATAAATCTAATTTCCAGTCACAGCCGTGGTTCCTGTTCCTACTGAATTATTTTAAAACGCAGGGGTGTTTATTCCAACTCTGACTGAGACTTAGTTTGACTGAAAGATGTGCAGCATCATCAGAAAACTTTCTCGCCTTGAACATACCTTAAGCTGCTCGTCTGTTTCTTTCCCAGCTGGATTTCAGTTATATCCTTTGCTCATTAAAACTCAGAACAGGAACTCGTAAACACGCCAGGTTTTTATTGGCATCCAGCATTTACAGCCTTTCTCCGTCCTGCTCTTGTCTGTTGATGACATATCGGTTTTCACAGACAGGTTTTTAATCTGACCGAGTAAACAACACACCTTTTTATTGTCTGCTTGTTTGTTTGTTGCTCCTCCATGATGCAGCCGTTCTGTCTCATAAAGAGGAGACTGTAAAATCATCAGTCTGCTTCCCTCGTATTATGTTACCTCGGCAGCCTTGTGGTTTAACTGACCAGGCTTGTGAAATATGACTCGCTTTAATTGATTGGCTTGTTTTGTCCAGTAAAACCGTGTCAGTAAATAAAAAAATAATAATGCTTTATAAAAAAAAAAAACAGCAGAGAAGACAAAAACTTGTAGAAAGTTTTGTGTTGCTGTCAGATGTGGTTTATTTCTTGTGAGGCAGGAAGCACATGACTCTTGTCAGAAGCCAGTGAACACATGAAACCAAAAATTTACTGCAGCAGGTTAAAGAAGAAAAAGCTTTTGAAAAATGAGCCCAACGACTCGTTTGGACACAAGCGAAGTCAGATGGCGTCGAGACAACATGGATCGTCTGCGTAACATTGAACTTTATCCTGGTTTCATTCGTCTTTGTTAGCGCGTGACTCTGTGACCCAGACCCAGTTTGGCAGTTATCGATGCTTTGCCCTCTTCTTCCTGTCAGTGTACATTTATTTGACATTTACTTTTAAAACTTAATCTTGTAGTTTTCCTTTTTATAGTTTTTGGCTCAGTGTCTGTTTAGTTTTTCCCACCTGTCATCTTGACTTTCAACTTCTAACACAAGCACATTCACAAATTTCATCTAGTGCCGCGTCCACCTGCTAACTGTGACTTTTTTCTGCACTAGTTCTTCATTCCTAGCGAGAGGATATGCAACACGAGCTTTCACCTCCTCCATCTCAACGGAGGAGCTGACCCCTGACCACTCTCAGGACTCGGTGGCCGACAGCGGCCGTGGTAGCTGGACGTCCTGCTCCTCCAACTCCCACGACTCCTTCCAGAGCCTTCACGCCTCCTCCTGCCGGCCCTGGGACCACGGCATCCACGGGCACCCGCTTGTCCTCCCGCACACACACCTGGCCGGCTTCAAGCACACGCAGCTCGCCGGAGCCATAGCAGAAGTGGAAGCTGCCGGTCACACCTGGGCAGGCGAGGGCGCGTCCAGGCAGAACTCCAGAGACTCCAGCTCGGAGCTGTCCAGTCTGTCGCGGCAGAGCTGGGCGTCCTCCAGCTCGCTGTCTGACACGTACGAGGGAAATTACGGGACAATAAAACGGCGAAACACCTCGGAGCACCCCTCCTCTCCGTCCACCGAGGAAGGAGGGCAAAGCACAGACCCTGTCTACAAAACGGTGACATCAAGCACAGAGAAGGGCCTGATAGGTGAGGGGTCGGGTTGCAAGTTTGATTCCCTGTAGTGTGGCAGTGTTTGGGGACGGGCTCTGTAGCGGGTGGTGCGGTTCTATAGACGCTAGAGTACATGCAGTAAATGACCTTTTCGCTCTAGGTATTTTAAAGGTTTAGTTAAATTCTTGGCTCTTTGTATTTTTCGGTCAGTTATAGACAACACGATTAAGGACATGACGAGACTATTAGGCAGGTTGTGGTAAAGGAATTTAACTGACTATAATCTTGCTAATCGATTAATCGTCCAAGTCAAATAATCTCTAAATAAATCTTTTTGTTTTACGTTCCCTGAAAATGTAACATCTTCAAGTGTTTGATCAAGCAGCAGCTTCCAGTGGACATTTTTGACCTTTGGGAATCCAACGATTAATCGATTAATCTGTCAGGTTAATCATTACATTCAGTATTTGGTCTGTGTTCGCTGCAGCCATCCATCGTATTGTTTGTATAGTTTTATTTTTAATTTTTAACACATTTTAGTGCATGTGTAGCTGTTTGTGAAACATCACCTTAGTTAAATTTTTTTCATTTTTCTTTTTGTTTCTCCCACACCTTCTTTTCTGTCACCTCCTCATCCCTCACTCCCCTCCTCCTTTGCTCCATCCCTCCTTTTCGTTCGATCTACACTTGCATCCAGTGTACTGTGTCACTTCCCCTGCCAAGGATGAGCGTTACCGAGCTCCCCCTCCCACCCCTCCAGGCTACCAGGGTCTGGCTCTGGGGGATCTCTGCCTCGCAGACGGAGTAGTAAGTGGGCCAGGAGGTGTCCTCTCTAGACCTCCTCACCTCAAACCTCCGGACTACAGCGTGGCCCTGCAGAGGAGCAAACTCCTGCAGAGTCCCGGAGCAGCCAACAGCTTGGCTGAGGCTCGGAGGCTGGTTGGTAACCATCACCTGCCGCACCAGGAGGCCCAAACAGACTCCAGACCCAGCCTCTGCGTCCCGCCACAGGAACTGGCCGAGAGCGAGGATGGTAGGTCCCCATAGGATCCTGAACTAACAAAGCATCACGTTGCGTTGTTTTTGTGTTAGATTGGTCTCAAATGTTTCTATTTGGATGTAGACTGAGGCTGTGTCACAAAGCTTTCAGTCCTGCATGTGACTGTGTTGTGGTTAGTGCTTTATTTGCCAAACACGTTTCTTCTTTTCTGGTTTCCAGATGAACAGGTGTCAGCTGTGTAGAGATTCTCACAGGCACTCGCACACATTCTCACACATGGACCAAGTCATGTCGTTCAGGCGTTGGACTCTAGCAGCCGCCTGTCACCGCGTGTCAGCACATCGTCCAGTCCAGTTCTTCATCACCGCGGAGCCGACCGGCGGGTTCCGTGACCTCGCTCCACCTTAGCAGGATTTTTACAATCACCTGCTTTTAAACCCACAAAACCAAGATGTTGGATACTTTTTAAAAACGTGTGACGGCTCACGTCACAACCAGCAGACTTCTCAAAAATAAACAAGCTAAAGAAGGAATGAGTGACTATAACGATGTCTCATGAGGAGAACCGGCCTCCTCAGAAACAAACCACCACGTACCTCCATTTTGTGCGCCAAGCTTTTTTGTCTAAACGCATTTGATGTTGCTTTTTACAGTTTTTACCTGTTGTACAGCATTTTGTTTTCCTGTTTTTGTAAAGTGTTTTACTTCGCTTCATCTCGCATCTCTGAGTGAGGCAACGTTTTCAAGAGAGAATCGAGAGGAGGAGCAGACAAAGGCATATAACGCTGTAGATAGTAGAGTATTATGAGTATGAGCTCATGGGGTTTTATGTTTTACTCTTTGAAGTTTGCTTCAAAAATGAATGTAGGTGAACAAGAGACTAGAGAAAACCAGATTTTTTTAATAAGGGGTAATTTATTGACCTCTAATGGACCCTGGCACTGATAATGATAATTTACATACAGAAAATCAGTTCAGATGCACAAAAACGCAACAAACAACAACTTTGTTTTGCAGTGTGCAGAGTGTTTTTGAATCCCTGAACTAACAGCACGTCTGTTTGTTACTGTACACGTTGAGCTTTACGGAGAGACGAGCAGCACCTCTCAGGCCGACTTGTGTCTCCTCTTACTGCTCCACCATTGTGGCGCGAGGTACTTCAGTAGCGCTGTCTCCTGGAAGATTTATTTAAAAACTGTATTATAACTCGCTTTCATTGAGCTGAAGAACAACAGCCTTGCTGCTTCCTGTAGCCTAAAATGTGTTGTCATTTCCTCGCAGCAGCTTTGACGGAACAGTAACAGCGTGCATGCATATACACTCGCACACCGGCAAAGGACAGTGTTTACATCCACGCGTTTGTTTACAGTGTTTCTTAGACTAGCTGTCTATGGGATTAGCACCTCAAATGTTCCGGGTGTGTTTGACCTTGTAAATTTGTAAGTTGATAAAGCAGCAGGAATGTGCAGATGTGCTCGCAGCGAGAGAAGAAGAGCAGCAAATGCAAACAGGCGTATACTAACACCCAGCTCGCATCTCCATCCCACGTTGTAGAATATTTAAAGGATGTGCTTGAAAATATTTGTACTGAAAACGGAAGCAAATTTGTACATTCTGCGTTTGATGTTTGTTCATTTGTGCGTAGCGCAGCGGGAGTGTAACTGGAATCAGACGCTCTTCTCCTTCTGCTGACTGTCTCACGCTCTGTGATGCTGTTTTTGCCACACAAAGACTTGAAATAATTAATGCTAATATATAAATGGCATATATATGAATTTATACATATATATTTTGTTTCCTTGCCATAAGTTAATGCTAAATGATCATGTATAGATGAGAGAGAGTCCTATAAAAGGCTATTTTTGAATATTTTGTTATAACAAATAATCAAGGTTGTGATTGCTTGGTTCTGTCTTTGAGCAGGAGTCTGTAAAGAACTTTCGGTTAGTGCTAGTTCCTGATTTTTCTCCTCACACACCCATTTTTGATGTGTCTGTTGGTGTGATTGCTGTGTGTGTGTGTGTGTGTGTGTGTTTTGGAACGCACATAGCATTAAAAGAATCCGTTGTCATTCAGTGTGGGACGAGCTCAGGAAGGAGTCGTCTCCAGCGACCCGTCTCAAGGCGAACCCTTCCGCACCATCAGCGTCCAGTTCATTCACACTGAAGGAGCAAAAGGAGTTTTTTCAGTGTGGTTTCATCCCTGTTTGCTTGCGTTGAACCTAACGTGTGGTGTAGCCTTTCTGTTGCCTCGTTCTCAGCCCTGTCAGCTCAGCAGGACGTTAAACTTTCCTCCTTTGCTTTAGAATGTCCACCCACCCCTTAAGTTTCTTTTTTTAAAACAATATAAACTCCCAGACTGACAATTCGTCTTACTTTGCACAGCTGCTGTCTATCTTTTCCTAGTGAAGCACTCCACATCTAGATCTTTGTCAAATTCATTCAGTAATAACCCTTCTTCTCTATATAGGATTTGTTCGCTATGAACATAAAATGTCAGTGTTTTTATTGACATTGAGTGGAGCAGATTTTATCCTCGTTGACAGCTTGAGGAAACCGTCTCCTCTGCCTGACTGTAGTGTCGCCTCGTCCCCTGCCGTGTTACCTGGGATGCAATAAGCAGAGTGTGAATGTGCTTTACGTAGATGTATTTTGGCATTACAGGAGAAATGCACGACTATAAGCTTAAACGTGGTGACTGTGCTACACGGTCTGTACAAAGTATTATCTTGGTCTGTGGCTTCCAGTTTGCTTTCGTCTCACTTCTCATAGCCGTTATGTCTTTTAGAAAGACATGGTTTTGCTTATACGCTTTTTGTGTATTTTTTACAAGTGATTGTAAATAGCTGTTATATTTTTGTTTAAAAGAATGTTTAAAAAGGAAACTGGTCTTTTATTTCTCCAAGTCTACTGATCTGAATTTGGACAATGAATAAACTGTAAAGCAGAAACAACCGAGTGCGTGTGCGTTGATGTTTGGGATGGATCATGATGCGTGGCTTCACCTCTTCTGTGTGGATCTGAAGAAGACAAAACAACTGGAAATAACAGTTTCTACTATATTTAGTCCCTTAGTTTATTTGTGTCTCTGCATATTTTTGGTCATCTGTCTGTTTTCAGCTGTATTTCATCTCTCTGCTCATCTTGTGTCTACATGCTCATTCTTATTTCTTACTGGTAATTTTAATCTCGTCACAGTCGCCTTTCATCTGTTTTGTGTCTGACTTTTAGCTGACGAATCTCCACTTCCAGATAAATGTTCCACCCTGTAAGTTGTTGAAATATCTCTCTCTGGCGAGACTTTTGACCAGGAACCATTTCTCTGCGTGTGTTGCCCAGTTTTGTCCGCCTCTCTGCGTTCCATGGCGTTCAGCTCGTTATCGGTTCGGATCAGAGCCGGACAGCTTCACGCTGTGCTGAAGGTCAGGTTCTTTTTCTTACTCGTTACAGGTTTACTGTCACACAGAGGGTCAGGGAGCCGTGCTGGGGGATCAGTCTGCGTGGGTGTGAGCGGAGCAGTGCAGTCTCTGCATCCATACGAACGCATGAGGTGCAGGCAACCGAGCTCAAGCATCATCTGTCAACGGCCTCTGAACCATTTCAGTAATTTCATACGGGACCTGTCTGTCACCATTAGCTGGAACTTTTAGGATCAAATTTAAATATGTGTGACTGCAACAATAAACCTCTGGTAGAATCATCACCTTGCACCTAACTTCAGCTTTAACACTGGGGACTTATAACCGTAATAGTACAATTAAACCCCGAGTTGCTGCGCTGGGTTGAATGAGTGCAGCTGTACCTAATAAAGTGGGCAGTGAGCGTGGTTTCCTCTGAGGACTCTGAAGTGTGGAGGGGGTCAGGACATTCAAAGAGCTGCTCTCCACATCAGAGAGAATATTCTACAGCGACGGGAGGAGTGAAGGTTCAGCTCCGCGTGCGACTCGGCAGGAAACCAGTCGGTGAAATTACACACAGCTTCAATTATACATCACAAAGGGTGAAAGATCCGCAGTGGATGACTGGGCAGGAAATACGGGAAACGGGGACATTCTGGACCAGAAAGTGTGAGTGTGTTCCACTGCTCCACTGTTTTGACTTTGAAGTTGTGACTTTGTCAGGAGGAGGGGAAATGGAAACGTTACCACCTGAGGGCTGCGAGCGCGTGCAGGGGCTGGTTTTTAGCATATTCCTGTCTAAATGAAAATTTGTGAAGCAAAACAGTTTGGAAAAATATTCTGTCACCTGTTCAGTCTCAGCGACGTCCTTGAGCCCATGCATTTGCCCTCACGTTCAGAAACGTTGTTTTTCCTCGTGTCACTAACCTTTCACACGTTTTCTACGTGATCCCATGAAAAACATGTTTGTCGTCAAGTAAATCTAACTTTGTTCTGACTTTGTCGTGTCTGTTATTAGGCTGACATTAAACCCATTGTCAGCGACTGCGTAGTCAGGCACGGGACACAGTATTTCAAAAAAAGAAATATAGGAACATAAATAAATCCTGCTGACAATGGAAATGGGCCCTGAAAGAGGTCAAACCAAATTCACTGAACAAAACATAATTTAGATTATAACGTAAGGTACAAACGAAGACACCACCTGACCTCAGGGCAACGTGTTTACTGGCCAAACCAGTCACAAGGGGGTCAACATTACTAGACTAACACCGAAACACACTAAGCAGCAGACTCAAACGTACACGGACGTCTTAAAACATAAAAGAACAAAGTAAAGCAGCAACAAAAAAAGGAATTTCCATATTAACTATAAGAACTAACATTTCTTTGATTTCTCTCACCCCCCCCAGTAACTGAGCCAGGTGGCAAAGTCCAGGCCTAGTGGAGGCGTTAAAGCCTGACGCCAGCCTCACTGCATCCCTTTGCCTGGAAGCCGGTTTCCTTTTATTTAATTTGAAACCAAAACCACCAACTAGGGTTAATGCCAAATTATAATAAATGGACCGTTACCAGATTTATGTTGTGGCCATCACACCCATGATGCACATTTTCTAACCTGTCAAACTAAATAAGTGCAAATAAATGTTCTTTGCAAATATCTTCTTAACTATACGTCTGTGTCTGCTCAGATGTTTTATCTCTAGACTTGGAAAAAAATTGAAAGTCTGGTTAATTAGCAGCTTCTCGTCCTGACATCTCATCTTGAAAATGTCAACAAGGTCTCGCAGCAGATGCTTTGTATTAGTTCTGAGAACCTGGCACTTCTCCTGTTAGCTTGTTAGCAGCGTTTGTGAAACGCAGCCCCGTGCTGGCGCCTGAAAACTATAAAAATGTATTTTTAAACCACTGCAGTGTAACACTTACGCTTGTGAGAGCTGTGTACTGTCATGTACTCTTGATATCATAAAGGTTACACAAATAGAAAAGCAGGAGCCAAACATCAGCAGACTTATTGAAGATGCTTGTTGGATGTCGGCGTCATCTCAACCCATTTACATTTAATTACGAGAGGAAAGCAACGGAGAAATAAAGCGCAGATGTGCCACTACGGAGCCTTCGTTTCTCTGCCTCCCCGGGCACCGGAGGGTCGTGTAGTAACACGCTGGGTGACGCCCTCTGGGGCCACTCTGGCCGTTTGTCAGCCTGGAGGCTTCCTGCAGCTTGTGAAGAGGGTGAGGCCAGTGTCCTTGCAGACAAACGACCCGACAAGCCCACAGACCGTAGGTGAACTTTTTCAAAAGCCACAGATCGTCCTTCCAGCTCCTGCTGTCGCCGTGTTCCTCCGTGAAGCTGAGGATTTGTTTGCTAAGCAACAGCTTAATGATGACAGGAGCATTACATCGTTCATCCTCAGCTCTGTCCTTGTTATTTAGCTTCGTGCTAAAACAAAGTCCTTAAGTTGCTGATATGTGATCTGTTGCTTTAACACTCAAACCACGCATCACTGTATATAGACATTTATGGCTGACAACAGGAGGTCAGACATGACAGTCACACATCCACATGTCTTCTATGCTAATCTCTGCACAGGCCTTTGTCCTTCGCTGTGCTGAATATTTCAGCCGCTGTCAGATACTTTGCTGCGCACATTTCTCTCTTTTTCAGCACTTTAAGATGTTTCCGTAGCGTCCACTCGTTTGTGCGGTTGTGATATATCAATACTAATGTGCATAAAAAACATTTGTGTACACATAACGTGAAGCCCCAGCGCGTCTGGTGACCTGCTGCTCCGCTACCGGCCAGGAGGGGGCAGTGCTGCCTCGCTGGACTGTGAACATACTGTACAGGTAGAGACGCGCGTCTGCTGCACCCACTGGCAGGATTAGGAGCATATTGGTCCCTGGAGACTCGCCATCCTTGTAAAGTGCAAATTACCAACATGTTGTCCGTGTTGGAACAATGCAATAGTGGATTTGTGAAGGTAATGGTTATTTCTGCCCTAATTGTTTTTGCCCCGTTGCTTCCTAAAGCAGGAATGGCTGCCGCTCCTCCAAACCGACGCCTAATTGTTCCTTTAATGGGTGGATGAAAGAATGGGTCCCTGTGTGCGTCTGCGTTAGGGAGTGTCGTCTGTCCTCCCTCACTGCAAAAGCAGCAGTTGTGGCTACACTTAAGGGCCACATCATCATCATCATCATCATCATCATCATCATTAGCATGTCATTATCTAAAGCAGCAGAAAAAGATGCCTTCGAGTAATAACAGTCAACAAAAACCATCTATCTCTCCATCCAGCTGCAATTCACAAGGTCACCTTTAAAATCATCTAGACACACACACACTCGCATCCTGTTTTGTCCTATTAAAGCATGTTTGGCAGAGCGTCACTGCATCGTGGTGTCGTTGCGTCACTTCACTACCTGCACTGTACTTGTACCCAGTAATGTCACCGGGCGCGACTACTTCCCAGTAATGAATCAGGTCAGATGGTTCACATGGAGATCACAGATCAAGAGTTTAAATAGGACAGTGCGAACACTCGCATTATCACAAACTGGGTCCTAACCCTAAAATAGCCCTTTGAAGGGCAGAGGACGGCAGTTCATGGTGCCAGAATGTGGAGGGATAGGATGGATGTAGGACAGCAGGACGTCGCCACAGCCAGAAGTGGACTCGGGAGAGGAAGGAAAAGAAGGACGGGAAGCAGGAGACAGGATTGGATTAAAGCAGGTCTGATCACTGGAAGATGGCTCGTTTCTTATTTAATCGACCACCTCAGCTGACACACGGGTCCCTCACATGCCGTTGAAGCAGTTTGCAGCGAGGACAATAACAGGCTCTCAGTTCAGGTCCATGACTGCTGACTGTTGAATGCACTCAGCAGGAGCACAGCTGCTAAGAACAAAGAAGAAAGAGGGGAGGATGAGAGAGAAGTGGAAGAAGCAGAGAAAGAGAGAAAGTGGGAGAAGGAAGGGAGTGAGCGATGAAGCGAGAGAGACCGAGAAGAGGCAGCGAGGAAAACCTGAATACCCCCCACTGAGGAAACTGGGAAAGAGCTGCAGAGCAATGGATGAGAGAGCTGATGGGGGGGCGCTTAGTGGGTGGTGGCTCCTTTGAACTAGACGTCAGCGGGAAAGTAAGGGAGAGGAGGGAGGGACAGAGTAATGACAGCTCATCAGAACACAGAAGAGCAAATTAAAAATGGAGAGATTACAACAGAGACAAAGTGGAGACAGAAGAGAGGAGCGGAGGTGATGACGAAGGCCTTACCTCCTCCAGAGCCTCTGAGCCGCAGCAAACACTTTGATCCCGCGCTTCACCGCAGGAGAACCTCCCAGTCTGATTAAAGGACCCATCCACAGTCCGTTTGACACGCACATTACTGTTCCCACCGATGAACGGGTTTGAGCTGGTGTCAATTTAAGTAAGTTTACTCGAGGCATCTTAGTAGCTGATCCATCTGAAAGGTGAAGAGACCTGCACCACGTGTAAACACCACGGCGCCAGCTTTACCTCATGATAAACTCAACAGCCCAATGTCTTCAGTTTTCTTGGCTCTTGAATAAAAGTGTACACGATCCGGCATTTTTCCTGTCCAGCATCAGGCTCTTCACAGCACTTTGGGTTGATTTCTTAAGAGTGTGGCCATTTCTTTGAAGCCAGCAAATTGATTTGTGAGCTGCCCTGCAAAAAACCCCAAACATCCAGGCTGTCAAAACATACCTGAGCTTTAAAGCAAATTCTGCCAAACTGTCCTGAACCGGCCCATCAATGAAAAGTCGCTCGCGTCCGATGATTCGCTTCAGTAAAACTAAAAGCCCGTTGATGTAACCTGCGTGTTCAAGATTATCACGTAAAATAGCAGATAGTTACCAAAGCTGTGATCACCGAACATCAGTTAAACTGACTGACAGATACTTTATTGGCAGAAAATAGTAAATATTGTGTGTCTGCTGTGTTTGTAGCGTTATAGTGTGGACTCTGCTTTTCATTGTGAAACATCATCAGACGCCAAATCGCTTTGTTACCATGGGAACTGGGAACCTGTGATGTGAGAATTTTGACATTTTGCACATGAAATATTATTAGCTGATAATGATTTTAATGATTTTTAATTGCACCCCTCTGTGGTTTATAATACCCGACGTTTTAAAGTACGCATTCAATAATCGAGTACAGTTATTTGCCTAGAAATGTAATATGCACTTTTTGTTTGACACATTCAAAGCTTGAATTATAAAAGTAACAGACCGCTGCGTGTTATTACCAGCACATCTGGAGTTGGTAGCGATAATATTAGGAATAACTTACCTGAGCTGCATTAGGACCCGTGAAGGTGCCCTTTGACCTGGCCCCGCCCACCTTTAGACAGGTGCTCTGACATGCGCATTAACACGCCGGGTCGCTGTGGAACGCAGGGTTTTAGCGTCTTAAACCAGCTGGTGGCGGACGGAGACGGGTCCAACCGAACCCGCGTTTCCTGCCCACCTGGAGTGTGACGTCACCGACACGAGCCGTAAGTCCCGCTGTGCTTTGCTTTCTTTGTCCTGTAAAACTGCACGTGCGCCGGTTTCTGCTTGTTACCCAGTTCTTGAAGTGGCTGAGCTTTGTTTATTTGTTTTTTTTTTGTTGTTTGGCAAAGATTTTAATGATGATTGGATGTTGTGGGATTGTGTTTCATGCTAAATGATCATTATTATTTCACAGACTTTATTAGCTTGATTAACTGAGTGGCAGGAAATGATGTGGCACCAGTGTTGGCTTCTGAGCCAACATGGCAACCATCCAGAGGGATCAGCTTCTCTAGGTGAGTATTCGTCATTTTTCAGTGAACTCACCTTTGTTTAATCAGAAAATTTCACAAAACAATTACGGGTATTTTTCACAGTGTGCTTTGGCGCGTTATGCACTAGAGAGCTATTAGTGGTGAGATACAGTGGAGAGAAAACTAACAGGTATATTGTTAATTAAAGTCATTGCTGGTTGAAGCCTGTAAAGTACAGATATTCCCACCGTGAGGCCTGGGCTCCACTAGTGGCCCTGTCCTGTTCACGCGTCAAGTTCATTGTCCTGATTTGAATTTTTGAAGCAGTTCACTTCAGAAGCTTCATCTTTGATGTAGCTCTGGAATCTGGTTTACGCTGCCGCTGTGTCTCGTAGTGATGCTCGTCTGCTGCTTCCGAGCCTTTAAGAAAATGCCGTAACAAGGTCAAATTCGTTCAATTACTGTCTGACGCGTAGCTAACGAAACATTAGAAATGTTTGAAACCAGAACTCAGAACCATGACATGAACTAGAACAGCTGAGAGTCCGGCCCCCACGTTTCACATGACGTGTTTATTTGTGTAAAACATTAGTCATCGCAGATTGAATATAAATGTCTTTAAAACGCGACGTCTTGCTTTTCCCCTCCTCTCTTTACGCTTCCCTGCCTCAGTCGCAGCTTAGAATTGAACCAAATGAGAGGATTTAGCACAGCTGACTCTCATGTTCAGCCTCCTGAGCGAAATTTGAAAGTGACTGAGATGTTGGCATTAGACGTTTTTCTCAGGAAGTTACTCTGGTGTCCAAGTCTCAGCTCCCTCCCCCTCTTGAAGGCTGAGTAAATGTTATGATGCGAGTGTGGTTTTTGGACTGATGGTGACTGTTTGTTCAGTCAAGATACGCCCCCATCACGCGTGGAGCCGCTAGACGCCCCCCTTTGTTCTGTCGTGTGTGTGTGTGTGTGTGTGTGTGTGTGGGTGTGTGTGGGTGGGTGGGTGTGTATCTGACTTAATTTGACTCAAACCTTTACTCTCCTCCGCTGGAGGACTTGTTTCCAGCCAAACCGGGCCTGTGTTGTTGATGCTGAGGGTAATCTGTCGCCTCTCATTAGCAGCGAGACTGAGACGTCTTCAGTCTGCTTAGACTTTAACCACCCATGTGTTTGTCTACAAGACCGTTAATGTGGTTGATTTTGTTTATGTGCGCGTCGGCCCATGGGCCCAGATGATGCTGATGGTGCTGTGTACACGCTGGATCTCGGGCCTGTCTGCCGTCTCGTCTTCGTCTTGTCGGACTCTCTTTCCCGTCTAACGTCGTAAATTTTTGACGAGAAAAGCCTTTACTCACCTTTAATGACGATAGAGCGAGAGACGCATCAGGTGGTGGCATTGAACGTGAAAACTGGTTAAATATCCTTTTGTTTAACTATTTAGTTCTTTTGTCATCATTTTAAACATCAGTTTAGTTTCTTTGTCAGCATAATTTAAACTCTGCACGTTTTAGACAAGGAAACAAACAATTTGAACATATTACCTTGGATAAATTGCATTTTTTCTACAGTCTATTTTCTAGACTACATTTAGTTTGAGAGGATGTCAGTAATGTTACTGTACATTTCCCAGGATGTGATGTGTGAGCTGACGTAAAGTTTGGCAGCTGTGTAAGTGAACTACTCTGTGAACAGGTGGTGTCTGGTCTGTGTGTATAAAAACCTTGGAGTAAAAGGCTTAAATGCCACTTTGTGCTTTGTGCCTGCAGTTATCCTTTTATATTTGGGACAAGGTTTCGCCACCCGCGCGCCCTTTAATGTGATATGATATACTTACACCGTATAATACCACATAAAACCAGCGTTTGTTCTCAGTAGGCTTAATTTCATTTGATGTGTTTTCTCACTGAAGGTGAGCAGGGAGTTTTGAAGGTAACATCCTTTCCAGGCCTCTAATCGTTTTACTGGTTAAATGATTACAGTTTATGACCTGCTCTGCTAAGAAGCCGTACGTGGAGGAAGCGCTGCGGCGGCTGTGACGAGGACATGACGCAGTGGCAAAGGTTGAGCGGTGAGAGGCTGATGTTCGTCGCCTCTGTTTGTGTATAAGACCTTCGAAGGGCAACTGGAGGTGAATGATCACCTCGTCCTGCTCTGTTTAATCGGATGGAGCCTGTGGCTACGAGGACTCTCTGTAACAGCACACACACAGTCGTAGCTCATCAGTGACCCGTGTGTAGCGTTTGGCCATTTGGAGTCATTTCAATGCAACAGTCATTTTCTTTCATGGGGAAAAAGGCTGTTGATCTGCCAAAGGGCAGGTTTTCAGCAGGCTGGAGTCTCTCATGCTCCACTTCTGATTGATAGACTTGGTGATCCAGCTCTCTGTAGAGTTCCCTCACTCCTACGGAGATAATCTGTCTCAAGATATTTATTAGACTTTTTTTTTTTTCAAGCAGAATTTGAAAGCTTGTGTTTTTCTTTTCACGGCAGACATTTTGACACCGTGGGGGAGAAAGCTGAGAAATAAGTGATGGTATTGTGTCTGTGCTGAGTCAGGGACGCTGGAGCTTACTGGCACAGAGAGGAGCCAGTCTGTGGTCCTAGAAGTGTGAGAAGGACCTTTTATTGATGAACCAGGAGCTCGGGATCCTCACATATGATGGTAACAGCAGGCTGTAAATGAGGGGAGTCCTTGAATGATGCTTGTCACGATAGAAACAAACTCCGTTCTTTTTGTTCTGGGGGAGGTTTCATGTTATTTCTCTGCTTGTTGGTGCGTACAGAAATGGAAGCAGGTGTATGGAAAATATGAATTGTGCTGATTGGTGTAGTTTTTTTTGTGCATTCGCTTCACGGCCAGGTAGCGTGCAACGTAGCAGTCATTACCTGCTAAATTACCCAGGATCCCATAGGAGGACGGGTCTGTCTGTGCCCCTTATAGAGGTCGATGCTGATGGGAGGACTCGAATCTGCCTCCAGCACGAGAACCTAGAGAACGAGAACGAGGTGCTGTTGCTCTGTGTGTGAATATTTGGCTGCGCCTGCTCCGTCGCTGCCGTTCAGCCTGCAGATGTCTTGACCTTGTGGAGGAGCTGCAGTCTCGCCTCTGACCTTCAGCTCTGTGATGTCGGTGCCTGTCAGTCTTTATTTGGTTCTTCACTCGCTCCCGTTATTGGAATATTTTCCACCAAAGTGTTTTTTTTTTCTTGTAGCTCGTAGACCTGCGCTGACATTTTGAACTGTGGGATCAAAGCCACATCCTACCACTGTACACTGCCACTGTTTGACTTGCCAGACATGAACTACCACGGCTCAGCTCTTAGCCATTATACTTCACACGACCTACACTCAGCTGATAGCGTTATACGTTATGCTATGTCAGTGCTCAGGCGATTTATAGACGTAGCTCCTGTCTTTGGTTGGATTTTTTTTTACTAGCCGATGAGTGAAAGTTTGATTTTACTGTTAAAATAACTTCTCTGCACTTCACTGGCGCTCGTGTCTAGTGATGTAAGGTCTCTGTGACATTTCCAAGCAATCAATAGTTTGTTTGTGTGACATTTGCAAGCAGTTCATAATTCGGTATGACTGCAGATCTAATGGTTTTGACCAGACTGTACAAGCAGAAGGTTGAAGCAGTGATCCAGACTTTATAAACCTGCAGATGACACGTGCTGATTACGCACCGTGTATCTTTGCGGCCTTTTAAAGTGGAGCCATGAAGCAAATACCAGAATGCTCCTGGGACTGTGGAAAAGGAAATTAATCCATGACTTTGAGCTGGAAAGGTTGAGGCCTTGTCGTGTTTGTGATGTGGTGCAGGGTCCGAAGAGTCTCGTCACAGAGTTATTTACTGGTGAACAGGGTTTGATGGAGGCAGCTGTGTTTTACATTGGAAGCTCTTATTCGATGTGGTTTTCGAGGTAATTGGTAAGTTGCTGTGTCAGTTGCGTCATCTTGACTTACTGGTCTATGGATTCATAGGAGACTAAGATGTGAAAGAAGAGACACTTCTCAAATACCATTGTTGGAGGTTACTGTCAATCCGGCCCGTTTGATTAATGACTCAGTGGTGCGTGTGTTTGGAGTCCATGCGTGGTCTGGTCAGACCGAAGAACCTCCGGTCTGCCAATTAGGAGAAAGTGTGTGAGGGATGATGTAGAAGAGGAAAGGTGGAGTTGAAAAGGGGACAAAGAAGGAGAAGGTGAAGGTTGGAGCAAAGAAGGGGATGTTCAGGGGTAATAAATCACCATCAGCGGGCGGATGAGGGGAGTCATGGGTGAACGGGTAGCGTTGGTTTATTGACCCTCGTGTGCTGGTTGCATGTAGTCAACAATACGCTGAAGCTTTACTGGCACAGACCTCACACACGGGCCGTGTTGTATCGCACACCTTGCACCGTCTGAATGATTGTGTGCCTGTTGCTGCTAACATACCGGGGCCAGGCCCAGATCAGATGGCTGAACCATCGGCAGGCAGACAAAATCCAGTTTGATTTTAGTTTTTCCTTTTTCTGTTATGAGGAACATAACAAGTCAACCAAGTGGAATAAGTCGTCTTTAATCAAATATGCATTAAAACAAATTAATAACTGGCAATTAGGCAGGTTTCCCATCTGAAGTAATTATGATTCATTTTATCTGCTGCAGTAGGTAGCTGCTTGTTGTTAGCAGGTATTGTATGATGGGGTTCAAAAAGAACGACGCTGTGAACCTAAAACCCTTTAGCCTGTTACTGTTGGTTAGTAGCAGTGGCAAAGAGTGAACTTAAAGAAAAATATGTCCTGCAGTTGAGTTTGTATCTAACAGTTTCCTGTGTAATAGGAGACACGAGAGGGAGAAAAGAAACAATAATAAACCCGAACAAGACCGTGATAGATCCCCGTTCTTCACATGCTCACCGGTGCCAAAACTGTCACTTTGTTTCCGACCTGGCAGGTGAGCACAGCTGTTGAACTGGCAGATGGCTGTTAACACACACAGGTGGGAAGGTTAGAGAGCGGGACAGCACAAAAGACGAGAGAAGGATGATCAGAAGAGAATCAGTACGACAGGCAAGTTTTAGAAACGGACCAAAAAAGAGGCCTGCTCGTATGAAATGACACGACAGCCAGGCCAATTAGTCTAAATAGATGATGGAGAGGATGGACACAGACGGAAAGAAACCTCATGAGAGCTTGATGGATCGAAGTGGAATAATGGAGACAGAAGAAATGATGCAGCGGCGGCAGCGTCTTTGTTCAATTATTAATGACCCAGACCAGGATTCACCAAGGAGTGAGTTTATTTTTTACATTGTTTTAAAAGATGCTCGCCGCTACAAGATTCCCGAAAATACGGGAAAATCTGAAATTGTGTGAAAACAGTCAAATGATTTTCGGCTGCCGTGGCACCTGTCTTTCCTTCTGACGCTCTCTGAGCCTTTTTGTTCCTACAGTATGTTTCCTAAAACACCTTCTTGCTTTTCATTCTAGCTTCTCTATGATGTTATTCACCACCAACCCCAAAGCACAAGAGATAAATAACAACTGTAATATTTTTTTTTTTTTTAAAAGAGCAGCTGCTTGATGTTGAGGACCTTCTGAATCACACAGATCATTCTCTGCATCTTAAAGCGTAAGTCCAGCCGCCTGGCAGAGGAACCTCATCCTGGTCAAGTCATTTCTTGGTTGGTCTGAGTGAGTGAGATGTGCTCAACACTGACTGATCATTAAAGTGTCACCAACGCTTCAGACCAGCAGTTTTATGGAATAAGGACATTGTGGCTAAATGGAACCTTGAGTATTTTTTAGATACTGAAGTTTGATGGGACCTGTAGCTGCACCTCTGCCAGCTCTGAGAACGGGGGTAAGTGAGGAATCAAGACTGTTTTTCTCTATTAGCTGTGCGTCAATAGCACTTGAAATGCATGCCAGAGCTAATAAGTGACCAGCTGGCGCTCTGAAGCGAGCCTGAAGCCTTGTCAGGAAGGCTGCAGTCACAGTCTAGTCCTGCTACCAAATTTCCGATGATGCCGTGACGTACGGACCGTGGCGCTTCACTCCTGTCCTTTCTGTTAATTAGCAGCAGGTCTGACGACGGGCGTGAGCACCTGCATCTCATTAGTTCTCATTGACTCCTGCAGCATTTGAGTGTTTGGAAAGTGCAACTAGCTTATTAATAAAGACACTCAAACAAGCCTGAAGCGTAAGGATGTAGAATCCCAGCTGGGGACAGAGGTTTTAAATCAGCTGGTCAAACCAACGTTCAGATGGGGCAAATGGCCTCGTCTCTTATTACGGAAGGCAGCATTCAGCATGTGGTCCAGTAAGTCTTGTCCTATGAACCCGACCAGAACCAGAACTGCTTTGGCCTTTACTCTTCCTCAAACTATCGGCTTCAGAGCTGCACACTAATGAAAGTCTCTTCTCATCTGCCCTCGTGAGTTTTAATAAACATTATGTTCCTGTAGCTGCCGTGGGGAGGAGGGACCGTGATTCACATGCGTGTGGCAGAACGCTTATTGTGTTCCGTGAATACACCCAGTGAAATGAAGTGCTGCCCTAAAAAGGGGGATCTGTGGAAGCGATGAATCTTGAAATGCATCTTTCTGCCAATATTAAAAATCTGAGACAAGTCTGCTTTCAGACTTTTATCTTTTCGATTTCGGGATGATAAATAGTTTGGTGTCTCCTTGTAATTTTACAGCTTTTGCTTATAGTGAGGAATACCTGCGATAGTGAGTGATTCATATGGTAGATGTCCTGTGTGTAACGTTTATATCATCTTCACCAGGCATTACAACCCATCCTGGAGTAAAGTCACCGTAGAAATGTACTTACTGCACAATTAATCCCTCATACAAACTCATTTTATGCTTTAGTTTTCCATGGAAGCCAGAAGGTTTGTTTACTTGGCTGCTGTTTCCAAGCCTCTTGAACGCGTGGCTGCCTTCCAGCCTTGACCACTGTCCTTTAGTGTCACTGCCAAGACAACTGTCCCAGACTCTCGCACGTCATCAAACACTCTGTTGCTGTGCTGATGGGAAGATGCCTGTTCGTCGTGTTTGCTCTCAATTTTCCTCTTTTCGCAGTCAAAGACAAAAGAGTCACCTTGTCCTTGAACATGATTAAGTCACACTTAGTCGTGTGTCAGGAGATGCTTGGCTCCCCATTTGGAAACCAGCTCGTCCAGGAGCTGGAGAGCATCTTTACTAACTCAACTATATACGACAAGGGAAATTACTGCCGCTGAACGACTGCCAGACTACACACAGACACACACTTGTTTGGTGTTTTGCAGAGACGTAAACCCACCTTCTGGCCCTCTCATCTGTTCCCCGTCGGCCATTTCCCTGTCCATATATAACCCAGAAAATAAAGCTGCTTTGTGACTTTGTTTCAACTTGTGGCAATTTCTCCAATTTCCAACGCTCAATTACTGACCCCTGAGAGAAAAGGACGGAGAATTGCAGGGAAAGGCAGTGACCCCCCATCTCAGTGGAGGTTCAACTCATTTTCGATATTTCCACCCCCTTTGGAGCCGTGGAGTGCTCTGGAAAGGCCCGTGTGCCACAATGGGGGTGTGATGATACGATTTACCATGAATGTGTATATGCGCGTGTGTTGTGCGGCACCTCTGCCACTCAGAACACCATTTAGATTACTTTCACCCCATCAGCCCACACACACTCATGGAGGCCATTGGGACACACTCTCCCGACGATGGATGTTTTCATTGCGACACACGCGCTTTTCTTGTGCGTGTGTGTTGTCTGTATATGGGGAGAAGAGGAAAGGAGGAGGCAGGTGTGCAGGCTAGTGAGGGCGAGGAGGGGAGAAGGCAGCGACTCAAAGAAATGAGACCCAGAGAAACTCAAATTGTCTCCTGACATCTAGAAATCTTGTCCCTCACATTTGACACCACATCCACTGAAATAGGCAGAAATACTTTTCCAGTGCTGATGGAACATTATCCAGTGAAGGTAATATGCATAATATGTAGTTTACATAAGCAGCCATTTAAGTTATGAAGACTCTGGGAGTAAACATATTATTCATAGAAAACCAGAGAAAGAAACAAAACCACAAGTGTCTGCTGCCGATTCATGTGATGCTGAGACATTTTCACTAATTTGAAAATGGGCATGTGAAACAAGAAGCGAGTGAGAACAAGTTTTATCAGCTTCTCGTACCCGTTGGTGAAGCACTCTTCTCATATATTTAGATCACATACTTGTTGTAAGGATTGTGTAGCCAGTGCCTGGGCCTCACAAATGTTTCATCACTCTTCAGACCTTCACGTGTCATATCTCGCGCAGAAGCCATATTTAGTGCATATCTGTGCAGCTGATATTAAACAGATGTCTTTGCTTTTGGAGTACGAGGAGCCAGCTGCAGAGTGAAAACAACCAGAGGAGTTTGCTGCATGTAGTCAATCGCATAATTTAAATTGACTTTGATTTGTCAATAATCCCCAAAGTGCCCTTCGTGAAGATGCGATTAGCGATAAATGATGCTTATCAACAAAAAAACCAAATACTTTTCAAACACATTCCAGGACATAAATGACTTCATCAGTATTAAATGATCGGCAGAGATCAATTAATGATCGACAATGAAATAGTAAGACAAAAATCTTGCTAACACACATTAGTTACAGCAAAACAACACAATCTACGAAGTCCCAACTGAATTTAGACGCTTCGGACATTTCTTTGTGTAGGTCTCTCACTTCCCTCGTATGTAATGGTCACATGAGCCTCTGAGGTTTGGAGTCGGGATGATGCTCAATGACACCGACCTGTTCATGATCAGACTTATTTGATGTCGGTGATGAGCCGAGGGTCTGTAATGACCTTTGCTTGTTTACTGCCTAGCTGCTACATTTACATAATATTGATGCAGAAATGTGTGGTGATAAAATGTTTTCATTTTCATCGAACGTTTATCATGTGTCTGGTCGATTTGGGATGGATCAAGGAAAAATGGATTGCGCTTGTTATCGCGACTCCTTGAATCCATTCTGCTCATGAGCAATTGATTTTCCCAGATGGTCTAAATGAAAACAGATATTGACCTGCTCTCCAGCCACGACGCTCAGCGTTTAGCCTGCGTGGTAGAAAATGTGTAGCTGTGTCTTTACTGTATTTAAATGAGATGGTCTTTGTCTGGCAATTAAAATAAACGCGCAATAATTCTTCATTGTTGCTGCAGAGGCATACACAAGATTTTTTAATTATTATTTTGTTGTATGGTTCTGCGTATTGAGAGATAATTTTCCGTGCGGATCTTGAGGGATTGTGTAGGATGTGCAATAAACTGGCCATGATGTGGCACATATCACTCTGAAGATATCTTCTCTATGTGTACTGGGTGAAAGCGGAGCATAAGGCCTTTATGGAGAGCAGTAAGCCATACAAAACCAATCTTTGCACAAAAAAAAAAATATTTACGATGAAAACGAAGGCCAGACATCTGCTGCAATGACATCGGATCATTTCCCACCACCTGCAAGGCAAACAGGCGAAAAATCTGAAAGACAATTTACAATAGCTTGTCGTATGGGATGCTGCCATCTTTTACAATGCAAACAGACTCACAAGCTCAATATTGTGCAGTATTGTTGCACCTTGAAATCCTAATACATTGCGTGTTTACAGTTCTCTATATTGAGGGACAGGACAATTGCCTGAGCCTTTCACGACAACTCAGCACAGATGCCAGCGGAGATCTGCCACACTGTTAGAACACTGGCAGAGGATTTTAGTTTTCAGTTAGACATAACTGTTTATCGGCCGTCTGACCAGCTTCTTTCAGGAAACGTACGGTCCCGTCCCTCGATATTTCCTTTTCTCCCTGCTCGTGTCCCTTCAGACCCACAGGATGTGTGGCCACAGCCAGCCTCATTAAACTTACAACCACCACGATAAGACTCAATTACTGAGTCTCTGGAATGGCATCCGCAATCAATAATGAGCTGAAAAGCGGGCGTCTAATAGTCTGATGCGCACAAGCCTCACAGGGGAAGCGAAGACAAGTAAAATGAACAAGCAACTTTTGGAAATCAGACTTTAAAGGTCGGTCAAAAGTCAGCGAGCGTCCTCAGACAGATTTCAAGTGGAAGATGAACTGGTTACCTTGAATACTGATGACCTAGTGCAAAAACCTGTTAAAGTCGGCAATAGAGTCATGACTTTAAACGCGTCTAAATTATATCTCACTGGGCCTAATTATAGTTTATGCTTTTTTGGGGGCCTGGGAGCAAATCCTCTAAGGTCCTGTATTGATCCAAGGGAATAGTTTAATTTCACTGGTTAAACTGAGAATATGGGGTCATTGGATTTGACGATGGATGGAGGAAGTTTAATATCAGTAAGGAAATCGTTATCTATTCAGGATAAATAAAACATATTCATTTGATACAGTACACTTTCCCAAACTCCTGCCTCCACGTGGTCCACGCTTGCGTTGAGCTGGTGCTGCTCTTTCCACCTGATCCCACTGCAGGATTCTGTTCTGCTAAGCTAAATGTTAGCCCTCATTCCCACCTTTGCCACCAACCGACCAAGCAGCTGCTACTTTCCTGCTTCAACCTATAATCACAGGCCAACAGAGGAGCAGCGACGACTAACTGGCATCGAGCCAGTTTAACCACCAGCGGCTGCGTTTCATGGTCATCCTGTCATTCCAGCGTTGTTTTTGACTCAGTGACACCTGTGGGCTAAAACAAGAAACCCTCTTATTTCAGCAGCTGAAGGACATTTGCTTAATTAATAGACATCCAACTAATTAAAGCTATGAAATCTGCCTGTGCAACGTTTATCTCTTTATATTTTATATAAAAAAAAAAAAAAACTCGGTGACATTGCAGGTAGTGGCGTAACTGCACGGGCACATGGATGCAAATGAGGGAAAAGCTCAATAGGAAGTTATCCAAGGTCTCAAATGATTGGAGAAAACTCGGGCTCTACTCAAACCGCACCCACGCTGACGTCCCGTTTTTATTTTTCTGTTTTTGTGAAGGAACGATGAAGTCATGCAGGTATCCTCAGCTTCTCGGTGTTGACTCCAGGGATGGATATAGAAGACGGAGCTCGCTTTATGCCGCTTCGCCAGCACACGCACGGTGAGAGCAGGTGAAGCTGAAGAAGGCTTTGAGCACAAAGTGTGTGGGCTTCAGCTGTCGAGCTCTGGGATCAGCGAGTCTCAGCCGGAGCAAGCGCACGGCTTCAGTGTCCGGTTGATGCTGACCAGCCATTACGTTAATAGCTTCTCCCGTCTCCTATTGCACTGCAAAGCACATATAAGTATGTGAAATGTTTGTGATATTGAAAGTACAGTAGAGCATTATCGTACAGGAGGTTGCAGTGTGGGCTGAAACTGTGTTCAGACATGCAGAAGGTCAGCTGTGTTTGCAGGCAGAGAACTGAACACAGGCTGCAAGATTGAAAATATTAAGTGTACATCAACAAATCTGAGAGAGCAGGACAAAATCCTAAATCCTCCAAACACACAAAGGCAATTACAGGGTCCATGTGGGAGCACAAGGTGAAAGCAGCAACGCTCCAGGCTCGTGAGGAGAGCGTTCGGGGGGTGTGATTGAAGCAGCACCCTGCAATTATTCAGGATCATGAGCTGCTGGTGCGATGGCTTTTTAATTGTCTCTAATGGGGATCCTGCTAACATCAACACCCAGTGGGAGGGCGGAGAGCGAGCTTGGGTTTGTCCTCCCCTCTGTTGTGTCAGATTGTGTATCCTTTCATTATATCCACCTTTTAAAGGGCAAAAACAAACAGACTCACCCCAGGGCAGAGGACCAGCTGCTGAAGTGGCTGTTTAGAGTTAAAGTAGACGAGTAAACGCTGGAGTTTATCCCCTTCCATTAGTCGGGCTTGATATTATTATTTACTGGATAAAACTGACGGGATGAAGTCTGGCTCACTTACTTGTCCAGAGTGCGGCGTACGGAGGAGCCTCCTGCTGTGGCCATGTCTCTCATCTGGCCTCTCCACCTTCCCACTGGCTGGTGCTAACTGTGGGCAGCAGCACATTCGAGATGTGAGAAGCCTGCATGTTGTAAAACTGCAGTGCAGCATGAGCAGCCCTCCCACTCGTAGAGCTCCCCTGCTGGGCTCCAAGTTGAGCCGTCAAGCAGACCGAACATGGATCAAGCTATGAAAGCATCAAAGTGAAATGTCTGAGGAAGGAGAAAGTAGGAAGAGCAAGTTAAGGCACAGATTTCTGCCATTTTTTTTGGTTGCTGCTTTTCTACCTCACCTGGGCAGAAACATGCTTCTGTGGAAGCCTCTGACTTCTAGTTGATGTGTTTCACTGGGGAATAGAGCGAGAACGTCACTGCTCTTTCACTGCTGAGCCAAAGAAAGCTGCCGTTTGTGATTTGTTTTCTGTAGCACAAACATTAGCTCAGGTATTTATGGGTAACCTGCCCTCGCTCCCGCTAGAAAATGCTGGCGAGTGAAATCATTTTTAAAAGGATGATGATTTTTTAAACTTTATATTAGGATCAGTTTATATTTGGAGCGTTTCTCATTTGCAATTCACAAATAATTTTGCTCTATATAAACAATATACAGGTATTTACATTAACATTACTGCTTGTGAACATAATGACTGATGTTTTGGCCGCTTTACTGTTACAGGCAAACGTGGCCCCTGTGCTCTGCTGCTGACTCAGCAAACCCAGGCTCCCTTCACCCTCCCTCCATGTGCCGCACGACCGACCACAACATCAACTCTGGCCTTAAGCTACTGCTCATGATTTCCCTCAGGATTATTTGCACTTTCCTTGAATCAACAATGACCCCCTGCATTTGGGATTTATTTTGGCCACCCTGACCATGTGCCCGTCTGTAGCTCAGTCGGTCCAGCTTATGCCAGAACGTGGCCCTTTCCAATGTGCGGCCTCAGGGAAGGTTGAAGCCTGGGGTCATGCTGATGAAATGTAGGAAAATGCTTTTAGTTGTCTCTTGTTTAAACTTACTGTTAATTTCCTGGCATGCTGGGACAAAAGCTCATTGTTGGGTCGGACTAAGACTGATTTAAGATAGAGAAGAGCCACTTCACCCACGATCCAACATCCATGCTTGTGAAGTGAACTAGTGGTGAGGGCTGGTGCAGAAATAATGCGAGACTTAATGGTTGTCGCTGTGCGTGTGAGCTGTGGCTTCTTCAGACTGACGAGCTCAGTAGCTCGTGTTCTGAGGAGCCTGATTTTTGTCTGTGCGACTAGAAGGTTGAGCATTCGCTTCATCTGTGGATCCCAAATGGCAGCAGTGGGACGAGCCCATTCTCATCTTCTTTAAACCGTCATCAATCGATGTCAGCCCACCTGTAATTACCCCCAGCAGTACTTTTGATATTTCAGTGTAACTCAAGGTATATGAGGTTATCTATTTTAATAATCTGATCAAAAGTCTCTTGGCAGCCATGTTGAATATCCTCAAGGAATATACTTGATATGTGCTCAGAGTCCATATCTGTTACATCATCTGGACTGCTGTAGCGAGATATTAGAAATCCATACACTCAAAATATGATGTATGACTCGGCAGCCGTTGAATCGACTGGGGCTTTAGTGTGTTTCAGTACATTTACTTTTCCGCAGGAGGAGAAAGGAAAGAGACAGAAAATCACATGCTACGCAATCGACAACAATTTGCACATTCAGTAACGTGGAAAGCGCCAGGACCATAAGGAATAAAGAGGCTGGCGCCGTTGATGAGGACCCATAGCACGTGGGCGCTAAGCGGCTCCCGTGGCTGCCACGTGTCACGGATGGGACCGATCTCCTCTGTGGAGCCATACTTTAACAGTAGAAGAAATTTCAATTAAAAAACGTCCTTGTCAACATAGTCGGGGGTGAGGCTGTGCTAAATCTATATCTCGATCTGCTTCACTTTCCCACTATCTGCAAGGGTTGATTTCTTTTTGAAACCCTTAATATTGTGTGTCCAGTTATTGAGTTTAAAAATCCAATATCAGCCTAGTGAAGAGCAAAGAAAGGATAATCCCAACGAAAGATGAGGAATGATGAATAAAGAGAGAAAATGTGAAGCATGTGCTGAGAGGAACTGTACGAAACAAGAAGTAATGAAGGGATTTGGCTTTTGTGTGTCTACAGGAGGCTTTGTGAACCAGATGTGTGTGTCAGACAGAACAGAACTTGCTCGACCTTCATCACTGGGGTTTTTTATTTCTTTGCTGGTGCTGATTGATTGTTGTCGTTATCCGTTATCTTGACCTTTATGACGACTGTAATGCGGGTGATCTCGATGATCTGTGCTGAAACTTTTCTGCTTAGTTGTAACACAACATGAGCGAACGGCCGCTGCTTCGATTACCAGAAGGTGCCAGAGGGAGGACGGGAGTAAAATGTTATGCTGACTGCTGGAGTACGCTGCACCTAGTGGCGACGCCACAGCTGAACACGTTTGCGTCTCTCCAGACTAAACGCGTGTGCGGTTGGAGCAAAGTGTGTGGACCAGTGTCTGACTGGATTACTTCGCTGTTTTACTGCCCAGTAACCGCTGCATATGCCGAGTGAATCTGTTCCCCCTGCTGTGCCAGGTGTGCAGGCAGCAGGCACTTGTGCGAGGAAGCCTGACTATGTGGCGACCGCACCCGGGACAGTGGTGCAGTAAATCTTTTTGTAATTATGTCGTAAACAGAGATGGATAAATAAAACGTTGTTGTGACGTGCTGTCAGTCTGACAAACTGCTGTCTACGGGTTATTAGAGGTCTTCTCTGTGTTCGTAGCGTTGATGCATGTGGATGTGACAGATTGGTCCACACAAACCAACCATCTGGTCACGAGGGACCGTTGGTGTTTCCATATGAACACTTAATTACAGGATACGTCACCTGCCCTGACTCCATATGAACTTAGTGATCATTCCTGATCCACAGGGTTCAACATGACGTCGGTCCATCGCAGCTGTAACAGCTTCAGCTCTTCTGGGAAGGTCGTCCACAAGGTTTAGTGTGTTTACGGGAATTTTTGACCGTTGTTCCAGAAGCGCGTTTGTGAGGTCACACACTGATGTTGGACCAGAAGGCCTGGCTCTCAGTCTCCGCTCTGATTCATCCCAAAGCTGTCGGGTTGAGGTCAGGGCCAGGTTGACACACACCAGACTCTGTCATCCGTGTCTTTATGGAAGTGGTTGGAACATCTGATTCAGGTTATTTGGATGGGTGAGCGAATACCTTTGGCTATATAGTGTATCTGAGTTTGAGCAGTTTTCTACTTTCACATCAGCCACAAAAACATGGTGTGAAATAAATAACAAAGAACCTCATAAAAATATTATCATTTAATTTAGTTAGTGAGGAATTCAGACGTGTTTCTAGTGTTTGTTGTTAGTGGAAATTAGTTTAATTAATCACTTTTTTTGTTATTCACTTTGTTCCAGCTACTGCTGTTAACTGTCTCTTTAAATTGCCTGTGTTTCCCTAATCCACTACACATTTTCAGCCGTAATCTAATATTACCCTGGAAAACTGGACAGAACTATCTTGCAACTTTTCAGAGAAACCAATCATCTCTCCATTCTGCCTGCTCTCGGTAGCGGCACAGCCAGGGAGGCGTCTTATTTAAGCTTTCTTCACGCTGACCTGTTGTCGTACCTCCCGTTGCACTGAGGGAGATAAAAGCATAAAATGTGCTCTACCCCGGCTCTGATAGATCCCCAGCTCTGAGATCAACACACGTGCTCCTGTGTTTGAGGTCGTGAGCGCGGCTCTTTTTGCTGATTATCTCTCCAAGATTGTTGTCATTATGTGGCTGTCATGCCTTCTGAAGTGGTTTCCTAGTGTGAACGGCAGACAATGCAGGGACACTGAGGACTTTGTTGTGCTGTTCTCCAGGTTATCGGACACGTCCATAACAAATGGCCACGCTTTTCTTTGGTAGAGATAATTCTTCAGTTTGATCTTGTCAAGGCTGAGTCTAAGGCTCACATGTACTGTAGTATTACGAAGGCACTGATTAGCATTTTGAAGCAGGTGCGTGTACACACAGACTTGGATGTGTTTGCCCTTGAAGCCTCTAACTACCAGCGTGTGACTCTAGCTTCCAGCCACACTCAGAGCGAGGCTGTGCTTCAACCTGGCTGGTTCTAGGTCACTTTGAATATGTCAGTACTGATGGCATCCTTGCATTGATTTAATGCGTTTAAACTCAGTTCCTTTACCATCATTTTTGTGGATGTTGATTCTGTGGCAAATTTTAAGATTGGTTCAGATAAATTCAGTACTAATTTAACAGAGCATTGAACCTTTTCACAGACAGGATCTCCAGGCTTTGGACCAAATTAAGTCCACATTAAGTAAACATGCCTTTCAAAGAGCTGCCACACACTCTCTGCCTTCCCTTCAGCTCCTCGTGGAACTGCCTGAAGCTCAATATTTAGTTCATCTAATGCCGAACAGATTCCTTTCCCAAGTATTGTCTGTGTCTTTTTATGTGTTAAGTCATACATTTAAATTTGTTTTGATGTACTGTGTTTTCTGATGTAGTAAATTGGTTTTCCTTCCCAAACAATTACTGTGAAAGCATCATTGAGAAAGGCATAAATCTTCCTGCTGTTCCACTGGGACTGTGTGGCCAATAACATAGTTAAACTGAGTAAGCTTCACGCGCTGCGGCAAAATGTGAACGTTGTACATCATTCAGCCAAATAAGTAGATTTTAAACAACAAGACTTGCACAAATGTCTCTGCTGTAATGTTAGCGTAATAAAAATAAAAGCTGCACCACCCTTAAAGCATCCTCGATACGTTTATGGCTCTGAATAAATCAATGGCAGCCAGCTGTGGAGTAGATCAGTAGCTTTTACGGTGTCGAACCAGAGCCGAACACGGAGACACGGAACCAGAAACCTCAGGTGCCCTGAGTATAAACTAAGAGTGAAGCCTTTCGTAGAGGTGGTGGAGCGACATGCGTTTATCTAAATGCGCCATAAAATGGTGGGTGTCATGTCATTTCCTTAACTTACTAATGTCTAGTACTGAGCTAATTACTTAAAATATAAGTAAGAGAGGCCTGAGAGCTGAGCTTAATCATTTCCCAGTGGAGATGTAAAGGCCATCTATGGATATGGGAGAAACAAATGTCCAATTACTCTGCGTGTTACACGGTCATTTAGAGCCTCTTTCCCTTTCTTCCAGTTATTGGAGGAAAACTAATGGGCTCTATGCAAATTACTGTTGCCATTTGGTTCTTCTTGGTGGATCTGAAGAGTGAGCTGACAGGGTCAAGAGGAGGGATCGCCATTAGCATGACTTATACGAAGGCATCGCTTCTTTGCCTTGACGGTGGGGAGAGAAATTAGGCAGCACAACGGGGTCAAGGAGTAGCGGAGGGAAAGTGGTCCAGAGCCACAACACAGGATACGAGAGGCGGCTTTAACAGGAGATGGAGCAGAGAGAGGCGTCCGTCGGTCCGTGTGGCTCCGTCACAGCTTCTGGGCTTTATTAAGAGTTTCCCGTCACGGTGCCGCTTTAATTGGCATTAAAATGCATTGACCAGTGTATCAGGCATTCTCCTCTTCTTCTTTTTGCACCCTCCCCATTCCCCCCTTTCCCTCCTTAACTCTCCACGCCTGACTGATATCTGCTGTCAGTTACATACAGCGTGGCAGAAATGGCACCGTTACCTGGCAGCTGTGACGGCCAGCGGTTCCTTCCCGTCAGAGCGGTTTCCCTTGTAAAACCTTGCCTGTCTTACAGCCACCGGGTTCTGCGTGTCACTGTCATCCTGCGTGGCCTCGTCACGTGTAGGCAAAACAGAAGCTTCGTGCCAAATCAAAAACTTCATTCAAACATCATTCTCACGATGACAACAGATTTAGCCTCTGTGACAGTGAAGAGATGGAGACTAATGTCTTCAGACGTCAAAGGAAGGCAGAACCTCACGTGTCATGAGAATCACGACCACTACTAGCGTCTCTGTTTAAAACATGGTTTGTAATCCTTTGCACGGCACGTTTAGTAGTTTGTGCAGCCGAGGGAGGCGAGGGCCCCACCTCAGCATTTTACCTTCCGTTCCTCTCTGGCCCGCTTCTTCGGATCAATGAAATGATAGACTGCTGAGACAGGACCGGCTTCCTCCGCCGAGGTAGAATAAATGATTGAGCGCCGGTGCCGGAGTCCGGCAATGTGTAGCGCGTGCCGTCAAATGATGCATGTGTGAACGTGTGCGTGTCTGGGCATAATGTGGTCCTGAATGTGCTGGCGGTGGCGGCGTAATTACATCTGCCAAGTATGTTGAATTCCTGCGTTTGTGTGTGCAGGCGCTAATGCATTTAAGGATTTTCTCTCTTTTTTTATTTTTGCCTGTGTAGTTCCACAACCCCACAAAATCTGAGCAATGAGATGATGGGTAGTAGTTTCTACTGGTCACTTAGTGGGGAAAGTGAGAGCATGGATAGAGGGGGGGCAGGAAGATGGATGGATAAATAAAGGCAGATTTTATAGACTTGCATGCAGAGGACACACCCCTCCTGCTAGCAGAGGAGTTTCTGGATGGTAAAGTTCAAGAGGTCACATCCTCTAAGACCGCAGCCCTACTCTGCTATGTCCACTGACGGTGGCGGACGTGAGCTCGTCCTATTTAAACATGGCTCCCGTGCAAACACTTGCCGTCGCATTTCCATATAAAAACCGGATGCACAGCCTCTGCCTGATTCACTTGTCTCACCATGACACAGACTCAGCTGCAGGCAGAGCCAGGAAATTCTGCCAATTACCTGCCATCGCTCTAAATGATAATGGCGATGGTCATGGCTGAGCATTAATTAGGAATAACTCCTCTGCAGCTGTGCCCTGCAACACACGTGTGCTGCAGACATCCCAGTGTTTTAAAGCATCAGAAACCCAGAAGGAAATGCTAATTGAACTAACCTTGAACTCATAGTTTGTGCTGTATTATCAAAAAAATACCTTTCCCCCGCCTTTAGTGTTTCATTCGTGGTACCAGTTCAGGAGTTTAATCTTTAAACTAAATCTTGTGCGTGTCTGTTAAATTCTTCACAGACGATGGTGCGTAGTTTAACAGGTGACTCAATAAATCGGTATTATCTACACAACATGGACCAGAATTACATTCTGGTGCCTGTGCAGGCGGATGCAGGAAAGATCTGTGTCCACAACTGGGCTGTTTGCAGTGTGGTTGATTGTAGGTGATTTATTCTGCTGCTGAGCTCATCGTAAGTCACTGTGGATATGAGTGACAGCTAAATGGCAGGAATGTAAACACCGTATGCTGGCTTGAACCGCTTCCAGCTTTTAAACACGCCGCCTGCTATCGGCGATGGCAGATAATGATACGGGCAGGTGCTTCCTCCCTGTTTAAAACCTGCAGTTTGCAGACGAGCGTTCATTACACTTGTAAATGGTTTCATGTAGTGGGTCAGCATGACATTCATTTAAATACCGTACATGCATGTTATACACAAACGCCGCAGGGAGGTTGGTTCCGTTGTGAAGATGAGACGCATTTTAACGCACCGTTACGTGTGGGTCTATGATGAACGAGTTCATCCAACCGTTCCTCTGGATGAAGCGTGTTGTGATTTATCGTCTGTCTGCGGCTGTTTTATCCAACCCTTGGGTGGTTTTTGAGCTTTGAGACCTGTTTTCATTTTGACTCCTCGAGGGCTGAACGAGGGTTAAAAACGTTGAATGCAGATGGTTCTGGTGCAGCCTCGGTCTTAGAAACCCCCTTCATTTACACTGTGGCCTTCGACTTCTTCAACCTTCTGCTCCAGTCATGGATTTGACACTCGCTTGACAGAACGGATCTTGGCTGCGGCTCCGCTGGAGTCTGCTGGATCTCAGGGGACTGGAGACGGACTTCATAGCTCTGCAGAAGCTCTGTGTTGTTGATGTCAGCGTATAATTGAGTTTGTGCAACAATCTGTGCAAGTTACTGACACATACACTTACACACACGCAGCTGTGATGATTGCAGTGTTGTAGGAACTGAACCCGTAAAAGCCAAATCTATACACCTTCTCGTAAAATACTTCCTGTTGTTGCTCTTCATTGTTGAAGCTCAGCAGCTCGTCAGTAGCTTTGCTCTTCTAAAACGACCTTGGCGTCATGTGAACACTAATTAAAGCCACAGGGTGAGCTCCTACATTGAAGGTGATTTCTCTCTTCACACTCACCTGCTCGTCTCCTTTTAAACGACCAATGAAAGACCAAATAGTGATAGTTTATTTTCTGGTGAGTTACTGAGAAGACAGAGCGTTTTTAAAAACACTGTTACGTAAATGAGGCACCGAATTGATTGCCTCTCCCCGATTGTGCCTCCTCCTTATCGGTCATCATCTGTACCGTCTGTCCCACTCGTTCCTTTACCCATAATCCCCCCTGTCCTTTTAACCTCCCACTCCGCAGTTGTCAACACGTCCAAAAACACCCAGAGGAGGTGCTAGCTGATAATGAGGCCTGCGTGCCCCTTCCTGCCATCTTTGCTCCACATCATCCAGCATTATTTTCACCTTGATCCTGTCATGTTCCCCAACCTCTCTTTCCTCCGTCTAATTAATATATGGATGCACTTTATTCCAATGAGAGCTCCCATGTGTTGGGAATAAGTCCAAAAAAGAAATCAAACTGTACGACGTGAAATTTTTATTAGCATTTTGTGTAAATCATGTTTCCCGATGACCTTTTCTAAAAATTCTCATTTCACGTGCTAATTGGCCTCGGTGGGATGACCTCGTTATCAGAGACCCGTACTAGGTGACCACAGAGGGGTGAGAACGCGTACGAACACATCCTGGCTCCCAGAATGACGCCTATAGCACAGTTTAACCTACAGTATCTGTTTCTTAAGACCTTTCACTGCACAGATGCTGTAGAATCTGGTTCCTGTGTCTTACTGGGCATAGATGGTTAACGTCCCAGAGTTGTGCTGCATTTTCTTGTGCTCCCACGGTTTCTGCATAATATTTGCATTTTAACACCACTCGTTTATTGAAACGTTATGAGACAAACCAGGATTTCTAATCCGCTAAAACCTCATGGGAGAAATTGCAGCCACGAACCCAACCGAGGTGCAACGCGAAATGATCGCATCATCACATTTACCGGCGTGTGAATTAGATTTTGGTACGTCAGAAAATATCTGCCTCAGTGGGAGGACAGAGAAATGTTCTGCAGTGTTGGAATCAGGTGGACAGAAGAGCCCAGCACAACAAAGTTTTCCAACGGTGCGTAGTTTGAGCTGTAAGCGTCTCCGACCTGGAATTGACTTTTGTTCGTCTTTGACATTTTTACTCACGTTTTCCTCCACACGGATGTGACTGACGTGAAGTGATGCCTCCAGTAGCTCAGCTCTCACGTTGTGTTCTTCAAATAAACAGATTGATTTGCTATACTTTGCTTATATTAAATCTGATCTGAACTATCTGTTTAAGTCGGGAAGTGCTGAGAATAGAACAATGTAGAGTCTGGTGTTTGGCATTAAAACAAATCTGTACACCCTCATCCGTCCTGCCATCAAAGCTTCCTAAATGAGCAGCGGCAGGTAAAAATAATCCGGCTTGTTAAAAACAAACCTTCAAATAAATGAAGTGAACATGACAACGTGGAGAACAACAAGCATTCTGTTCGTTCTGTTCAGTTCTGTGATAGGTGACTTTTCTTGGATTCAGTTGTTTGTTTGTGAGTTTTGTCAAAAGGTGGTGATACAGTCAAGCTCCTGACATTGGAGACGTAACGTAAACTGGCACCAGTCAGCGGTTAAAAAACTCACAAAGAGCAAATTAGCTGCTTCGCACAGAGCTTATGAAAAGCACAGCTTGTTTCACCACAATGAGGCTTGATTCAGGCTTATAACGGCTGAATAATAGGGATTTAACAACATGCCTCACGCGTTTATGTAAATTATAGTCGTCTGGTGTCTTAATTACACATTATTTTCATTTGTTCTGACTTTACACCATCATTTGAAGATATTGGTCGGTTTCAACAGGTAATCATTTATATAAATTAAAGTTAGCCAGAAATCACGTTTAACACACACGCCACACACACACGCACACACACACACACATCGTGGCTTTCTAACCTGCAGGTTTTCCCTTTCTGTTGATAAGCGTGAGCAGTTATGTGCTGACCAAGCAGACGCCTGCAACCTGAAGCCCACAGAGGCTAAATGTTTAGTCTGCTGAGCTCACATGCATCATGAGCCAATATCTGAGTGAGGCAGTGTCTGTCTGTGTGGTCACTGTGCGTTGAAGGCTGAGCAGGAAACACTGAGACTCAGGAGTGTGTGGATCTGCTTCAGGCTGCGTGTGCTGCCGTGTCTCCCTCTTCTGTCAGTTGCATTGAATGATGCCATCTAGTGTAACAAGCTAAATAATATTAAGGATCAGTCCTCAAATGTCAGTGCAGGAGTAGTTTTCTGTGTCATGAATATTTCAAGCAAAAAACATTTGGATATGGTCCCGGGAAGCAAAGCTAAAGCAGCTGACACTGGCAGGTTGACGGTTTTGTTTTGTGGCGGTTTCCGTCGTGTGTCACAAGTCAAGGTCAATTAAATACTTAAAAATGTCTCTACATGCTGTTTTTACTTTTTTAATAAACTATATGTTAACAGTGAGGAGAGTAAGTCACAAGTCCCTCACAAAATGGTGGTTTCGTCTTTGTGGGCTTTGTTCCTGTTGGCAGAGAAACTAGAAGAACTATTCTTGAAACTAGAATAAATGCCATGAGGATCTGAACTTTTCTGTCCTTGCGTCATCTTAGCTCAGACCGTCCATGTGAAAGTTTGTTTAATGAGAGAAAGTTGAGGTGGACACAACAGATGTAAAATCTCCTGTGACGTCCTTATAAATTCTTCTGGTGGTTTAAATTAATGATCAATAACTGATTGGCTTTATGATGGAGGTTCTGTGTTTTAAACATGAGCGACTCTGAAGGGACCATGAGGCAACGTGTTGAAACCACAGCCGAGAGCATGTGTCTTCTGAGACACTGTCCACGCCTCCCTGACCTGACCGTCAACACCAGACAGACGGGTTTTCATCACGCGTTCGGCCGCTTCATTGGACCTGTGTCACCGCAGCTCATGCAGATTTCAGTGCGTTGATGAGAGATGTGGTAGCTGCAGGTCTTTACCAGAGCCCATATATTATGTAGCACTCATTTAATTTCTAATGAAACCAATTCGGGGTCAAATCAAAGCGGGAGAATTGATGCTTTAGAATGAAAAGTGATTAGGGGGCAACTCTGTCAGGTCCAGTCCAATGGGGATCATTTTTCTCCGTGGATGTTCCCGCTGCCTTTCCTTCCCTCCATTGTGCACCTCAGCCTCCTCGCTTGACTTCACTGCTGTATCTCAGGCTGGGTTGGTCATTATGTTGTAGAGGCAAGAAAAAAGGTCTGCAGCGCTGCGGGGCGTGAGCAGAAGATTACCCGATACATCATAAAGCCCATCATAAAGTTGACCCACTAAATAGGCTGTTATTAGGTTTTCTAGGTTGTCTGTTTGCACGGGGCATGCTATCTGCGTTAGATCCATCACTTTTATCTACTGCATCTGCCGACTGGGAGAGTGTTTTCAGAACCAGCCGGGTTAAATCAAACTTGACCTGAAACAGTGGGAGATGCTGCATCAGAACTTCTCAGAATGCAGGCGGCCAGGATACCGAAGAACTTCTGGCCAGTGAAAATGAGCAGCTGCATGCATCCGATACGTATCGGTCTGTTTGATGACACCCGTGGGTTTCGAGCAGAGAAGCTCTTAAGCAGCCGACTTTATAATTACTGCGGTTGGACGCGGTTGTTTGTGTGTCTGCCGGACTCGTCGCTCGATCTGCCACCTACAGCTGCAGCTCCACTTACTTACTATTAGCTCATTAGCATAGTATCTGTGTGCATCTATATGTTCTCTGGCCACTTTATTAGAGACCTTTACAGGATTACGCCAAATTATCACAAATATATTTTAAGGTAGTTTTAGCATAGATGATTTAGGTCTATTTTAAATATAATTCAGCTGAAATATAATCTTTGGCGAAGAAGAAGAGGAGCAAAGCATCATGGTAGATTGGCTATGGATCGCTGGTTCCGAGCCTCGACCCCGGCTATCTCCCTATTGTCTCGTCTTCTCGTCTGTGTGGCCTGGAGATGCCTTAAGAGCCCAGAGTCGTCCCAAATGGAAAACAATGAGCCGCCTCAGAGGAGGAGTTAATGCCCACACAAAACGGGAGAAATGGAGCAGCAAGTCAGGAGAGAGCAAATTCTGAGAGATGAATGTGCCATGGATGAATGTAGGAGAGAGGGAAACGTGCTGTTTGAGATGAGGTGATGTGAGGAGACTGAAATCTTTCGGTTTGAGCTGCATTTTGGCTGCAGGTGGGGTCAGAAACTGCAGGAGGAGATTCTCCAGTCTCTGTGAATCACTGCTTGTTTTTGCTCGATATCCATAGATGTTTAAATGAACGCACACACGTTGCTGCCTGCTGACTACTGGCATTGCATTGCTAAAAATGAAACTCTGAGGAAATAAGACACAAATGTATAATATGGTGGAAGTTACTGTGTCTGTGTGGCTTTTTTTGCGAGGGCCACCTACAGCCTCAGGTGTATTTTGACCGAGCACAATGCGACGGAACGTGATGCAACCGTTTCTGGTCTTTAAGAGATCAGCTGTAGCGCTGATGAATTGAAATGTTTTACTGTGCTACTCCAAACCCATGAACCCTGCACAATGAATTTTCACTTCTTGAAAACTTTTGCAGAGCTTCTTCGTACTCCACAGTATATTTTCACTCAAATTCAAATCGCCCTCATCTGTCTCTTTCAATCTTTCTCTGTCCATCTGTCTCAATTCTGCCTTCATCCTCTGGATCACGGGGTTGTGCAGCCTTATGTACCCTTCAGATAATTGGTGTCAGTGTCTCTTGATGTAATATGAATAGATGGTATTGTGTCTGGGGGATACAAAGCACCCTGAGAGCCTGTGAAACTACACTCAGTAATAGAGGGAGAGATGGGGCAGAGAGAAAAATCAAAGCACAAGCTGGAGAAAAGTGTGAGCAAGAAAAGAGGACAGTGTGCGAGCGAACAGGGGAAGAGAAAAAGGGAACGAAGTAGTGGGAAGCGAGCCTCACAGAGATGGGACGATTCACTGGGAGAACATCTCAGGACTCGGCGTGTGAGCGGGAGGTAAAGGGTTCAAATGCTCAAACCTCTGTCCTCATTTTTCATCTCAATTCCTGGCTTGAAATTAGCTTCTCGAGCCACTTGAGTCTCTGGATCTCGTGTCTGACCGGCAGGAAAAGTTGCGTAAACCGATGGCAACCTGAGCGCGTTGGTGAAATGTTTGTGAGATTAACGTGCTTAGGTTTTTACCTTGACTGTCACGGAGGGAAAGACCTGCACCAGCATCACTGATCATTTATCTGTTTAAAATCTGAGGCTAGAACGAGTTAGTTTTAGTTTTAGTGTACACACGTCAGTGATGTGGGGTTTGTTGCTTTAAATTAGATCATTTATGTCATGACAAGCAAAAGAACAGTATTGACCACCATGATGGAAATTGATGGTTTAATGCAGAAAACAAATAGATTTTCTAACAGTTATTTATACATTAAATCTAAGATGCTCTTTTTAACCCCCGTTTTGTTCTGTTTCATTTATTGAACAAAATAAACAAATTCTTCTAACAATCATCTCCGTCACCTTGAGATTCCTTTTTCCTGCAACAATCTTAAAATATACCCACGAATCGATAGTTCCATTATGAAACCTTCTTCCTGGAACGACTCGCCCTCTCCAAGGGGCTCAGGAGAGAAGTTCTACTTGCATGCCTGGAGAGTCAGAGCGGGAAGGAGGACACGTAGGGATGGATGGAAGGATGGATGTGTGTTCCTGCTGGGAACTTGTGGAACCACTGCCCGTTTGTCTCCATCTTTGAGCTCCTGCAGTTGTTTGTTCAAGGTCAACGTCTCTTCATGGGGACGTGAGAGTAGCTGATCCGCAAACCCGATTCCAGATCAAGAGGTGAAGAACTGACGTCAGGGCAGCTTCACTGACTGTACGTTTCATTTAAAGTGCAGCTACAGTCACTTCTGTGATCCTCTTCATCCTCTTGTTTCCTTTGGACTAAACAGAATAAACTGCAGTGACCGTTACTTTTTGATACTTTTGTTAATCCAGTGTGACATTCTGAAAAGCATTTAATTAAATAGCTGGATTAGTTTTATTCGTTAGCTGCCTTGTTATCGTATTGTAGCGTTTTCTTCGGCTACTCCTTGTTCCTTGTAATCCGAGAGCCCCTCCAGACTAAAGTGTGCTCTCTGGGAGAGCATTAACATTTATATAGAAACATGAGTCCGTTGTTCGACGGGCGATAAATGGGCCATTTTCCTAATTCTGTTTCAAATGGAGCAGTGGGGACGAAGCATTGTCCAGCGGCGCACTGTAGCCTGCCTAAGAGCTCCATGCATCAGTACGATTGCCTTTATTAGTTGGCTTTGCCTGAGTGAGTGGGTGAAGTGATCTATGGGGGGGGGCTGTTGTGTCTGTGGTGTTGGAGGCAGTGTATATGTCAAGCCATCTTAAGAGGCTCAAAGTCAATGGAAGCGGCAATTTCAAAGTGACACACATGATAAATACGAGAGGAGCGTGAGCGGGAACAAACACGAAATCCCAGAGCAGCGGCGATGTAATAAATCATATGAATAAATCTGCCAGCTGACCACTAGGGAGCACTAATAATCCGGACCCGACATGCCCCCTCTCTCTCCTCTCTCTCCTCTCTCTCCTCTCTCTCCGTGGCTCGCTCTGTTCTTCTGTTTTTCATCTCTTCACGCTCTCTCTCCTTCCTCGTGCTTCACTGTTGCCATATCTGTCTTTGTGCCCATCCTCAGCTCCACAGTCTGTAGCGCGTGCACGCAGACACACACCAACACTGACTGCGCCTTTGTCCTCTAATGAATTAATCAGAGCTGGGGCAGCTGTGCATCAGAGCGCTGCCACCCTGAGAAGTTGGCCGAAGTTTTAAGCAAGCGTGTGTCCGTAGGGAAAAGCGACCAGCAGCAACTAGCAGCAACTGAAGCAGCGATATCGACTCCTGGCTCGCGAGTGGGAGCGTGTTCTGTAGAGCTTGATTCAGCAGCGCGTTGTGTGCTGGTGTGTGTGCGCTGGCTGGAGGCTGGAAAGCCACGGTGCAGCAGGGTCATCTGCTCATCACGCCTCCGCCTCGGCCAAAATGTTCGGAGGCCTTTTTTAGTTTCAAGTCCATCCCTCTTTGCTTCGACTCCTTAAGGAACTGTTTAGATTTAAGGAGCTCACGTATCTCAACTCTTCGGAGGCATGAGTTCAATGGTACATGTGCCAGTTGGATCTCTGTAATAAGGAGAGACGTGCATGTGTGTCGCCTTTGGATGTGTAAACCGCTGCGTCTGGAGGAAATACTGCAAAGGAAGCTCAGCAACGAGAGTTGAAGAAAATTAACCCTTCGGCCATAGACGCTGTGCTTTTGCTACTGTTCGATCCATAATAGCTATAAATACCTCGCTATCTACCTTGGTCACTAGATTGGATGGTGTGCATTGTTATTGGATTTTCTCTCTCTCAAAATTGGTACGGCCAAGAAAAAAACTCCAGTATTGATTGGAATGTATCTCGGATCCACTTCGACAAAAGGTAAATTGTTGTTTTTGGAGGCTCTGCAGAGAGTTTGCAATCAGCTGGTTTTCTCCTCCTTTAGAATGTAAAAACCGCCCGTTTTACGAATGGTTTAACAGACACGTGCTGCAGGACGTGTGAATTAAAGGCTCCTCTAACCTGAACTTCCTGTGTGAACAACACTGGATTACAGCCCGCTTCAAAAGTCCCAGGCTATTCCTATAAGGCCTTATAAATAACACATTTTATGGTTTTCCAGTAAGATGGTGCATCTTTCCCCGGCTCACTGATGCTTTCATGCTGCGCCACATGAAAGCGGCTCCTGCTCTGTTTACAGTCTATCTGCTGCTGGCTTTGTTTGTGTTTGTCTGCGTCCTGTGTAGCACTCGTGGGTTCATAGCTGCTCTGTGTTAACAGAAGACACTGGTGCTAGTGTGAGGACGCGGCGCTTCACCAAACAACAAGAGCAATCGCAGAGTTTGCTGCAGAAACTTAGGGAGGAGCCTGTTTGTGCAGCAACAGGTGTTGAATGGAAGATGGGCTGTGTTTCGACTCCGTTATAATAGAACCAGATTAACTTCGTTTGCGCTCTGTGCAGCGTGTCCTGCTTTGACCTGAGCGACGTATCGGCCTCCTGTATCTGATCCTCTCCCCTCGCTGCGGGTTCTTTGTCAGCAGCAGGTCTTCTCCACGTTTTATTGAACTTAACTCCAGACAAGTGAGAAGGAATCCACAGATAAGTTATCGCGCCCTGGCATCACACCGAGGAAACCATCAAGCCGTGAAATATGTGTCTGGCTGTGAGGCAGGGTAGCAGCGTTGCTCCAGCGCGCACACACACAAACAGCCACATCTCTGTGAACTCAAACTCTTTGTATTAAGCCATTGCTATGCAGACAGATGATGTCTAAAACAACCGGACGCCGACCGTTTGAGATTTTAGTCACGCTGGTGTCTTTGTGTGTGTCGATGCCAGTTTTCACCAATAAAGCAAAGTAGTTTCAGGCAACGATGCTGTCAGGATGAGTCAGACCATCTGTGAGATGGTTCACAGTGGTCGAGTTGGAAACAGCTCAACAAGTGTTTGATGGATTACGGTGAAGCGTAGCGTCCTCCTGGTGGCGCTGGTCGTCCCTGAAACTTGTCCCATCATCTTCTCCTCACATCATCAGCATCAGCTGTTTTTTTCTGCCTTTGCAGGGCTTGTGTGAAAATGCTGAAAGCAGAACAACAAATGGCACCGTTTAGGAGAGCGCACCACAACTGGAGGCTGATGGACCTGACCAAGCTTTCTGTCGTCATTTGGATACATTTAACTACAAGGATACATAGAAATGAGAAGAGGCAGAGCCAGACAGATGGAGATGGAAGAGGCAGGAAGCTTCAGGAATTAATAGCATAAAGAAACAAGCAGGAAAAACCAACACACACAAGGTTTAGCCGATTTAGCGTCTGTAACATAGATGCTTCAAGCCTCCTTAGGATAAAGGAAAGTCAGCTGAGAGGCTTGACTTGGGCCAGTTTGGTTGGTACATTTCAAAACAGAAAGTCATTCAGCTTTAAACCTGAAGCTCTAATGAGTCACAGAAAATCAAACGTTGATCGTTAAGTGATCTTCATCTTCAGTTATTGATTGTTAGTCATTTTCATCATGTGATGAACATCAACAGCCACATTAATACGTTTTCCGACTCTCCCTCTGTGACATTTTCTGTATGCTAGCGGCGTGATTTATGTCTCCAGCCATCATCTCCTGACCTGGAAAACAATTTTAAGAATCAATACAAGACTAAATGACAGACGACGGACGTTTCTGTGTGGTGCAGAGAACATTGATGTGAGTGTATTTTGGTGTTTTCCTCCTTCTCTGTGAAGCGATGCCCCATCGACTCCTCTCGTCACGACCTTATCCTGCGTGCTGATGTGACATTTCCTCTTAAAAGGCCACAGATAGATCATGTGTTCACGGACTGGGCTTCAGGAAGAAGCCGCTATACAAAGAGTAATGAGCCTTGTCGTACTGGGGGACAAGCTGCCGCAGACGAGTTTGTGTTTCCCGGAGCAAGCGAATTTCTAAGTGACAGTGCTAAATATTGCTTGTGATGTCACGCGCCCGTGTAAGATAAGCGTTCTCCAAAGATGCCGCTATCAGAAAAGAGATGAAAGCTCCTGCTCCTGTTCAGTGGGATGTTTACTGTCTGTGTGAGGAGATGATGGAAGTAGCTGTGGTTTTGTCTGTGGATTTTAATTAAAGCATCTAGTTTCTGTTTCATTCGCTGATTTCTCACCTTCAGTAATCTGATGGCAGTTCACAACAACACGCACTGCGAGAAGCACATTTTGGGGAAGGAGGAGCCGCGCGGCCCAGAGAGAAGTCGTTCAGTTCCTCCTATTTCAGCAGCTCTAATCGCTAAACCTTGTTCTCTCCTGTAATGAGCCAGAACCAGCACGAGACGAAACCAAAGATTTACCGCTGCAGCAGCAGACACCAAATCCTACAGTCTGTGTAATTTCCATTTATTTTTTTATGTCCGTCGCTGTCGCCATAGGCTTAGAAGAAAAATGATTGTGAATAAGTAAGCAAGGAAACTGAGCTTGTTGGGTCTATTTCTCCATGATTACTGGGAAGAACGTGGGTTCAAACTTAGTCACGCAATTTGATAAAAAATAAAAACGTAAGTGCAAAGATTTCTTTATCGTGTGCATTAAATCTGAATGTTGATAATCCTGCTTATGAAAGCCTACATTTACATGGATCACCTAAATTTGACATCGTCATAATTTACATAAACTCAAAATCAAATATTTCCGATATCAAAACGCAGGCTCGGTAAACTCTGTTGTGTTTGATCATCAGAGGTTTTTTTTGTGGAACTATGTTACCACATCATTTTATGTGGTTTGTTGTACTGATGCTTCTGTTCCCGTTTCCACTCTCTCCTCATGATGCTTTTACACGAACTAGACGAATTCTTGCAGTTTGTCCATTCGTTTTTCTGCTCCATCCTTCAGTGTATTGTGCTCGGTCTCGTGTGAGGGAACAGACTTTGTAAATGTGCTGAATGCAGAGTCGCTGTTATTATTAGATTAAGAGCAACTGGAACTGGCTGAAAAATCGAATGTGTCCAATACACTGTGAATTTACAGACCTTTAAGTGTTTAAGCATTGTGGTAATTTCTTGACATCGGCTTGGGCTCACCTGCCAAAAAGAAGATTGGGAACCTCTGAAGACCCTGCAGAGGTCTGCACAGAGGCAGACTTGGCCCTGCGGCTCAGAACGGCTGCCAAGGCGCACGCATGCACGCAGACGCACACGAGAGCTGGCACTTAGCGAGATCCTGGCACCGAGTGAGCCAGGCTGCCAGTCTTTGGGATCAGATCAGCCTCCTGCCTTTTCTCCCTCGCACTCGTCGTCGTCTCCACATCTCTGCGCCCTCCACCGCTCGGCTGCATCACCTTGAGCACGCGAAGGATTTAGAGGCAAGGAGCTGCCCACAAAAAAGGAAACGGTAAAGAGCAGAGTTACTGACGGAAAGATAGGAAGTAAAACCGAGGGAAAGATGTGGAGAGTCCGAGGGAAGCCTGTCGGTTTCCTTGGCCTGATTGCAGATGGATGAAGAGATGAATGGTTTTGGACCCAGACCACGTACGATGCCTTACAGAAACCTCAGTCAAACTGCAGCTGACGTGTTTATTTAGGAAATAAACCAACCCAGAAAATGGGCTCACATTTAATTTGTGCTGCTCGTGTCTCCAGAGACCTGTGACTTTGGATCCATCCCAAAATTTATACAGTAACTTTGATGTGTTGCAGCAAGATCCCAATCAGGCGCCGCAGTACGGACGACTGCGTCATGTAGTTCCACTACAATGGGACGTTATTTGCCCTTTTTAAGGAATGTGTCACTCATTAGCTACTGTTCACTCTTCGCATGTAGCTTAGTTATTGTTGCAGCCAGACTGGGAGCAATTAGCAGCTTTTGTGTGAGCTCCTCCATCATCATAGTCTTTTCATTCTCTCATTACATGAGTGAGCAGTTTATATATAACAAGTGTTGCAGCAGCGTGTACGTGTTAGATGCAGATGTAGGAATATCGTCCAAATGAGAGGTTTTCCCTGTGAGCAGTTCTCAACTTCACCGTCATGTCCACACGACGTTAAGAAGATACAGAGACGCTACGTTCATGCCGACTAGTTAAACAGTTTGGGCCGTTCTGTAAATGATATCCAACGATTTGTGCTTGTAAAAATGACACAGGCTTAGATTGACACCGTTAAATCCATCTCTGTATTTATACTATTTTCAGCTTCATCTCTGACACACAGCGAGTAGTTTGTTTTCCGTTGTCTTCGTCTTTTGATGACTAAATTGCTTTCTCTGCGTTTCTCTTGTTTTGACAACACTCCGAGCAGCGGCGGGATTGTTGTGGCACCGTCGTGACATACATCATTCAGCAAAAACCTGTTAAAGGCCCAGAGAAGCCGTCAGCAGAGGGAATCACATACCAGGCAGAGCCGTGGCTTCATCACAAAGGTGTACGACACCTTTGTCTGCTTTTTAATGTGAGAAGGTTATGGGACGGTTTTTGTAGCCATGTGGGTTCAGATGTAACAAAGCACAACAAACTCGATGTCCTTTAGCTTTGTCACAGTTTCTTCTAGTGTTTTCTAGCATCACCTAAAAAAGCCATAGAGCCACTTCTCTGCATGCTGCATGAATGAAACGTCAGATTATTTAATTCTTTCAAGAATAGGCAGCTCTCAGATTATTGGACTACCACAACCGTAACATGCAGTTGTGGACATAACAAATATAATATTTGCTCTATCAGAGCAATGCTTGCATAAACTTCTAAACACTTGTCTCGGTGGTCGGGACGCTGCCTGTTGGAAACGGGTGGGAAGCAGTGAAACGACAGATGTGTTGGTCAAGGATTGCTGCACCTGCTGCATTTTAAAATTCGGATGAATATAATGAGCATGGAAAGATTTGAAGCAGCTCTTCATTTGAACATACTTGCATCCATTTATCTCTTTTTTTCAGTGTCGCACAAGTCAAATCTTCCAGTTTTTAATTAAGTAGGTGTTCTGCCATGATCGGATCTGACTGTCTGTTGTTACTACTGGGTGATTATCACCTTTTTCTTGGTGGTGTTCGTTTCACATCGAATAAATAAATTCAGTGTTTAATTAGATTACGCACGCTGTGAGGTGAGCATCCTGGCTGCTAATGCTACCAATGTTTTTGCACTCAAACAGAGAATCGTCCGATGTTTTTATAAGATGCTGGTTATTATTTTTTTATGTCTAAATGCTAATTCCACCCTCAGCCTGGTTTTCTCTAATGGCTGTAATTTGGGTTTTGGTCTGATTGTGCTGCTGAGCTCCGTGTGAATGGCTGGTGAAAAGGTCAGCTAATAGCCGTGCTGGTTAAATGTGCTCGTCATTACAGAGGACACTTCTGAAGAGCCTAATGGTGAACGCTCATCATTGTGTCAATAGGCTAATCAATAAAAGCGACATGTTAACTAATGTCTGCCGGGGTTTTATGCCAGACGTCTGACTGTTTGGGTGAAGGCAAAGGCATCACGACGTGTCATTAAGCCATATCGTCGTCACAACGTAGAGGAAATTGTTCACAGAAGCAGCTTATCGAAGTTTACCCACAGTCCACAAGACATAAAAATGATTTCAAATGGATAGAGCAGCGCATCCTCGCATGTTGAGAGGCTCTGACTGTAAACGCGATGGAACCACTCATATTGACAAAGTGAGGAAGAAGGTGTGACAGAGAAAAGTGCACAGAAAATGAAAAGATGCCACGTTTTCTTCTGCAAATGCACTTAGAAGCTGAGCCTGCGTGAGTCAGTATCTATGGTGGGTCCACATGTTCGCTAAGCGAATCGAGCCTGGAGCCTTTTGCAGCGTGCTCTGTCTGGGTTCCAGCTAAAGGCACCGTGAACTGCTGGTAAACTTTGCAGACACACATGTGGCCGTGTGTGGACTCTCTCGGTAAAGGCCTTTGGAGGATCTGCTGGCTTTCTCTGCTCATGTGGCCGTTGGTTGTTTTGGCTCCTGTGTTATGTGCTGTTTTCACATCTCGCTTCTGTCTGTAGGGTTGTTTGTTTCTTGTGTACACACCGTACAGTAGCCGTGTGTGTCTGCTTTGTGTGCGCTGGAGCGCGAGCTGAGGAATGTGTCGCTGTGAAAGGATGTGCATTTGTGTCCATGTTCACAGATGGCTGCCTGTTTGTGTTTGAGCTCCATCGCTGCTGATGAGTTATTGACCGCTGCATTCAGACTCGTATAAGCTGACGCATCCTTTCTCTGGAAAGCTTCCAGCCACAGAAGCTTTTTGACGGCGACACAGGCCGGACAACACGGATTGTCTTTGCTTTGATTAAATGACACGGGTCACATCTGAAGAAAAGGTTTGGTGAACACCCTTTGATCGCGCAGACCACGGCCTAGAACAGCTTTCACGTCTGCATCGTACGTCATCAACGTAAACCTTCCACGGCAGCAAACGCTGATCACATAAACCAACTTAATAATAATATAGATAACAGCCGCTTGTCAAGCTGTGCAAGGGCAACGTTTCCTCACAGTAAGATGCAAACACTACATCTGCCTGCATCTAGCACATGGTCCCTGCGCAGGGTAAGTGCTGGCTAACGAGCTGATGGCTGATTCATTCATCTGTTATTTCTATCCAGTAGTGTTCAGGTCAAGTGTGAGATGTTTGTTTCTCTGTCTGCGTTTCAATTTCTTTTCAATCCATGCAACACGTGAGGCGTTTAGCGAGGACCACAGTGACACAGGGACTGACCGGAATGTTTGAGATGTTCAACCAACCCGAGTTAAAGGCCTCGGAAGGAATCTGTCCTGTCGCTCCGGCACAAGGAGGCAGCCGCTGTCTGTTCGTCTCGTCAGTGCAGATCCTCCACCTTCTCCCAGCTGGAGGCTCCCCTCTCGTCGCAGGTTGCTACTAATGTCGTCTGATGCTCCTCCCTGAAGCCTCTGGCAGTCATGCTGGGCTCTGGCTCTGTGTGTTCATTTATAGGAATGATGTTTACTGTGCGACGTTAACGTTGGCATTCATGTGGTCACACATGAGTGGGTGCTTGCTCTTCGGCGTGTGCCTCAGGTGTGAACGGCCGACTCCTCTTCTGAACCAGCTGCCTTCTGGGTTCTGAAACTCCAACCCCAGAACCCGGGGTTCTGTTGTTATGAGCGGTCTGTGTCGCTACAGGCAGGCTGTGCTTCGAACTGAATTTTCATTTTGAAACATTTGCAGCTTTGTTTTCAACAACCAATCCAAGATTTTAAGTCTGTCAGATATGCTGGCGAGCAGCTGAGGTGTGGACAGTGGAAACAGACGATGCAGCGATGATCATGTTCAGGGTCTTTCTGTCTCACGTTTTCAGGCAACGAATAGTTTAAATCTTCTGAATATGGAACGTTTGTATCTTTTAATGCTGATTAAGTTTAATATCATGTCATATGTAGTATAGTATATATAAATGTAGTGTAGTCATGCACCGTAGCTGATGAGCTGAAAGGCCCAGAGATGTAACTGCAGCAGACCTGACACCAAACATCACACCTGCTTATGCTGAGTGGAGCAGAAACATGTGGACGAGATGATCTGGACGCAGCCGCAGCTTTTCCTGGCTGCTTCACAGCCATCAGCTAACCAGTCCGGCTCGGCCCAGGAGAGGGAGGCTTTTCGTTTTTCTTGGCAGCTGTGAGTGTTTTTGTTCAAGAGCTTCTGACAAATTCAGGGGTTTTTCAAGTGCCACTTTATCCTCACGTGTTCGACGCGTTCCAGCTGCTGTTGAGCGGTAGAGACGATCATTCCGTAGTTTTAATTTTTGGGTTTTCTCAGGTGAACCAGCTGCAGCTGGGCTCCTCTTTTCCATGGACTTGTACACGATGAAGTTGCTTTTAATTTTAAAGTATTGTTTTGACTATTCCGTCTTGAACTGCTGCTCCTCAGCTTCATTTTGTCCTCGTTTGGGTCTGACTCCTCTGAACTGATGATGACTATATTCCTCAAGTGGTTTTCAGACTCACATTTTCATTTCCTGTCTTTATAGCACTCACACAAGCCACCAATTCTCCAGTCGTGGCAAAAAGCCTGAGTATGTCAAGGTTTTCAATTTTGGACAGCCTTTTGGAGCTTACCTCCATCACCCTGCTTAGGTGAACTCTTCGGGGAAACACCTCCGTGGCCCAAAATGAAATTCTTTTCTCAGAATCCATTAGACAGCACTCTCCCTCGCCTCCCTCTCTGACGCTGTCCTGTCTTTTACTGTTGTGCCTTGTTCCTCTGTCAGAGCAGCTGAGATTGGATTTGAAGAGCATTTTAGGGTTTTTTCTCAACGGGTGCCTGGTGGACGGTGATTGTTGTCAAGGAAGTAATGAAACATGTGGAAGTTGAGACGTGCTGTTTGGCTAATGACTGGCCTGCCGCTGACTCCTGGCACGTTCAAAGACTTATTTGGATTTTTACGCTACGTCTTTTTTCAAGTGTTTGTGCATCTGCAGTTTTCTCTTAACAGCGTCTCACTGCTGCCCTGAGGACTGTCAAGGTGCAGCTGCAGGGTCCACCTTTGAACCTTAGCCCGTTCAGTTACTTACGTCTTGAAGCACACGGAAAAGTAAGTCGAAGCCTCTATTTACCTCACAGATTTGCTCTTCAGCAAACTGTGAAGCTGTATTTCCAGGTGATAATTAGATGCATTGTATCTCGTTTTCTCTTGAGGTTGGTTATTAATACAGTTGGATCGAACTGTTGGGTGTTGACATCTTCTGGGCATGTTGTTTCTATTCGTAATCGGTAGAGTTTGGTTATAAGAAGCGATTTGCATTTGGGCGGCTTCATGTTTGTTCCTCTCCAGTGGCTCTAACACTGTGGCTCTCTTATAAATGGAAGATCCACTGGCTCCGACTGCGGAACCCGAAACGTCTTCAAGAAGAAAACTTTGTATGAAACGGGTCCAAATATGATCCAGCCTGAGCAGACACCGGAATAACAGAAGGCTTCTAGTGAAAACCTGGTTTAACGTGAATCCGCTGAACCGTTTTAAATTAAATGGTGTAATCCCGTTTCAGAGTAATTCAAGTAGACATGTGGTTAACGGAGGGTGACGTTTCCACGTAGATGCTGAGGTTTGGTGCACTTTGATGGATTGGCTCTAGCAACCAGCTGCAGAGTTTAGCCACGTCCAGGTAGTAGTACTTCATTAGTCTCGTCTCCTTCAGTTTTTCTTTTGCTCATCCTCTGAGACCGTGGCGGGTACGGCCGGGAGAAGGCCGCGCTGTCGGCACGTCAGAGCAACCGTTAGTTTCATTACGCCCCATTATGTCACCACAGACATCCTTGTTAAAATGTCATTTGCTAATTCTTAGCGGTGCTCACTTCCAGCCGCTGAAGGTTGATTAGGAAAAGTAAACACGGGGGGTGGGCACAGTGGCCTCAGTGTCTGGATGGAGACTAGACTTCGGTCACGTCACTTTCCTCCAACATGAGCTATTGTCTCAGTCTTAAGTCTCTGCCTTAAAGGAAAATAACCTGAGCATTAATGAAAGCAGCCAGAATCAAATTAAATCAAATACTTCACTTCTGTAAAACTTTTATTGTTGTGGAGGCATAAATTGACGAGCAACTACAAGCTACGTCCGTAAAGACGAAACAGCGATCGCTCCTCCTGGCTGACAGGCTCTATTACGCCCGAGTATGTGAAGCAGGTGGGCTGTGTTCAATGATGATAAACACATGTGGCACTTACTGTGAAAAGCAAACATCAATTAAAGACTATTTGAAGCATCGGTAGAAAGAACAGCGCATCAAAACCCATTAAAATAAAAGTTCCTGCTCCAAACACGAAGTTTCCTGGCGTCTGCATCATGGTGCAACTTTAACACAGACGTGAAAACAAGATTACGAGACGACAGCTGCACCAACTTTCTTTTTTTAATTTAATGCTAGTCTGGCAACATACAAGCTCATGTTTGAAGTGGTTTGTTTTGCTAGAAGCAAAGTGATATTTTAGTTTATGAGAAACTACTGAAATACATGTAATCATCACAAAGAGTTGGCAAGTTTAAACTAGTTTCCTGGAAATTCAGCACCAAGACCATCGACTGAAACCCACTGGCCAATTAATGCACATTATATAGAAATAGTAGACAAATAAGACTAAGCCAGCAAGTAAACGTATCTCTGCAAATTAAGCCTCTTACCTTATACATGTCTAAAAATGTAACAGCATGTGACACAGCTCAGATGTAAATAAAACGAACAGCGTTAAATAAAGATTTCAAAGGTTTCAGGACACTTGGTGCCACTTCGCAGAAAAAGCAACACAGGAGGTGAAACAACCTCCATAGAAAACAACGCGAAGGAAATGTGGATTTAGTTTTGAAACAGTCCAGAAAGCAGCAGCACTAATCAGGTAACTGAGCCAGTCACCGCCATGAATCCCCTCTAAACGTGCAGTGGACTGGATTTGTGTCTCCTGGGTTTTCAAGCGTCCGCTCCCTCCCGCCTACGACGCAGCTCACTGCTGTGTATGAAGACGCTCGCTCTCTGGATGGCAGCCTGCTGAAGTGGGATGAGCCAGGAGCCTCGGTAGTTCCAAATAGGTTTGGGCCAGTGCCACAGCAAAGCACATTCTGTGCGTCTGCAGGAGTCTGTTTACAGTACTGCTACTGTTATGTCTGAGTTTCACCATCAGCCAAACGATTTTGCATCGTTTGCACTAAAATGTAAATGTTCATCTGTCTTCTCAGATGAACAAAATCAGAAACAGAGCGTTGGAGATTAAATTCAGTGCGTCCCTGCATAATACACCTGTAAAGCAACAGGGTCATAATGTGTGAATGGAAAAATTTAAAAGGCAACACGCTCTGAATATTAAGGAGGAAAACTGTCGATCATCCCGTCCTGTGACTTTAAACACTGCGCAACGTGAAGTCTACTACCTAGTATGAGACAACCGCTCATATAGATTTTATTAAATGCTTTATTGAACAGCTGTGAAAATGCTCCCGCACTTCTCTGCTGCTCTGATATTTACACACAGCCGCTCTAGAAGCTCTCCTGCGCTGGACTTACTGCATATTGACAATGTAAACAGCAGATCCCTGGTGTGAGTCTGTCTGAGAAGCTCCTGTCACCGCTCTGCAGAGCTCGATCTCACAAAGGCAGGGATGAGACTTCACAGCGGCGCCATGCAGCAATTCTACTACTACTAATGCTTCCACAGCTGTGATACCGACGTGTTGTTTTATGTCTGTATCTGTGGCCCTTCTCCTTCTATAGGACACGTTTAGTATAGCAAACGGGCAGCAGAGAGGCTTTAAGAAGGATGTCGTGTGTTTCAGGATGTGCAGGATAATGGATGCAATCAAGGTGGCAGTTATTGTAAATGGTTCCCGACATAAACGCAAGGAACAAGCCAAAGTAAACACAATGTTTCCAGTGAATCCAGGCATCAGCTCTAGGTAGTGAAATATGCAGTTTAATCATCGGTGCCGCTGTGAAGCAGAACCAGAGCAAAACAACCCCTGTGACTCTATTAGCGCAGCTTCTTCTGTGGTTTCCTGTGATCTTGCAGCTATTAGCTATTCTCTCCTCTGCAGACAGGCAGATAAACAGCATTGTCTGTAAAGCCCGTGTTTCCATCGGCGTTGCCTTCGGTCGGCTCAGCGCGAGCAGGGTTTCATGACGTGTTGCGTGTCTCCACGTGGAGACACAGACAGCAAAACAACCGTGGAGCAGATGTTGGAGGATGAGGAGGCTGCGCTCGAGGTTTCTGTCCCGCTGAGGTAACAGGAGAAACGGGCTCAGTCAATGTCCACTCTGTGGTCACGTTTCTAACGCTTTTCAATAAATATGGTGATGCCATGAAGTTCCGACTGCTGGAGGTAGTAACCGTCAGCCAAATGCATTTCTTTGGAATACGCTTACTGTACGTTTACACATTGACAGAACGTCTGTGAAGTGGATAACGTACATTTATAATCTGGTAACAGTAGGTTTGTCGTAAATCATGTCCATTGACACTCCGCTGTCAAACGCTGCCCTCAGAAACATCTGTGGGGTTTAGACAGTTCTGCTCCCGTGATGGATGCTCAGTAACGCGGAGCCCATTAGTGGCCAAACACACCTTGATTTCTGACACCGTCTTCATCACCACCATCATCACACCCAGCTTTTTATTACTACCATCTCTGCTCCAACACCGGTGATTTTCCGTGGCGCTGTCACATCACTCATAAATACACAGAGACTTCATGTAGACTTCCTGTGATATTTTATATTTATGGCCGTTACTATTTTTGCTTCAGCTCTAGCGACTGACACATTCCTGACAAATTCCTCACTGAAGACTTCGGGTTTTCTTTCACGTCCTACATCAGCACCAGCCTCTGTAACAAAGGCGTCACTGCTGTGTCTGACGATAATGATCAGACCACGTGCATCAGCATCATCCCACGGAAAGTTAGAGTTGAATATAGTTTCATCACTGACTCGGGGGGAATGTGTTTAAGTATTTGTTACTCGTTAACGCAAAGTGAAGCGTTTTTGTTCAAATAGTTTGTTTTATAGCTTGATAAACTTAAAACCTGACATCAACTGCTCTGTCTGACTCAGGACAGACACCTGTGCAGCACTTGGCAGGTCAGCGTTGGGCTGTGGCTGCGCTTGTCCCTGGTTCTTTGGGACAACTGTGGAGCAGTGAAATATCACTGTCCTATCACTATATCACTATATCAGCAGCCACTGAAAGGATCCTGCACAGGCATTTATTCCCCTGCTCAGGTTGAATCGTAGGCATTTGCTTCTAGTTTCAATCTGTGGCTCACGGATGACGGATTCCTAGAAGGACGCGGTTGGACATCCAGAGCAGCAGCTCTGCCGATGCAAACATCAGACCAACACAGCAACGACGCTCTGCGGTGAAGTGAATGATGAATGACTAGATGTTCTGCTGCTGGGTTCACCACAGTCAGTCTGAAGGGTCACACTTGATTGTGAGGATGAAAAGATGAGGCTTCTGCAGCTTTCTTTTTCTTTTTTTGGTCCTGTTTGTGCAGAGTGACATTGAAATATCTGTTTGGCGATATCAGATGAACTGGAACTGAAAGGCTGGTACAGATGTGGTGCCCAGAGGATGAATGATAGTCACTCTGGAAACCGACAACGGTGCAGAGTTGCATCCTTGACGTCTGGACCGACCCCCTGAGAGCAAACCTTAGTCCTGGCTCTGACCTTTAAACTGTTGTTAGTTGGTTTCTGTGGCTTTGTTTCCACCTTGGGTCCAGCCTCTTTAGCTGGCTTCTCATTTATAGTCCAAGCGGATGGTGCTGCTGGGTGAAGTGACGTGCCCGTCTCATCTCCAGTGTGATTCAGAGGAATCCCCCCCCCCCCCCCCCCCCCCCCTATAGCACCAGGGACACTGTGCAGTAACTTTACCACAGTGGTTTCTGACACAGCATCCTTATATGTCATCATGGCTCTTAGATGTCAAACGAGCCAGACTGATGAAAACATCACAGATGTGTCTCTGCTTAAACTGGGCTGCTTTCGCTCCAGCCGTGCTTTCACATGGATCTTGTCCATTAGAGCAATAAGCAGGTCAGAAAAGCAACAGCCCTCCAGTGTGAACATCACTTTGGCTGTGCTGTGTGCGTCTGCTACTCTGACATGTGTGACGTCCCTGAAGGACACCTGCTGCAGTAGGTATGTGCAGATCAGCCCTGCAGTCCGTCGCGTGGTTTGACGTTTGACTGGTTGGTGCTGGCGAGAGCGAAGAGCAGATCCAGTGTTGAAATTGGATTCGAGAGGCTTTCGTCGTCTTTTGCTTCCAGATGACTGTAAGTCAGCACGTTCACGCTGCGGCCATTTAGCAATTATGTCCCTGGTTTACAGTGATTTACAGCTTTCAGAAGTCACTTTAGAATCTGTGTTGTTTGGTGTGTTTGCTTTTGCTAATATTATCTACAAACACTCCGCATCTGTAATTTTTCACTTCCAGGCGCCATAATTAAATTTTACAGGGAAGTGCTAGTTTAAGGCTGGTTTTGTTCATTTACAGCTTTTTGGGTGAATAGAATTAAAATGACTTAATTACAGTTTTTCCTGTTAGAGGCCGACAAAGCGAGCTATGATTTAGTTTTTTTAACTATATCTTAATTCCCAGAGGCTGAAATGGAACAATAAACCCTGACAGTAGCAGATGTAGCGTTTGTGCTGGAGATTGTTTCCATTCCAGTATGGACGCTTTCCCAGATCATCAGTGACACGCTGCAGCACTGAACATGTTCTTTCGCTGGATGCTTTTCAAGGTGCTCTGCCGACATTTTGTGCTGTGAATGCACCAAACGTCAGGAATCTTCTTCCAGATTTGATTGTTTTTCTAAGTGACTCGCAAACAGAAGCTTAATAATTGCGTTGAAGCTTTTCTCCCAGGTGTGTTTGGCTGTGGAGGTGGCAGTTGGCCTGTATGTACTCATCACAGAGTTCGTCTGTGTGTTCGTACTGTAGATGAGATTATATCTCCTTCTGCATCCAGTCAGGTTCATCGCCGCTTCCTTGTGGACTGACTCTGATTAGTGTGTAGCAGCAAACCAAAGTGTCTTAAAGTTAATCTCACTTGGACTCCGAATGTGAGTAATTACCACTGGAAACGGTCCCAGTTATGAGAGATTTCCTCTCAGCTGGAGGTCGGTGATGCCGAAATAGCAGCTTGATACTTTTACACTGCAGTAAAAAGCAGCAAGCAGCTCGTTCTTATATCTGTTGCCATAATTGAAACGATTTTGAGACTGTGCGTGTCCAACCAGCCGAGAAGGCGTCTTTTCAACATTGTTGTCTGCTCGTATTGGTACGACATTTATTTCCAGTGATTCTGAAGAGCGTGCGATTGCAGCAGCCTCCTCTGTTCTGCTGCGTGGGGACGTTGAGGCAGGCGTGAACAGGATGCTAATGGTCTGTCTGGACACATTGTCCTACTTCACTGATATTTGGCTACAGGACGTCGTTTCACCCCCAGTGTCTCTCTGACGCTGATGGAGAGCGTATTGGCAGCATCCTTCAGTAGAACAGGGCTGACAGTAATGGGAATGGATTGTTGGAGCGTGTTGAGAACAGTAGAACAATAGATGACATTAACTTACAGGAGTGAAGGCCGGCTCATCAGTGGACCGAGGCCATAAAGCTTAGACCAATGTGACATTGGTCCTCGTCACGTTGATGACTGAGACTGAAGTAGTTTTGCTGATGCTAAAATGCGCCGTCAGTCTCGTCGACTGACCAGTGTTTTGAAGGATGCGAGAACAGCCTTTAGCTTGTAGAACATTTAAAGAGAAATGTTAGATCGATAACAGCTCGATAGATTCATATGTAGAAGTTTATCCAGCTCTAGGCAAAAGCATTTTGTTTACTTTGCAATTGTAGGATAAATATAAAAACCCTGCAGAAAGCAGACATAAGAAGGAAGTGACTCTGAGCTTATGAACGCTTTGCAGATCATCCTCAGTTTTATGTGATCTCTGCAGAGCTTGGATTTATGTATTTTTATTCCAGATAACATTATATTGTCCATGGTATTTAACTTGACGGATCTTATGAGCTTTAGTAAAATATTTATAGAAATCTGTAAACGTTTATTCGTCTCTAAAGTAACATTTGGCCGTTTTTTTTAGTTTGGTTTATGCGTCTGCAGCTGCCTAATAATGTTCTAATTATTGGTTTTAAAGGCTTGATGCTGATTCTAAAGTCCGTGTCCAACTGGTAGGTTCTCGTTCAACCCCAGAGTCACCGTCAGCTGTCAAACAGTGTGATTTTTAAATTGGCACAGTTTTTCAGAATCGTGTGTTGGTGACGACGAAGTGGTTCGAGCTCTCTGGTGACACCTGCATTGCTTCAGTTATGGATTTTGTGCCGTCATTATCTAGACAGAGGCCGTTGTCCAATCGGCGGATTGCTTCACTGTACTGGAAGTGATGCATCAACACGTCTTGGTCAGTTTTCTCCGTGACTGGAGTTTGTCGCGTCCAAACTCTTGCTGGGTTTTATTTTAAAGACGCTACAAAGTCGTGGTTTTTACAATATATTTAATTCGATTTTTTCTTACAAAACAAGTCCCTCATAAACCAGAACACACAAAATGCATAAAGAAAACTGTACAGTCAGTTTTGTCATGTTTGAACGAGGTCTAAACATGAACGATTTATCTACAACAGTGGTTCCTATCGATGTCTATCACACCAAGCGGTTCAGCTCCGCAGCCCCGTACTGGACGCTTACAGGAGAGGTACGGATCCAAACGAACACGAGCTAGCCAGTAACGGCGTTATATCAGCAAGCGCAGGTGCAGTCTCTGTGCTCTCCTTGGCTCTAGTAGCGATGCCATACTGCTGAATCGACCTCGACACAGAAGCTGACAGACGTGACAATGAGACGGCAAAGAAGTGACTTTATTTTCCACAAGCAACTGTGAACTGTATGCGGGTGTGAGGTCGCTGTGAGGTCAGTAGGAGTCGTGTTGAAGGTCTGGTTTGGGTACATGCATGTTGAATACTGTAGCCATTGGAGAGTGACTCAAGGAGGAACAAGAAGCTAAATCTTGTTGAGATGGTGAGATAACAGGGCTACAAATTTCCATTTGAACACATGAACGTCTGCCAGATGCATTTCTGTTCTCAGTGCAACAGTGGTCTAAGAAACATCAGCCTTGTTAAGTCTTTGCCTTGAAACAGGCTTCGATGCCAGAATGGTTTCATGGCAGATTAGCAGCAAACACCTAAATCACAAATAGAAATCACGTTTGACTTTTCCTCGCACAGCTTCGTTTCTAGCCTACACATCGCATCGCAGAGTCTCAGGCACGGCTACGTATCGGGAGAACGCGAATAGTTAACCTGGCTGCCGTTTGTCTGGGGGGGGGGATTGAAGCTCCTTTCTGTTTACGTGCCTGCACAGATAAATACGTTTCATATTGCATCTTGACCGGCCAAAACAGATCAACTACTTCAAAGGCTGTGAGTATTTGTGCTGTGAGATGCATCCGCGTGTCCAGTGTTTTTCACTAATAAAGGACCTTGAAGTTCTATTATTACTTTCTAGTTTCTTTTATTAGGGTAAAATTATTCTGGTTATTGTATCAGCTGGTCAAGTTCTTATATCTGTTTGGAAGTTTGTAGGATTTACTTCTAAATAAAACCTACTACTTCTAAATGAGGAGTAAGAGGTTTTACTTTATTATTTAAATCTGTTTGTGCAGATTTGATACATTCATTGATTTTTAAGGGCCAAAATGTGGGCGAACATTCAGTTTTCAGCTGTAGTTTGAAGCCGGGAGGCACAGAGCGGCGCTACGCCTCAAAGCCATTACTCCAAGGCTGGGACGTGTTTTAGCCAAGCTGACTACATGGTTAGAGAGAAGCCACTGAGCTATCAGGCTGCTGATGGACCATCATTATGAGGATTAGTGCAAATGGCCAAAGTACAGTACATCACAGAAAGGACGAAGATGGAAACTTTCTGCGGCTTCAGTAGGTAGAGTTGCTGGTGTTTGTTCGGTTGCTGCCTCGGGACACACCACACGGTGTTTTTCCATACAATTTAAATGGTAACGAAACAAATACTAATCAGAAACTGTAAAAAGTGTTTCCCTGCTTTTGAAACAAGCTGCTAGATTTTTGTGGACTAGCGTGATCGATAAAAACATTATGTGTTGCACCTGCCTTGGAGTTGGAGCTTGACGCATGGCTCTCTGGGTGGATGTACAAATGCTCACAGCCAGTCAGATAGAGGAGCTGATGGCGCTTTGGCACAGCCTCAGCATGCAGGGCAGCGCAAACCAGAGTTATTACCCTGAGGGAATCTGCTAAGTGGCATTTTCAGGCTCCGCAGCACAGAGTAGTGCTGCAGGTACAGAGTAAATGTGAGAGACAGTGGGGGACAGATTATACCGTTGCTAGATGTATTGTTCATTTCTAGCAAGACTCCCTCTGCGAGCCAGATATCCATTGTTGACGGACCAGTCAAACTCTTTGGATAGACGGCGTAGATAGAGGGTTTTACACAGACGTGTGCATAAAGCCAACCTCTGCCAGCGTTAGGAGAATAAAAGCTTTCTGAGGGGAGGGGTACAGTACAATACCATGACACAGGTGAATAAACAGCTCAGTAGCTTTTAAAAGGACGCAGAACACACGTACACAGGACAGACAGTTTGTGGTGATTATATGCAGCACTGGTGAAAACGACAAACATTGTTGAGATAAACAAAACTGGAAAGCTTTTTACTCTAAAAAAAGTGAGCATTGTGCATAGTTCGTTAATAACCCCTCGTCTATTTGCTGTGATAACATGGAAGGAAGTGCAATAATGTACATTTCTGTATAGTTGAGTGCACGTAGATCACTGTTGCACTGAACGGCATTGACACTTTCTCCCAATAGAAATATCACAACAAAAGCGTCTTAATGTTTTCTCAGTTAGTCTATTTTTAAGTGTACGTTTTTTATAATGAACCCAGGCGTGTTTCCTTCTCGCTCAGTCACAGGGTTGAGTCCACAACTTATGTTGACAGAAATCTTTATAATAGATAATTTGGCCCGATCTTTCTCCTTAATTCGACTTTTTTTTTCTGCTCATACCTCACCAACCCAGACGACTGTATTCCCTCTCTTGATGTCTGACACCTCGCAGTGCGGCGTTCTCTGTTTTCCATTCAGGACAAAGAGGGACTCGGCCGATGGCGTCACCAGATACTGTCCGAACAAGCCACTTGAGACCACCACTCTGATGGGGCCTCCCCAGGGCCAGGCGTGGGGGTCCAGGGGCTCCTTGAGGTTCTGGAGAACCTCGGTGCGCCCTGTGGAGAGATCGGCAAATAGCAGGTCCGTGCCTGAGCCCGAAGTAGCCACCACCACGTGCTGGTTGGATTCTTTAAAGGAGGGCTGGAAAACCAGATCAGACACATCTACAGTCTTGTCCATTTCCTGGTTCAGACCCAGCTCCCCCTGAAAAGACACTGTCTGAATGATCAGCTTTGAGCTCCGTGGGTCAGGCGTCACGATGTAGCGGCCGTCCGGTGACACAAAGGGCTGCCCGGTCACGTTTAGGTTCGGGCCAATCACAGTGTCCGTCACACTGTCAATGAGGATTTGTGGCGGGGCTTTGAAGTTGCTCTTGCTTTGGCACTGAATGAAGTAGAAGCCGCCCAGGTGTGTGTAGGCCATGTTGACGGGAACGCAGCTGTAGTTCTTCAGGCTGATGGTTTTAACGCGGTGGAAGGTCTCCAGGTCAATCTTGTGTATCGCGGGTTCATTTTTGAGGAAGACGAAGGCAAACCTACATCGACAAAGTTCAGATAAAGGTTAATAGCCTCTCCAGATTTGCGTGGGCGGTGATTAATGTGCGTTCAGATCGTCATTAGAATTGTAATTTGCTTCTTCTCCTGTGCCCCAGCAGGACAGCTGTGATGAGTGAGCCGTGAGGTCACCTGTGTTTTAAGGTCCGGGGAGACGTGTGCGTGTGCTGTCTTACCTCACGTGAGTGATTATAAGGTTCGTTGGAGGAATGAAGAAGTCATTGACCCTTTGGAAAGTTGTTCGGATGGCGTGATGTACTTCACCCACACTGGCCTGAGGAATAACCTGTAGACAGGGAACGGAGCAGCTTCAGCAAAAGATAAAATTGTAAACAGACACATTTTGATCTTTGTTTTGCAGTTTGGCTGCAATGTGTTTGTGCTCAATTGTTGATGTCGTGGGGCCATTTTGGTGGAACCAAACCTGACTGACAGCGAATCACTGCGTTGTGAGCGTGCGACCTTTTAGCTTCAATGCTATGCTTTGCTTTGAATGAAGAGATGCTGACACCTCAGGTTAGCCGAAGCTTGTCCCTCTGACACGTCCATATGTTGTGGAACAGATAAACATCTACAGTGTTCGACGTGCACTGATAAAACACGTCCCCGCTCATTTCTCTGATAAAGCGTCTTATTCAGTGATGTTTGTCTCACCAGTCTAGACCAGAGTAAAAGGCCCATTGCTCATGTCACACACCTGGCACTGAATCAGCACGTTTTGCACCACCTTGTCCCTGACAAATGCTTCACCACGTCTGCCTGCACGTTCAGGTCACAGTCAAGGACGAGTGGGGTGGTTTATGGGACCTACGCATGAGAGGAGACACATTTATCTCCAAGTTCTACCAGTTCTTTATATTTATGTCTAAGAACTGTTCAAATGTTGCTAGAGCACAGACAGAATATCCTTAAAGGAAGGAACTGAATGTAAACTCTGCTTTGAAGCTGATCTCTACCCTGTGCCCAGCAGGAGGCCAAACTCCAACGAACCTCAAAGGTTTTATGTCTTTCTCCATTGGCCTGAATGTTTTCTGGTCTGCCGTTGGGACGGCTGATGATGATGCGTTTATGAGGGTGTAGCATCATGAGGCAGGTGCCACTGCTTACATTTGGTCTCCACATGCTCTGAATGGTGAAACTACTAAATTCATAAACAAGTTTATTGACGCCAGACTGAAGAACACGAAGAGCGTAGCATGGAAACAAATTAATTAAAAACACATGGAATTAAAAGACTTCTCCTCTTCACAAAGGCTGATTTGGAAATGTTATTAGGCAGAACACAGAGCCCTGCGCCCTTTAGAGTCTACTGAGAACAACAATGTGCCCATAGGTTAAATCATTGTTGGCACGTAGACGCAGCCTGGGCTGACAGTTGGAAAGGCCACGTCTTCTTCCAGCCACCAGAGATTCCTCCATTTGTCTTCTCTAATGAATTGACAAGCACAATTCCTCTGATGTCTGAAAGTTGAGTCATGGCAACTGGACTCTTTTCCATAGAAACGTTTCACCACCTGTCCAGGTAGCTTTCAGACAACTTCACCTGGATGACTGAGAATCTCCACAAGAACTTCCTGATGTTTACAGAGACGTGGGGAACAACCTAAAACCTCCCTGATGCCCCAGTAAAAGCCTCCAGTTCAAACCAAGCCTGTGGAATCTAGATGATCAAGCCTCATAGTCGCACAGCGCTGGCCAACTCGTAGTTCCTAGCGCTTCTCAATGTGGAAGGGGAGACAGCGCCTTTAGCGAGCAAGCTCCTCACCTGTGGAACCTGTCACAGTTCGGGTTTGAGAAGCAGACACATCTCCACTTACGACCTGACTTTAAAGCTAGTTTCCACTCTAGTTGCTGGGAGACTTTTGTTGTGAATTTGCACAATATAAATAAGCTGAACTGAATCGCTTGTGCACAAATTAAATGCAGAAACCCAGACACGCACTCATACACATGTATGATCCGCTGCAGCGAAACAGCGCCTCTGGTCGTGACAGGCTGCTGCTGAACAGGTCAATTACTTTCAGTCCAAATGATAATGACATTATCAGACCATTTATTTGCGGTGTGATCCATGTGGCCTTCAATCTATTATGCGGTTTCCTCGCAATTGCATTTGTGAGTGATTCATGCTCTGCGCTCTAATTATTCATTACTCCTGAACGACTGCAGGAAGAAGGGAAATGAATAAAATGGAAAAACACTAAAATGGGGGGTTTTTTGCAGTTCAAGCTGCAGCGAGAAAATATTATGCAAAGCTGATGTCTGGACTCTGACTGTGGCAAATTAAATGAGAAATCTGTTTACATTTTCAGATTCAAGATGATATAGAGAAAAAAGGTGGCACAGTACTCAGTTGAAATGTAGGTGGTGCCTTGGTCTGAAGTAGGAAGTACGCTTGTCCCACAGTACAGCCTAACGTAGAGGTGTACCTAATAAACTGGCTGATGAGAGAACACGTTCTTTCGTAGTGAAAACTAGGAATGCAGATCTACTCCAAGAGCAGTTCAGACATCATCCTTCATAATCTCACTTCTATCCTAAAGCCACGGTTTTAATCCTCAATTACTGCAGCATCACACGATCAAATAATAGTTTAAATGCCGGAAACGAGTTGCATGCACAAGCATTCACAGCATGAAGTGCATGAAGTTGTGGTGTTTATAAAAGTAATTAACTATTAAAACACGATCGCTCATAACCAGTAGCAGAAAACCGTGGATCCATTCCAGTGTCTCAACATAAAATGAGCAATTTCACTCTCAAGATCCTCAGAAGAATGATAAAGTGGAGCCTTATCATCCCTCTGCAAACCACATAATGAATAGACAGCACATCCCTGCACAGCAGCGACCGAGCACAACACCTCGCTTGAATGTAATGGGATCATTCCCTCCGATGGGACAAAGCAGAACAATAAACATGTTTGTGTGTATAACAGAGATTACAACGGGATCCCTCGGTGGCAGTGTCCTCCACCGATGCACAGGCAAGAACACAAGTGCTAGGCCCATGAAAACAGCCTCACACCCCCCCGGCACCAGATCTGCTCCCTTTCCCTCCCCTCCACGACCTTATCTGCATCATTCTCGCTCCCCTCGCGCCACCCAATCCCACGGGCTGGATTAAATACAACCACACCTGTGATCATTTCTCATTTGTGAAGCCTCCAACAGGAGTGGTCCAAAGGGACGCCAGGCACCAGCAGACAGCACCGCAGCTGTGAACTGCTGTTTTGCTGCCTCGGTAAATGCTCTAAAACACACACAGATTAAATGTTGTGATTCGAATACTTATCACATAAACACGGACGTGGGTACACAGAGGTGTTCAATTAGTCTTTAGGCAGCGTTTTCCTCACTCGCCGAACTTTCTACTGCTGATACATGTTCTCTCAGGAAGCTAATCACTCAGAGTTCACAAAACACAGAGAGAAAATAGGCGGAGGGTCACACGAAGTAAGACGGTAATAAAGCAGCGCCATTTTCTACTATTCTATGTAAATAGTTACCAGCCAGAATGTGCAAGACTGCAGCAAAGACAAACTGCACATTAAGGTCTATAAATGAGATTTTATCATCACACACTCAGTCCACAGAGAATCTAGTCCGCCACCGTGGATGTCAACTGTCTGCAAATAAATAACCCTGCTGCTTCATGACTTATCAACGCGTTAAAGCATAAACCACTGAGCTCCCAAACTAGTGGCTCCTGGTTCATATAAAAGTAATGTGTAATAAAAGCAAACGCCAGGTTGCAGCCTGTGGGATGACTTACCCGTCATAGGGGCCGAAGGGCCCACGTGGTTTCTCCCAGAGGACCCTGACGTCTCTGACGTGTAAACATGTTGCCAGGTTACTGTTATTTTTGCGCAGAACAAAGTCTGTGGCTGCTGAAATATGACTGAGACTAACAAAGTGGCCCGTACACGTCTAAATAAAAGTCTCTTTATTGTGCACGTTAATTCAGTTTGTGCTATGAGGAGCATATTGACTCATATCGAAAAGTCCGAAAGCAGGATGTTCTGTCAATACGCAGTTAGGTCTGGGCAAGAGAACCAGCTTTTTAAAATGTGGTACAGTTCAACTATGAAACGGTTCAATTAACAGCTCTCTACACATCATCTACACACAGCGCTTACGAAGGGAGGACTGTACCTAATAAACATCAGCTCTGCGTTTTAAATAAAAAATCTGCCTTCACGCTTTGCTCATTGGCTCGTTTTCACTGTGGAACCACTTTGATTAGCTAAAGCAGCGCCGAGGCCGAAACACTTCACCTGTAGTGTTGGGTGCGTTCTGTCCATGTTGCCCCATGTTAGCACCCACACCTGGTCATGGGATTTGTCATAGAGCATCTTCACCGGGAAAGGATCCGTTTCTACCGTCTAGAAGACAGAAAGGAAACGCAATGAAAGTCTGCCACAGGCATCATTGATGTGCAGTCCTACAGCAAGAGTTTTACTGAAGATCAGGCGAAAGAAAAATGTTTGCCGAGACAGCAAAAGGAGGATGGAGAAAAAAGAAGAGAAGAAGAAGGAAAGGAGAGAGAGATGGAGGGTACGCCGTGGCTGCAACCTCCGGTCTGCTGCAATGTCAACAACAAGGAATAACACAATCCATTACCCTGCTTCTGGCTGGGTGGACAGGGAGCTGCTGACACCCCCACCAGTGGAGCGAGACCACAAGCCCTGTGTTCAGTAATGGGAGGTCCAGCCCTCTCCTTTCCACTGGCCAGCCAAGTGTCAACTCAGCATGTGTGTGTACTGGACTATATGCGGCGATGGTGAGCTGTCTTTGCACATGTTTAACGTCCTGCGTGACGGGATTGGAGGTAAAGCAGAGGTCAGGCTGTTCAGAGGGCTGGGAGGAAAAGGAATGGGTCCTCAATCTCCAACATACCGTAACGCTTCTGTTGCAGAGCTTGTACAAATTAAGTGTAAGAAAGGATTTTACATCTTCAGTTTCAAGGCTTCAACCGCGTTTGTCTAAAACACGATGTGTTAGATACTAACCTTTGGTTTTTTTCATTGCATTTGCAGATCTTCAGCTATTTTCAGGAGTCAGTTCTCCTTGACTTCCAGTTTGAGCTGTTATTACTCCAACGTCAGTAGATTACAGTGAATCAGCCTTGATCGCAGCGTTTGGTATTGGTTGGTGTTTTGATAAATAGAAACATTCCTCAGCCTGTTTCTGCAGACTGACCTCTGTCTACAGTAATGTTGCATTTTATTCCTCTACTCTGCCTGAAGACTAGTCATGGCTCCTGGGTGTCGTTGCTGCAGTGCCAGCGGGGAGACACTTAAGTTAATTAACACTTTCCTTCTAACAGAAGCTCCTTTGTGCTCCAGCGACCACCAGGTGGCCTCTGTGCGTGAGGCCCGGCCTATGATCAGGCCTCTGGGACCTCGGCTTACGGTGCAATGGCTGTCACTGGTATATAACCTGTAATAATTGTGTTGAAGACACAATTGCACAACGTTTTCACTCTGCGGACGTGTTACATGAAAATAACAAGTCTGTTTGGCGACCAGTTCATGGGAAATTAAGTGAAAATCTGCCTTCTTGAATTTACATTTGTGTTTCATTTGCTATCAAAAGTGGATTTAAAATGCTATTTAACTCTAATGAACAGTGAACAGCTTCATATATAAAGTTCAGTTTAAAAGTCCCAGGACTGATGTTATATATTTGATGTCAGGCTGTCAAGTGACGTCTTTGAGGACCTGAGCAGAAACTCAACAGCAGTGAGTTTTCTTTGCCAAAACAGAATAAAGGTTTTATCCTTAAGGCAACCAGAATATATTTCACTTCATTAAATGTTAGGGATTTTTGAAACTGCTAAAAAAAAGCTCATTTTGGCTAAGAGAAAAGAAGGAGGATGACAGAGTGTTATTTGACAGCCGCCTGACATCTCCCACCGGTTTGCTGCAGCTCAGAAGGAGCCACCTTTATACGTTCAACTTACTGCAACCAGAGGTTCCTACCATCTGGGATTCTTTTTAATTACCGGATGTTCCATTTGTTTTCAGGCCCAGTGGGAGACGGAGCTGGCGCAGCTCTGACACACGAGTCAAGTTTAGATCTCTTTGTTAGGTGATGCTTCTTTGCCTGGAACAGCATGAAATTCCACGAAAATGCATGAAAGCCTATATTCATGCCTCACGTATTGTATAGTGGCAGTGATGCTCGTATGTTGTATAATGTACCTGAAGGCTGAAGGTTTCATACGCAAAAAAGGAGTTTTCCAAAAAAGTGTGTGTGTAGGAAAGAAACTATAATTATAACGTGACAGATCTGTGATGCTGATTATTTGTGTTTTTTAGGTTTGCCAATGCCTCTAATGTTCAAGAAGAAATAGTAAAACCGTATTATTAAGAATATATGTGTATATAAGAAATGTGAACATTTTTACGTTTTTTGCCTCATCGCGTCACTCTCTCTACTCAGACTCTCACCTGTCCTCTCCCGCCCCTTCTCCTTGTGTTAGGCCTATTTCCTCCATCCTGCACCTCAGTATAAATGATGCTGACCCTGGGAAGAACCCCTGAGGGATTCAGTCTCTAAACAGCCGTTATAGGCAAGATGAATGGCGCGGCAGCCTGCACCCACCTGAGCAGCATATTGTTTCTAGCGCTTGAGGTGAATTTGATTTATTTTACATTGCATGTGGTCTTTTTTTTTTTTAACTTCAGTTCAGTAGCTTGGAAAGTTGAACGGAAGGCACCTCACACAGTCGATGCTTTCTGACACATAGACGAACACCGGTGGCAAAATATAAACGCGTATCGACTACACGTATGTATTTTGGAAATCGAACGTTTCTCTCGGCAGAGACGGTTGTACTGGTGCTCCCTGCGTCATTATGTTGAGAAACACAGCTTGTCTACTTTTACTGCGGCTGCTAACCTAAGGTTGGACAATCACTGTTATAAAGAAAGCAAATCGACCGTTATTCAAGGTGCCTCTCCTTCACACACACCTGCACACTAATGCACCGAGCTGCACGGTGCTGGTCCATTCAGAGAAACTTGAACTTGACTTGACTTCTGTTAACTTTTTTCTTTCTACACAAGCTTTAATAATATCACTCGCTAGCTTATCAAAGGAATAATTTCTGAGGCGTTGTGAGACTCTGGTGTTGTTCTGACATGCCTGATGCCTGCTCCACCCACCTGCACCACCTTCTGTGCCTGAATATCAACAACCAGCAGTCGGCTCTGGAGGGGCTGGGCCACGTAGATGTACTTATCCCTGATGTTGACTGCTGAGGACCACACGCAGTGCTGAGGCGATACCCCCTCACCCTTAGGGCACATCTCCTCCTGCGAAGAACCAGCAAAGAACAGAGGGCATGATGGGAGGAGACGCAGAGCGGAGGGATTCACTAAAGTGTCAGATCAGCAGCATGGTGCTTTTCTCTTCCATCACCAGTGTTGGAAGCTAAGTGAACATTTAAAAATGTGACCCAGTTTATATTTCACTTTTTACTTGATAAATTCAAAACTTCTCACTGAGGTAAACATTGACTATAGAATAATAACAGAGTAATTTCTCCACAATCAGGTAATAGCAGAATAACATCTTGACAATAACTAGGAAACAGGCGAAAGCCCAAGTACTTACACGGTAATTGGAGTTTAGTAATAACATATGAATCATCAATATCAAAGGTGCATCACCTCTACAGGCTGCGCGGCGTCTTTGCTGACGAGACATTTATGCACATACCGTACAGTATAAGCGATGCTGCGTGTGATCGCTAACGCTCACGCACACATCCACACCCACTCAGGTTCAGAGTCTCCTCCTCACCAAAGTGGAGAAACTGCTGTTCACAGCAGGAACCAGCTAACACTTGGCCTATTGAGTTTGTATTGATCTCTAATACAATTACAGGCTCCTGTAAAACTCAAATCCCTCAGAGGAACAAGCAACTTTAGCATCTAAAGCCCATTGCTCTGTGAGAGGGATGTTCTCTAGTGGATTACAAACCTCAGGGTGTGTAGAATAGACTCTGTAGCGTCTATTAGTGCGAGCTATTGACTAATGGACACAAGTAATCCCGTTACATTTAGAGGGGTGAGGAGCCCCATTACGACACAGAGACGTGGGGAGGAAGGGCATCAAAACATAAACAGATCAACAGATGAACCTTGAGATTCTGATGGACGGACGCTTTCCTTTTAAAAGCACTACATCATGCACAAGCGTAAATGAGACCCACTTGGAACTGAGCTGCTTTTAGTGTTGTTCATAACCCAATGAGCCGCTGTGGACACAAACACTACATCACGACTTTCTGTAGTTGTAAACAGCTGCATATTTACTCACTCGCTACCTGACAGGACTTACCGTGTACTTTGTTTTTATAAAACACACATCCAACAACATGACACTTACATAAGTGGCGACAATCCTCTCAGTCCGCTTCATGTGTCTGCGTATCTCACATTCGCTGGGCTGGAGAACTGTGATACCCTCGTCCGAAAACACATAGAACATGTTCCCCACACTCAAACCTGGAAGAAGCGACAGCAAGACAGAACATGATGCTTCTCCCGATGCAACAAACACAAATCAAGACAAGGAAGAAAAGTCCTACACGCGTCACATCTGACATTTGTGACGGACATTTCAATTTCCATGCCGGAGGAGACACGGTGAGACTCCTGTTAGCATGCCATCGTGCTTGCGTGGATAGACGGTGTGTGGCTGCCAGCTATTTTGACAATGCCAACAAAGGGCCCTGTCAGCAGCATGTCCACAACATATTGTAGCAGGAGGCTTCAAATTAAAAGCGGTGTCTGTATGAGGGCGCATTTCACATCCTGTCTGCTTGGCGTAAACAGCTGCTGATGAGTTAGCAGCACATTGTAACATTAAAGCATTTGGCTACTGCTGCTGTCAAGGATACATCATGTGACCACAGATGATTGGCACACAGGCATAAACATTCATGCTCATAGGCAAAAATTATGACAGTGATAAATGTGTCAGGTAAATCACAGTGTGAAGACGTCACAGTCTGCAGCACAGCGTCAGACACAACCACGAGTGCTCGGCCAATCTGGATGTAAAGTATTGTAAACTAAGCTCCTGTAGATTTTGTGCTGTATCAAACACTGCTCTCTGCACCACAGGGGATTCCCACTGCTGTTGTGAGCGTGTACTTGTGGCCATTCACATGTGGTAACAATCAATAAAGAATAAGGAGCAGATGTATTTGTATAGTGTTGAAAACCACAACGTTGTTTTTCCTGTTACCACCTCACTGGATGTGTGGTACTGTATTCGCAGAATGAGTGTGTACCTCCAGGTGATGGGAAAACAAGAGACTGGAAAACACTCGAAAAGAAAAAACATTGTGGAAAATTCTGCAAACATCTGTGCAGATATTCAGCTGCAGGCCCGGATCAGGGATACAAAATGGTGTCCGCCTTTTTTTTTAAATTCACAAGCTTACAAAAGCATTTTAAGAACTGTAAAGTATTACCTTCTTCTCTCCACAGAATGTTTGCAACTGCAGAATCAGCCGCCGTGCAACGGGAGGAGAGAACAAAGAGGAAAACATTAATTCACCTTAAGGAAAAAAAGAAACAGAGAAGGTGATTTCTCTTGTGCCATGTCAAAAGGAAATATATATGACAGCTACAAAATGTTCCTCTGCTGCTGACAGGACCATATTTCCTTTTACTAAATCAAGACATCACTCTCGTCTTGAGAGACGACGAGTCATCGATTATTCTGTTTAAGGTCCTGATTAGCTCAGTGTAGGTAACATGTCAAAATGATGCAAGTTAATGAAAGGCCAATATCAAAGAAACATGAGGTATGTGCATTGATTGCTGAATTCATTTCCTCCTCCTATAACTGGAAACTGAAGTGAAGTTGCTTACGTTCGAGTCCACAGTGACTGATCTGTTATTTAGTTTCATTATTAAAATACACATAAATCACATTTGGATTGTCCTGTTAAATCAGATCTTTTGTGTCACCGGACTAGTGACTACAGTTAATACAGAAGCTCTTCTCTCTGCAGATGGGCTGCACTTCCACTGCACTGTTATTATGTTGTGCAGCCATTTGAAGACAGGGGAACATCTGACAGCCAATCAGTTGACATGGGGCATATGCGCCTATTATTAGCTCCACCAGTGGTGGAAATATATGATAAACCTCTGACAGTACCGCTGCACTGTGGGACGTCTGAGCAGCGATGTCACACTCAGGTTGAACAACCGTGGATGTAATGTGTCGCTGCAGCACCTGTTTGTATCAAACGCCCTCACGTAGGCCGGTACGTTACTGAGAGGCTACTCTGCTGATTCTTCTCTCGAGTGAAGGGTAAGAGTTGTAGCTGCATGTCTTACGGGTCTTCTTGGCTGAGTCTTCGACGAACAAAGACGAGATGTCCTCATCCACTCCCACTTCATTCTTGGCGATGCATGTGTAGGCTCCGGTGTCCTCGTAGCGGACGCTGCCAATAAAGAGCTCGCTACCATTTGCTACAAGACAACAGCAAAAGGAAGAGAAACAAGTATTACAAGCACAAACAAGTTTGTTATTGACGCATTATTACTAAATTGCTTTATTAACTAATTATTATCAACTGACCCTAAGAATAAAGAAAAGTCAGGATTTAGATTTGTAGTTGTCTGAGGTTCAGGTTCTAATATTTAGTTAACGGTCATTTACTTATTTATTTCGTTAAAAATTCTAAACAAATATTTAAACTCATCTCCCTCAGAAAGTGGCATAAAAAGTGGAAGTGATGTGACAGATGCTACAGCTGGGAAATGAAGCTAATGGGTGGATTGAGCTGATGTCACTCATGCTCAGGTTCCATAAGAGAACAAAAAACGATAAAAACAATAAAGCCATTAAGATTCATAAAAGTGATGAGTGATTGTCAAATTAAACATCTGAGAAAGAAAGAAGTGAGGCCACAAGTCTGTCGTGCTTTGTTAATGATGGAGAGTCAGATTTGTTGAATTTGTTTGAATTATGAAATTGAACATGATGCATGACTTCATTTTGCCAGGAACTATATTCAGTGACAGTGTTTGAAATCTGATGAAAACAAACTCATATCTTGTAAATGTGATGTCAACTGAGATTAGTTATAATATTCATCATTTTTCAATGTAGTTAATTAACACCTTCATTAATTAACCTAAATGCTTTTAACATAACATTGCGTTGACAAATTTTACCTTTTGAGAATTCAGTAATTCAAAAATAAACCCAACTACAGTGATCAAAGTGAATTTAATCAGTACAATCAATCACATGACGGTGAAGGAGATCGTGCCCTGGATTGAATTATCACCTGAATCTGCAGCGTCCCATCAGAGTGAGTGACAGCTCATTACTCAGTTGCCTGTACAGCATCTATACGATTTTGGTTCCCTCACCACTATTGCAGCATCATTTCTGGCCACAGCAGGAAGCGGCACCGGACCCGTAGCAAACACGTAGCAGCTACAGAGCCACAGTTAAAAAAACGAAGCTTACAAAACAGAAATCTGATAAATAATACTGTTTTCAGTTGGATTCGTAAACAGCTGTTTGCTTCTCTTCTTTCTTAAAAAGTAGACGCCTCCCTTGTTTCCCCACTGTTTGCCGCAGCGATGTCAGATGCAGGTGACAGCTGATGATAGGACAGAGTTCTTCATCTAAAGCAGACTCTCTGATGTAGCGTCAGTGTCTGTGATGTGAAGCTCTTCTCTGACACGTGTGTGTGCGCTGCAGCTCTACGCTGATGGCAACATGGCAGAACCGAATGATGTGTGTATCACAGTCAAGCTCGTACAGCCGAACATTAAAGGAAGCTTCACGTTTCATCCCTCATCTGCACGTCACTTCAAGTATGTGAACGTCTATAGGTTCTAACACTCTCTGCTCTCCTGTTAGATTTCCTCTGGCTTTGCCTCTACTTTCCTGTTAAAACATGAAGTGAACATATGGTGGTCATCTTCCTGCAGAAACCAACATGGACCCAACACAACTACAGCAGATACCAAAACACAGATGAGTTTGTTTTTATGCTGAAGACACTTTCCACCTTCTATTTTACTACTACTGGGTTGTAAAAACACACGACATTACAGAAGTTGACGCAAAGCTTTTCACATTAGTGAAATGTCTTTTGGATTGTGATAATAATTCTCTTTTATCAGGGAGAAGTGCGTAATCCTTTGAAGTGAAAACTGCCTTGAAGCAGGCCTTCATAGAATGAGACACCACTCTAATTACTACTAATTCATATAATTATGTTCAGATCAATTCTTATTGAAAACCACTGAATCGACCACTCATTAAATTAGTCTTTATATCCTTATTTTGCACCAAATGGCAGACAGACATCTTTAGCAGAAGGGATGGGTGCAGTGCAGTATTTAGCAGCTAGATGGCCAGATATTTAGAGTTGAAAACTAGAGCTACAGTAAAAGCAGAGTTCATTTTCATCAGGTGCCTATGACTCTTAATAAATGGTAATGGCACCTCTAAGTACTCAGTGTTTGCCACAATAACTTCATGAGGTGGTGTTTAAATACTGCAACTCATACTGAAACTATCCCCAATTAATGAATTGTACAGACTGTTGAGTCTAGTTTCCAAAATGTGTTTGGGTGTGAAAAACAGAGCAACCACTGAAGTTTGGTCTTGGTTTGGTAACAATGCAAACATCAGCAAATGTCGGGCAAAAATCTCCTACAGGGTCCAGTGGGTTCAGCACCTTGGACAGTTACAGAGCGTGGTTTTGTTTAATCATTAACAGCAGTGTCCTGTGTTACCGCTCAGCTGTGGTTTACAATCAATGACCTTCACTGAGAGTATGGTCACATTTACAGAAGTCAGCCAAACCCCGAGTTTGAAGAGGCACTTGTGCTCTGGCTTTATTACATTTCTAACCTTCTGTGTGATAGGTCTTGAAAATTACAAGGTCTGACTTCGTGAGTAAGACTCCTGCTTCTTGTCATTCCCAGCATTAGTTGGCGAATCTGAAAACGTAGCCACCACAGTGTTTATATGTTGCTGAACCCTGCAGAGCCTCCCTTGTTTGAGTGTCTGAGGGTTGATAACAGGCTATTACCACAGGTAATGACCCACACACAGCCAATAAACTCTCTCTTAATGAGAACTAGGCCATAAAAAGGATAGTCATGCTCCATTCTGCTCCATCTCTCTGATATTGAGAGTGTCTCTTTAAAAAACTGTCTTCTGGCCTGGATAAGTAGCCTCCATCACCTGACACACAGTGGATCTCATTTTATTTCCTCACTCTTCATCCACCTCCCCAAAAAAATAAGGACGTTTAAAAAAATGATGACAGTTAACAGGGGTCATTGCAATCTTAGTTTCATCACGTTGGTATGAAATGCAGATACATGAAAAGCACAACAGAATATTACTGCAGACATACGGCGCCTCGGTTTTTAATAAGAAAGAATTTAGTTTGACAGAACACCAGCTTGATTTCAAAGCTTTCCCTTTGTTCTACATGCATGTCTTTTCTGCTGCAGTGCTGTTGGGATGTAACACTGTGTATTCAGTAGATGCCTAAACGCATAATATGCTGACGCTCCACTGCTAAATAACCAAAACCTCCTCACCTATGAGAGAAAGCTGTTTGGAGGATCTAGGCTGCAGGTCCATGCCGTTCTTCAGCCAGAGGAGTTTGGGATTTGGGATGCCGTCGGCGTGGCAGTGGAGGCTGGCAGAAACGCCGGGCTCCTGGGCCTGCGTCTCTGGATAGACCAGGATGACCGGAGGGACTGGACGCATAAACACAAACAAAACCAGACACACGACGGAGAAGGGAGAGTGAAAACATAATTACACACCGCTTCATGGCAGACAATAATTCCTGCAGGACTATAACACAGCCATCCACACATGCAATGGGAAGAGAGGAATTTGTCTCACCTCAGCATGGAATATATTCACACATAAGAAACCAAGCTCTAGGGCTGTTTTATTACAGCTTGGGTTCTGCATGAAATAGATGTTGGACGCATCTACAACTTACTACCACCTCCGGGGAGAAGACCGGAAATGAATGTGGAGAAATCCAGAGGGAAAATGAAATATGAGGTAATAGTTTACATGAGGAAGTATGTTTGTCTCTATGTTCCTTATCATGTTAAGATACATATGAGTTAGCAGTTCCAATGTGAAAATCTTAGATGCATTTATTTGTATAATCAATAAAGCCAGACAGGTACATTTTATACAGCCACAAAAGAATTGTATATCACGTTTCTATTGTGTTCCACATACTTGATGAGCCCTACTACCATATAGGAGGACACTGCAACCTTTACTGAAGCTGCAGCGTCATCCCTCTCATCACAGTTCAGAGGGAAAGGAGCTTTAATAGCACAACAGGATGCAAACCGCCAAATGTGCCACTTGGCTCCTTTCCATTCCACCTTATCTCACCTCGAGCTATCTCTCGTGAAATACCTCGAATCCCCAACACAAACATTTGGTAATTGCGCTCTTCAGATAACTCACCCTTCAGGACCCTACTCAGTCTCCATGACTCCCTTCCCATCACTCCCTCTCGCGCTTTAGTTCAAGGTCTAAAATGCAGCAGCCATTCGTTTCAATTAGCATCTTAGAAAAACAAAATAATCACAGCTATTGTCTGCCTTAATTGAATAATATTTTTTTCCCCGCTTGCCTGTCTGTCACACAAAAGCTTAAAATTAGTGGGGCTGAATCTTTTATTTCGCGTTACGCGCGGAGCAGCTTTTAAATTGCCTCCTCCACAGATTTTTGTTGGAGCGACGCCTAGTAATAAAAACTAAAAGGTAAGGGAGATGAATTCCCTTATGCCTATGATTAATATGAACAAGTGTTTGGAAAAGTTCAGTCTGCCAAAAACAGAGTGTACTGTATGTGGTTTCCAATGTATAATGTATTAAGTAGGTTTAATTCACTGCATACGATGAAATGAATATGGTTCCACCTTACACTATTCATCATGTGGCTAAATTCTTATCTACTTTGAACCCATTTCACTAAAACACTTGAAACGTCATTTACTGCAAGTACTAAAAGTCCTGGACGTTGCTGGGTCCAGTATGTTCGATATCAGTTGTCAACCAGTTGCTATGTTCCAACCTTAGACTAAACACCTGCTGTTGCCTTTTTCATGACTATAACATTTGCGAGTGGGAATCATGAGAAATATTTGACCTTTCCTGAAATGTTTGTGGGCTTTTGATCATCCTACACACAACTAAATAATGTTTCCACTCATTTCAGTCAAGAGCAGTTACCTTAATTTCTATAGAGACTTTAGACCCTAGTTTTAGTACTATTGTCACTGAATCCTTACTAGATCTACTACTGGATGCTTCTTACTGTAACCAGTGCAAGCTATAAAAAACCGCAGAATAAAATTGAAGCATTCTGTCCACCACTGTAAAAAAGAAATGAAGCACTACTGACCATTCACCTGCAGCACATGTGTCTGATAGAGGTCTTCGTAGCCATAGGCATGGCAACTGTAGTTCCCCATGTGGATTGTTGTCACCTTGGTGATGTACAGGGAGCCATCGTCCCCAAAGTCCTGCAATACAGGTAAGAGACGGAGGCAAATTAGAGAGAACGAAGAGGTCGGCAGAGGAGGGAGGAAGAGCAAAGATGGAGGAAGAACAGGAGGTGGTGGTG